>NW_011626951.1:2178037-2389682 GCF_000204515.1 Acromyrmex echinatior
AGCTTGCTTTACGATTAAAATGGTAGCTGGATAGAACAACCGTTTTGTGCATTCAGAAAATCCGTAAAAGTGTATCTTTCTGATATGTTGCTTGTTAATTTTCCATGAAAAGTGCCGGGATAATTCTTTAGATGCTTTGTATCGTTATTAAATATTTTGTAAGTACATAAGATTGGAAAGTAAAATTTAAAACTTAAATATTAGATAATATCCGTTATTCTCATTATCCTACGTAACAAGTAGCGATATTGAATTTTATGAAAGTTACGTCAGACTTTTAACATACAGGCTGAGAAAGTTTGATTTGATTACATCGTAGCGTGACTTTTAGAAAATTACAGCCAAACAATTTGTCAGACAGAATTAATTTTAGGTCCCAATTACAGATTGAACGAGTGTAATAAATGATGATACTGATGATTCAGCGGTAGCTACGAAAAACGGGCGTTATTCAGCCGGCAACCACATTTCCTAATCACGCGGCTTATTTAAGCCGACAGGATCGCATTATATATATCTTCTCTGGTTTCTATCGATGGTCGTAAAAAGGTAGAGTGTTGCTTTTTTTATGTTGCGGCTTTAACGCATCATATTCATTGCGCTTATTAGCTCTTTCACATATCAAATTTCGTAAAATCTTATGGATCAATGGTTGGCAATTATAATACCATTAAGCGGATACATTAAGGCCATAAGATCTAATGTTAGCTTTTCTATATCTTTTTTTATACCCCCCCTACATCAAAATATATTTCTATGATAAAATAGAATGGCTATACACATGAAATATTAATTTTAGCAAATATTTTTCTTTCGATATGCGTTTTTTTTTTGTTTGCAAAAATAATATTTTGTAACAAGATTCAATTTCTATCCAATCGTAATATCACAGAGATTCTGCACGGAGGCAACGTCCCGTTACCAGAAATGCTGGGGCGAGATAAAATGTAACTGCCAATGTCGAGACGTAATACCCCAGGATTGGACGTATTCTCGCAACGTCGATTCTATTAATTCCGTCCGCGTGCCGAGCCGTCGGATTTGTCAGATCCTATACAGCGGTGAAGCCGGAAGCGAAACCGTCGGTGCCACCAAAGTAAGCCAAAGTCACTCGCCGGAAGTTCTCGGGGAAAAATCTCGGAGGTGGAAGGAATTTCCGCGCGTCATCGCGTTACATGGTCGCCACGAGTTTTGTTCGGTCGACCATGTGGAAAGTGATCCCACCGCTTCTTATAGGTAGCGGCTGCACGTGTCCTTAATTCCTTATTAGCCTCCTTCGATTTCGTGGAAGGAAAGAACGCCGCGTGAGACCCAGCCGTCGTCGGGCTTCTTTCACATTTCCGCGACAGGAAGCGATCGTATCGGCGCTCACGATTTCTGTGCTGCGATCGTGTCGAGAGCGCCGGGAGCGTCCTATCGTCGGACGACATAAATTATTAATGCGCCTCCGCCGCGATCGTGAACCACCACCGACCGAGAATACGACCGGAATGCTGCGGATCCACCAAGAACGCTCATCGTTAAAATCATACCAAGCCGGGAGAGAGAGAGAGAGAGAGAGAGAAAGAGAGAGAGAGAGAGAGAGAGAGAGGAACCGCATACCATGGCTGTAGATAAATCGTTTCAACCGTGATTGCCGCGAAAGGCACAAACTCGCGAATCACGAATCAGCAGCGCGACTTGAAACAGGGTGGCAAACTCCCGGCTTCGAGGAAGGGATAAAAACGTGGGAAACTGTCTTCGTTAAAGTCAGGGTCGGTTTAAGGCTCTGGCTACCACAATAGCTGGCTGGAATTGCCCCGAGGGCAGTAGCCTTTTCGAGGATCTCAAACGATGGAGCTGTCGTTCCTGTCATAGAATGAAATGTAAAAACGAGCTTAGCTCTTCAAACTTCATATGAAATATTTCTGATGGAACTTTTTATGTTCCTCTTGTAATTGTTTACATTTATGACTTCCTGTATACGTCCTGATATATAATATGGAAAATTTGTGTTGAACCAACGTTAACTGAATGTATATTATATTGCAGAAGTTTTTTATTTTCAGAAAAAAACAAAGAGATACAGAGATAAAGAAAACTATGGCAAAATGTTTATTAAATCACGAGCACTTTGTAAAATTTTTTATTAAAATTTCCATATAAAATTGTAACATCAGTTACATATCAGTTCATCTAAAAATTTAAATAGGAAATGATAACAAAAGTTTCCTGATACTTAATTTTCTATTTTAATTTTTATTTCATTAATTCATACGTGAATTATATTATTTACTCAGATTATACAATTTATTATATTTTTTAATTTAAAAAAGATTAAATTACATATTTAATAGTAATTATAGAATTACTTATAGATCTACTTATAATTTAAAAAAATTACACGTATATAACAATTCTTTGTTTAAACATTAAATGTCTTTCTTTTATTATTTACGATCATCTAACGTTCAATTTCTTTGTCTGAAGATATATAATATTGTACTTGATTCTGCGAACTCGATTCTATGAAGCAAACCAAAGCGGTTTACCTCACGTCGTAAATGCAGCAATTGAATCTTGACTTTCTCGATGTAGACTACCTCTTTTTGTCGCCTCAATCATTACTTTTCTGCCTGTACCATTCTTCAAAGTGGCTATATTACAAAACTTTAGAATGAGAGAGAGAGAGAAATCTTGGAGTTTTATATTATATTTGCTCGCTTTGTGAGATATTACGTTTACCCGTTGCATATCGAAGCCACGATGATATCGGTCTCATTAAATTTTAAACTGAAGTTTAAAATTTTTAGCTAGATATTTAAAAGACGTAGTAAACATTTTTTAAGGTATTATGAGATAAAATAAAAGTCTTATGGTAATGTTAACATTAACAGTATTCAAAGAATATAATTGTATCAAGAGATTAAATTAGAATATGCATACACAATTGTATTTAAATTTTATTCAAAATTTTTATTATATATATACATATTTCGTTCTTACCGTTTATCATTTATAAAACATTTCTTTACTTACGTAACGTTCTTCGAATTTTATCGCCACAGATAAATAACTCGTAACATGTCGTGAATCTCGACTTTCTGTCCTTTAACTTTTTCCGCTTTTTATTTGGCCTGTTACATCTCCTTTGATGGAAGAAGGTTTACATAAATTTGTATTCTTGTCCTTTTTATATTATGTCTATTCTCTTGTTCAAGTATCACGCTTTGTTGCCTTGATGGCACGTATCGCGGTTGAGAGAAAACGCATTGAGGACTCTCAGTCGAGTTTATATCCTGCCACCGAATATTTAAAAGATGTATAACGGTTCTGTCGTCGAATTTCACTTGAAATAATCCGCATATCTTTCTTTCGATGAGAGAAGATCGGGTTCTTTTCGGTTTTACGACGAATACACTGTCCCGGGGAAAAAGCCGCTTGAAAGCACGGACTGCTTGCTGGGGAGTTTACCCTCGCCTAGCGACCAGGATCGATCCCTGATCCTTCCTTTCTCGGTCACAGTAGAGCCGTTCAGGATTAGCTCTTGGGAACTTTGATTGAAATATGTTTTGCCACCGTTTACCGTCCTGTTCAATGTCGCGGTTATATCCTGGCGACTGTTATTACGATACTTTGCTCATATTACGTCAAAGAGAAAAAGCGAAGCATTTATTTGAATTAACAAAGTGTAGTTGCTAATGTTTTTATGATGAGACCATTTTATCAAATACTAATGGAATATATTTTTAATTTTGCACCAAAAATTTTAACGACTTTTTTTTATGAAAATAGTATTACATCATGTACTATAAATATCTTATCTCATATAACTTTTTTAATAATATTTAAACGATACCAATATCACCTAAGTGCAAATTCCAACTATAATTCTAGAATGTTACATTCTCATTGTACATGCAGATTTTATAGGATATGTGTTGTATTAGCATGATGGTACAATACACATGATAGGTTATGCAAAATTGCAGATTACAGATGTATGTAAATTTTATACGCCACGTAGAAAATCTTTTCGCGAGAATTTCTATTTTTAGATTCGTACTGCGCAACGTACGAGTGGTACGAGCGCGAGAATTTAAGAAGCCATTAAGAATTTTACGAGCACGATATTTCATCCTGGAAGCTCAAGGAGGTCATACTACGCCTTCTTTCGCCTATCCCTGTCATTGTAAAAAATATCATGCGCGCCATCGATAGAAACGTACACGCCCTCGATCGTCAGAATTTCTGAAAAAAAAAAAAATAATAATAAATCTTTCGCGGCACGCGTAAGACGTTGAAGTATAGTCGTCCCATACGCAGCACGCATCTCTATTAGAAAATTGATGCCGGTTGCCTATAGCTATCGTCTTTCGTCTACGTAGAACGGAAATACGTGAGAGTGGCAGGCGGTATCGCGGTTCTTCCGTGAGCGTCTCTGCGTGGCGAGTGTCTTTGCGATAAAAGGCGACAGCTCCTCCTTCAAAAGGAACTCCCTCGCTCCCTGGTATGTGTCAGGATTTAACTCGTCAGGCGCCGCCGGTTTGACGGCATCGAAAATCCATAAACGACGGATTCTTTCGGCACGACATTGCCGCCGCCGAAAGTCGTTCCCGTGGAATCGTCGATATTCTTAGCCGAGCGAATCGATGTCGTCTACGTCCGTTGGACACTGCGAAATATTGTTTTGAGGAATACCCTCGGACTTGCATGCACCCTTATTGCTTCTCGCTCCATTGGCGTGGAATATGATTGTTTTATTATACGATCTTCGTCGCGAACTTGGAAAAGTTTTGCCTTTTTTTCTCTTCCGGGAAGTTTCTTCATCCCTTCTTTGCTCAGTCTCTTTTTACAGTTTTTGCGACTTCGATTCCATTTCGTATATCATCACCTTACTTATCCCGATAGTTCTGAAGTTCGGCGATTCTGCAGTTACGACTTTTATCCGGTAAACAACATTGATTTTAACATGATGTCGTTCCCGTTATGAACTCAGACTCGTAACTTATCCATGGCAGAGTGTATTCAAGAATATGGCTGTCATATCTAAGAAATATAATAGGATTTATATCTTACTGCATACGATTTTGATCCCCGTTGTGTATTTTCGGTTTTATGTTTACGAAGAATCAGAGAATCAGTTAAATCTGAGTTAATTTTAAATGATATTAATGAGCGCAGCTCAAAAAGAGAAATTTTTGCACACGAATTATATACACACTTCTATTATACTAGAATTTTTAAGTAATGTAAAAAATATAATGTAATAAATATTTAAGTCCTAGTAAATGTAAAGAGGGATAAAAGATTTTTCTTAAGTCTAATGACGTCATCGAGTGTATTATTTCGAGATAGCAAGGAATTGAAAGATAACAGAAACGGTGCACGATCTTGAAGGTGTGTGTCAGTCTGTTATGATACGTTCACTTATGTGTATATCGGCAAACACGTGCCCAGAAATTCTTGGGAGAATTGCCTGAAGGTATGTCTGCCAGGAAGCTGCTAAATCGCTTCTCTACGATCCATTTGGAGTCGAACAGTCGCATTATCGTTTTTGCCCGTAGGCTGTTTGCGAGTCCAAAAAGACTATATTAAAATTTCCACCAGTTCAGCGCACGAAATTCAAGAAAGGGGAGGGAGAGGAACGTTGAAAGATGATAATTACATCGACATTATATCTGATCGCGACGAATAATCGCATGAGATTTCTTTTCAGCCGTCTTTCATTTTTCATTCGTCGTTAGGAAGGCAGTAATCGCGAAAGTCTTCTAATGGAGATCCATCATGGTTTTTTGCCGTTTCATTAAAACGCATCAATAACTGCTTGAAACAGAATCCGTAACTCAATAATATTGCATGGAAATACCGTTTTTATCGTTTCAAGAGGTAATCTCTGTTCTAGTGCTCTCCGCGATTTGTCCGAGAGCTGCATCGTAACGAGCGATGTCCTGAATGCCCCGATGAAAAATTGAATTCTCGGAAGTCGCGTTTTCGTATGGATGAAACACTGGCAGAACGGCATCGTCACGACTCGATCGTCACCGTCATCATCCTTTCGGCGTGCGGCAGTCAGCCATGACGAGCGGCAGTCTCCGGTTTTTGCGGGTGCGCGCCATGCGGCGAAACAAATTGTCCGCCTTCGTCTTCGTCGATGGAAGATGAAAAACGAGATTCCCCGATCGGACGCGCGAGACAGAAACGGGCCCGTGCCATTTTTCTGCATGGCATAGCGCCTCCGCGCGTCCGAGCAAAAACCGAAATAATCGTTCCGTGGATGCGCGCGCGAGGGCTCTCTTCATTTTTCGTACGAGTGCTCGCTAGGGGGTCGATGGAAATAGCCCACCTCTCCCTGCTACTGGATAGCTGCTTTTTACCGGACTCTTGTTCCTTTTTCCTTCTTTTCTTCTTTCGGCTGCTACCACGTCTTGCCAAATCGGCGAATTATTCCGCTGCCGATTAACCTCCAGCGTGAATTAATCGCCGGTTTCTTCGAACGAACACAGTCTCATGAATCTTGGTATAAACGAGAGCCAGTCGTTCCTCCGCGTGCGTTTCATAATAGTGAAAGGTTTTCTGCAATATTTCTCGGTCCTAAAGTAAGATCTTTTGACCGAAATATTTTTCGTTTTATATTCCGTGGATTTTTATGAGAATATCAAAGATACCTACACTTGTGCTTTTTCTCTTCGTCAATAAATAAAACTTGACACATATGCATTTTTCATAATAGTTCGCTACATAATAGTTCGATTTACGTGCTGTGGAAAAGGAAAATAAAATATGAAATAAATAAGAGACAATTTTACTATATATTTAAATTTGTTTACTGTCTGCGCTAACAAGATACATCGGAATTGAAAAGAGATACTTTGTAATCCTCAAATTGGTGTTATTTAAACGAATTTTCTAATTACAAACTCATTTCCGGAATTAAACAAACAACCCCAACAGTTTCACCCAAATGGATGTTAAGTGTTGCTGGAAAACAAACTCGATGGGGGTGCGCACGCTCACTAATTATAACGGATAGTTACCGGGAAAAAAACAATTTACGCCTTATCGGGTTCGTGTAGACGCACTCCATTGCGACGTAACGACGGGCAAATGAGCTTCGCCCACCCGCTGAACATCGACACCGACTGCGACTTTCGCGAGTCACTCCGACATAGGCACTCATCGACTCGACGATTCCGTCGACGTGGCGTATCTGCTTATTCACCGGGTGCGTAATGGGGCGGATCTTCCCCTCCGCGTGACGAACAAAGCGAGAAGCGAAGAAACGAATTGGCAACCCACCGGCGGGAAGACGCGGAAGGGGTGGGTTAGGGGGTTCCGGTAACTAAGAAGATGGAGGACTCACGGAGAGGGTGCGCTGAAGGTCGAGACAGAGAGAAGGAAGAAAGGGGCTCTCGTGGGGTGGCAGGAAGAGGGAGATCGAAGTCACTGCTGGCGGTTACGGCGGTGGCACGACGATCGTCGTACTATCTCCGGTGAACAAAGGGTGGGTAACTCCCCCGGCGTACCGGAAGCAGGGCGCAGGAGGGAGCGGAAGACACCCTGAGACCCCGACTTCCGGTTACTGCCTTTCATATCCAGTCGTTCCTACGTCACGCAGCCTATGGCATGAAGGAATCTCTGCGTACACACGGAATTCGCGACGCGTGTGCGTTTACATACGCGTGTACATATAATAAGACGCTTACACCACATATCCAAAACTAATAACTCGGGGTTGGAAATTGGCTGAAGGCTTCGCGTTGCTCCAAAATATCTCCTCATTTACCCCTCCTCTCCCTGCTTCTTCTATGGTACCACCGTACCATAGTCGTGTCCCTTCTCGATTACGCATCTTAGATAGCGTGTTTGCAGTGACTCTGAATGGAAGAGAGAATTGTTCAAATGTAAACGCGAGGGGAATTTCGCGATTCTGATGAAATGCTATTCTCAAATATCTTGCATTATATATATATATATATATGTATATATATATGTATATATATATAATATATAATATATGCACATTTATATTAAAAATAAAATTTATGTTAAAAAAAATGAACAAATCACTAGATTCTAATCATATGAATCAGAATTCCAGTCATCATGATTAGATATCTTATCTCAATGAGAATTATGATAGATTGAATTAAAAATTCTGATATGTCCATTTTCTACTAGAATTTCAATTAATGCGACCATCTTTTTCCAATGTTTATATATAAATAATATTTTGTTTAAAATATTTGTTGATCATTATTGCTATTATTAATATAAGCATTTCTTCTAATTAAACCGTGTGCTGGCAAACGATTAAAATTAATTTTTTTTTTACATAATATAGCAACAGTGACTGGTAGGGTTTAACGGAGTATTATTCGCAGCAATCGTCGTCATTCGAGTAATATCTGGTAGCCTGTGATCGATTGCAATAGCCGTAAGCTACGCTGGTCAAACTCATCGGTCCGCGAAAACCCGCCTCATTGGCCAATCCTGTCGCCTGAGGCTGCGTTGTATTGCCACTCTGTCGCTGTCTCGTAAAACCAGCTCTTAGACGAGGAGTCTTAACTTATTCGCCGAACGGCTATGTTTATATGTGCTGTAAATGCGCCAGACTTTCGATAAATAATTAGTTACGGGTATTATACTCGATTTTCACGCTTTAACCTGAACGAATAATAAATGTATAACAACAATACTTACGATGCGATATATCTTAAACTTGAAGCGTGGGTGTGTTGTTCTGAAAGAGAAACACCAGATAGTTAATAATCGTGAGCATAAAAGAATTATTAGCTTTCAGTTATTCATTTAATGATTCTTACAATTCGTTGACATCAATCATTACGCGTTAATTTTCTTGTCATTATACTGTTATTGTCAGAGAAAAACATAATAGTAGCAATTATAAAGATAATAATTATGTAAGTTTTATATAGAATGTACATAGTTGAATAAATTAACCTACATAATTAATAAACTATTTTACAACTTCAGTAATTATGGAGTAGTTTATTCAAAACACTATTATTTCTACATGTAAAACTTGTATTGCATTGTTGCTTTATATTTGTCAATTGTCGCCACTATATTGTTTTCTCTGAGCGTAAGTAGAAACTAATAAATATAAACTAAATAAAACAATATAAATTAATAAATCAAGTAATAACAAGATATGCATGTTTCTTCTTCTCTCTTGTACTGTCTTCTTCAAGGCAGTTACTTAATTTTTATTCAAGAAGAAATAAGCTTTCGACGAATGTTCACGCTCGTGTTTATGGTAGCGAGATAAATTCGTCTGCAGAAGAAAATTCTCTTCATTGGTCAAACTACTCACCAATGTATAGTACGTTATATCGGTACTTTGTCGCGATCCTCATAAAACTTATACCTAGGCTCTCAGACAACGAGGTTAACTTATTTACAAGACGGCCGCGGTTATGGTCGTGTAAACACGTCCAGCGTATTTACAGGTCCATAACGTGATATGGAGACTCGTGTCGCGACACGTCCGCCGGAGTCCATATCTTATGGATGTGAGCGTACGTGTGCATCGTAATGGCGACACAATACAGAAAGACAGCCATAAAGGACGGTTTTTCAAATGGCCGCGTATGGCCGACGGCGGTTTACTGGCTATCGACACTTCGTCGCGTATCGGCTGTTCCAACCAACCGTTTGTTAGATTAGATATTGCTACGATACATGTATTACGATAATATAGCAGTGACGTTGTTTCAGGTTTTCACTGTTTCAACATTATATTCTTCGCTTTTAACATTCTATTTTTCGTTTTTGATCATACTTTTACAATGACAATTGCAGAACTGTTTCTTTTATACGGTTTCCGACAGAATAATAAATGATTTCTATATCAAGTGGATATAAAGTGATTCAATTAATAAATCTGTCTAACGATTAAATCACTTATCATCAGACAAGTTTGAAATTTCCAACCGTACCATATGAGAAATGCATAGTATCCGGCTATTAAGAGAAAATTTATATATAACACATATTCTACAACTTTAGCATTTATATAATTTTAATTTTTACCGTTTTCTTTTTTTTTTGTGGAACACTACATATTATTTACGTGAAGCATTTTTCTATGATTTAACGATAGTCATTATATCTTACGATTTGAATTCATAATACTAAAATTATCGACAAGCCCAAATATTTTGGGCACAAAAATAATTCCATTAAACTTGTAAAAATTCTCTCATGATCGTCGCTGCTTTAATAAACGTAACGATTCAACACTTCATAGATTAACGTCACTGTCATTGCAATTGTAACAACATTTATATTCTCTTGGAGAAGTGTAATAAAACTTGGACAAGAAGCAAATCCTTCCTCTCTTCACTCCCAGCAGTATTTCCCGTCAGAGCTCGTATGTAACTATGTACTATAATAGCGATGTATAGGATGTCTCGTAAAAGACACGACAGAACGTCGGTAGGTGCCCATTAAGGATGGTCGTTTCTGCCTCGAAGGACGGCGGTCGCAAAATCAATTACGTCAGAAGCTCATGGACCCCGGAGGTGGCCTCTGCTATAACGTGGTGGAAAGATCAGAAGTCGACGACAGGGTCGAAAGTGCAGGCGGAGTCTTCCTTGTAGAGGCATAGACCAAAGTCAATAACTCACCCAGCTTCATCGAGAAACAAAGTGAGCAGGCTAACTTTTCCCTTTCGCGCATCACGGAAAAGGAATTTTCGTTTCAATAGCTAACTTGAAACCTATTATAAAATTGAAATTAAACATCAATTTTCTTCCAATTATCGGGACACATTCACTTATTTTGAGAATACTGAATCTATATTCAAAAATATTTGTTTAAATTGTTAGAAAATTTTATAAGAAAGTATACAGTTTATAATTAGAAGAGGCTACAAATAAATAATTTTAATTTTAATGAATAAATTTTAATTTAAACGGTGAATTTATTTATTATACATATAAAACATATTGATACACATATTGATACTACTATTATTTATACGTTATGTATACTAGCGATCGATTCAGGTTTGTAAGGTAGTGAAAGAAGGATCAATAGAAGCAAAATAAAAGAATATATTGTGAGATAAGATACGAAAGAACCCAGTTTCACAAAACTCTGGTTATCCACAAAAACTGAAGAACAAAGACCGACACGGTATTGATCTTCGGGTACGTTTCACGAGGATGTAAAATCTACGAACTTAGCGAAGCACGAACAAGAAGTACGTAGTACAGAGAACAGGATACCGAACTATGCAGCAAGTAGCTGCTTAGTGACGCGTGATTCATAGTCCTAGTCAAGCAGTTCTACCTTACTTTTGGATGCGATTATCTATAGAGGCGGATGGTCGTGAGTGATTGATTATATTAGGTGTTGGAATTAATTCGTAGCGTTTTATAATGAAAGAATGTTATTTATTTCACATGAGCATTAAAAAATACATTAATGAAAGTACTTCCCATCACTTGTAAAACGCTACGAATTAATTCCAACACCTAATAGTTTCATGAAATGAAATTTGAATTTTATCAAAAATGAAATTCAAGAATTTTAATCTTATAAATATAAATATAAACTATTTATATTTAAAGATTTAAATGAAGTAAAAAGTAAATATAACAATGCAATGAAAGCATTTGTATAAGTTTATTGATGAATAAAATTGTGTGTGTGTCTCGTCTCTGGTTTTATATTAGAATATAACAAAATATATTTTTAAACATTCTTATATATAATCTTTAGAAGATGATAGTCTGTTTTTAAAATCTTACAGCTTTTCTTTGAGTAAAATTTGTTATAATTAATTGTTTCCTTACCTCAAAATATGATAACTGTTTCAGCATTGACTAATATAGTGGCGCTTTCCTGTCTTGTAAAGGTTAAATATATTTAAAGCATTTTTCTTATTTTTTTTTAAATACAGTCAAAGAGCAGACATTTCGAGGATGTCATTTCGCGATATAAGTCATTTAGAAACAGACATGAGCAAATATGTTACGATTTCCGGTAAGTTAACGCAAGCAAACGCACATGGCAGAGGATGGCGCGGGAGCAGAGTCGTTAATGCAGTTGCCAAGCGGTCTCCTCTCGGACATTTTCAAGTCGTCAAGCCATCTTTGAGTCGTCTTTGAAACCTCACCTTTGATGAGCCGCCACCGACATCGTAGTTGCGGCGCAAGGCTGCTGGCTTTAATAAGAGCCTGGCAAGCACCGCCACAAAGGGATGCCACAGGAAATTTCTATGTCTCGAAGATAGAGCAGTAGGGTCGGGAGTAGAGAGAGAGAGAGAGAGAGAGAGAGAGAGAGAGAGAGAGAAAGGGTAGTCGCTAGAAACGCCACTTTTCGTATATATCCTTCTTCTTCTTTTCTTTCTCTCTTTTTATTCTCCCCTTCCCTTTATTCTCCCTGTCCATCTCTGTCCGGTCTTCTCTCTTTCCGACTGCTTTAAATGCAAATAACACAATTACTGAGGGAGAGTGTGCGACAGGTGCGCTTCTTCGACAGGGCGCATAATTCATGTCCAACCGCAGAGGGGATACAAAGTAGGATTACGGAATTAATTCTGGATTCGTTTGATTCGACGTCGGATGAGCTATTAATCGGAAGGATTGCCGTGATCGGTTTGTCAGACCGTGCACAGGGTGAGATGGAACAATTAAAACGATGATGTCTATAAAAACGTGGCTTCGATTATTTTTCTTGTTGCAAAAATGCGGAAATTTTGTATCGCTATATTAACAAGCTTTAAGTAATTGTTACATTGCGTGCATCGTTAATTTTGAAACCAATAGGATCTAACGATGAGCTAGCCGACGAAGGCTAAAAAATGATGGCTAAAAGAGTATATAATAGGTATAATTGCCAAATGTCTTCGAAGACGCGTTTTAACAATTATCTCGTCCTGAGTGAGGCAGCTCCATGACGCATTCCATCCCCGACTTTCTTTCAACCCCCGAGGGTAGGGACTTTGCCTTGAAATTCCTCGCGAGCTTCCCGCATCGCCACCTTTGTACGCCATACCTATTCGACCTTTTTCACCGTCACGCGCCCTCCGTCGTAAAGCTCGTCCTCCCTTATTTTCCTATCGTCCTCGCCATTCTTGTTCCCCTCTTTGTCGCCTACCATAGCTGTTTCCTGCGGATCACCCCTCGTTCACGCGGCACTCTTACCCTCGCCGCAGAGGGCATCGTAGGACGAAACGAGCGGCGTCCAGCAAATTGATATTAAATGCCAAGGTTGGTCACCTTGTATATTTCTTTATTAACTTCGCGGAATGGGCTATCCGACTCCCTCACCGACATTCACGCGTTCTTTATAAAAGGGCACACCTCGCACTCATCTTCCTTTGTCCCACGTTACGTCCGTCTTCTTTCAACTCATACTCTTGCATTGAAAGCATCGAGAGGACCAATTCTTAGCGTCACATTTGAACGGTCGAGAAGAAAAACGACAGAATTCTTTTACTTTTGCTCGCGGCGCGACGAACGCTGAAAACGGATGATCGTACTTATTCGAAGATTGATGAAGAACGTGAGAGTTGTGAAAGGATCTGTAATTGAAAAAAATTGCTGCGAGGGACGATTCCCGTGTTATCGAGACCTCGGCTTAACGGTTTCCAGCCACGGAGAGGCAAAAAAAAAACGTGAGTTAATTCTTGTGAGAAATCCCCATGGCCGCGGGTTCAGAAGACACGCGTAAGAGACAGATGATGAAAGACGAAGAGTGAGAGGGCGGGAGATGTCTTGGTTAATTAACGGCCACGTGCGTCTCATTAACGGACTTGCAACCACAAATCACGGCATGGAAAACGCGCAGCTACGAGCATAAATACCAATTATGCGTAACTCGTACGGCTCACCGGCCTGGAGCGACGAAGGGTGCGCGAAGGGCTCCCCAAAACGAGACTCAACCGAGCATAATTGTAATGCATATAGGCCGAGGGGTGACTCGGGATTAAAACTCTTTTCTCGAAATTAATCCAAGGCTCTTTCGTCGAACATAGTCACCATCATCGTTACTACTATCATCATCACTCTAAATTTCTTGCAGTGAAGTCTCACTCCAAGAGAGTGAAAATGCAATCATCCTCAAAAAAAAGTGAAAATATTTCACTTCTTGAAAAAAAAAGTGACGATCTTCACTTCTTTGAAATAAAAATTCATTTTAAAAAGAGTAAAAATTGTCGCTTATTTTTAAGAAGTGAAATATTTTCACTTTTTTTTTTAAGGGTGGTTGTATTTTCACTTTCTTGGAGTGAGTTTCACAAGAAATTTAGAGTGATTATAATTTTTCACACAACGTATAGTAAAGCATATGGATCGCTTTTTATTTTATCCTTTAAAAGAAAATTCACCTTACAGAGAAGAGTAAACGACACACGCGTCGTAATTCATCTCGCAGAATCGTTTAACCGCCATGTAAATCATGTTCATGTCGCACGGACATTCCATTTTTATAAAATATCGATGCGAGAAGGCTCACGTTCGTACGCGCCTTTATATCCAAAGTGATCGTTTGCCAGGGCTTAAAAGCGTTCGATGGACGCGCAAGTACAGCGCGAAAGTACTGTGCTTAAGCGGAATCGATCTCTGGGCTGGTCCAACGATAATTTCCGGGTTGTATAAATTAATTACTCTCGCCACCGACCACCAAGCACTCCCCCTGCCTCACACACACTCTCTCTCTTTCACTTTGCGAGCTGCACCGTAAATTACCCGGTGCATTATGGGGCACGATTTATTAATACAATTTGCCTCCACGTAAAAGGTGCCGGGCGCCAATTACCGTGCCACGTTCTTGACGCCAGGGCTACTGCGACGCGGCTGCAATACGTTACAACGTAAACCGCATATGCACCATGCGGGACAGGGAACGGAGAACACGTGCGGCTTGGCTGTCTGAAGTTTTGTGAACTGTATACGCCCGCTGTCTCGTTTTAATACATAAGTATTCCTCTCATCTCGCAGTAACGTGGACAAGGAAATCTCGAAACAAAATTATTTTAGAGCAAATAAAATTACGCATCCACCGGCATTCACCTACGCGCCGTGCAGCTCTTTACCTACATACTAGCTGGGGTCAGGTGTTGTCGGAACTTTTTTAATCCTACTTACACCAAGAGAGAATATCGTAAAGGAAATTGTGATAAATCCAAAGATACGCGACCATTTTATCTTCATTTCCAAGTGCCAGGCAGGTTGACCCGTTTTTAGAATTAAAACTTTTGAATAGAACTCAATTTATAGTAGGTATTACAGTATAATACCTACGTTAATTAATCTTTAATTGTTCTGGTCAAGTAATATTACAGACTAGGTCATGAACACTATGGTTAAAGGCATAGCAGTTAAGATGAGATAGCGTAAATTACATTAGCAAGTATATGTGAGCAAGTTAGCAAACATTTTTGTAGTTTTTCGCAATGACAATGACAATGCGTGTTGTTATTCTCGTTACTGAAACCATTTCAGTATAGTTTTCACATTGCGACCGTCGCGCGTCGCAGCGAGCATCCAATTGTATTATGTTAGACACGAGCTTGGTAGGCTCTGTGGCATATTTGCAGATGCATATGCGCACGTTTACCCAAGTTTTAATACGGCAAAGAGTAATAGACTCGAAATACAAGGAAAGCATTAGCCTCCTTTGCGAGCACTTTGCAGCTCCCATTACTGAAGTTTCACCTAGTGATTAAACCTCAAGCAAGTCACTCAGAAGCTTTTCGACGTTAACTTAGCTTCCCGTTGGTATTCAAGATTTCAAGCAATTTCGCCCGGCTGTATTGTCGCCGCCGTCGTTCTCTTGTCACCGCCTCGTCTCGTCTTTTGCACCACGAATTGTTCCGCTCTGCTTAGGAAAGAGTAAGCGCATGCCCTATAGGTGCCCTAAAATGTGGCAGAGCTCTCCGACAGAATTTTCGTCGCAGCCGTCCCAACAGGAAACAATTTCGTCGTCTTGATTTTCTATCGTCCCCTTTGCGACGCGCTGATTCGCGAAAACACACACAGACGATGCAAGCAAGCAAGCATGCATCGTGATTCGCGCTCGATTTCGCGTCGAAAACTTGATGATGGAAGCTCAAATAGCAACCATACTGTTATCGATTTTAATGTAAATAATTTAAATGATTTGCAAGACTGGATTTTAATCAAACCGTTGTGCTAGAAGTCCGTAAAAATGAATAATTACTCAATATATAATATATTTTATTCCTTGAGTTTTTTTAACATCTATTTATAAATAACTCTTATATATTTATTGTTACATTTTATTAAATCGCACATACTTTAAGTTATATCCTTTTGTAGTATTGTTGTATTAATTCTTACATAATCTTTTTCGAAAATCTATGCAGCCTTATTGAAAGTCTTTAATATTTTTTCCATGTTATTAGAAATTCGATTTAATTCAATCCCTCGCGACGTCAAGGTTCGTTTAAGCTTTTCAGTGAATCGCGCGAGGGACCGTCGGAAACTCAAACATAATTAATATCGCAATACTCGCCATCCCGTCCAAGGAAAAGCCAATATTATGTACTCACAGTACGCCAAGGAAAAGAATGAGTACGAAGGGTGCAGCATAGGATAATATAGGGGCTGCCTAATATACCACTAGATATTCGGTAACTTGGCATGAATGAAGTCATAATACAAGTAGGTACCAAAGGCGCCTTCCTCCGAAGGAACGTATCCTTCGAGGGATGATCGGCAATGGGGAAACCAGTGCCTTGGGGTTTCCCCGGAGACTGCAGGGGATTCTTTATTTAATATCCCCAGGCTGGTGTCAAGGAATATGTATTACCGGACCGTCGACGCTTCGGCACTTATTCTCCTTCTTCGCCTCGTTACTCCCGCCAAGCTTAGCAATCTGGTCGCGCTCTTATCATATCTAAGATTGCCAATTATCATAATCGAGATTTAATCACCTACGTGATGGAAGTGTACATTCCATAAAAATTATGCAAAGCATAACTTGTTCTATTCTATATGCACGCGTTTATTTATAAATGAAACTACTAATGTTATAAGACGATATAATTTAATTACGCTGAAACTACGAGATATTCTCCGTAATAGAATAACATTCTCTATAATGGAAGATGTTCTTGTCGTGGTGTGACACATCTAGTGAAAAAGTTCAATGTATTTCTTGCACGTTCTTGGAAACACTCATATGATGAACTTACTTCGACTTACGAACTTTTTCGTGAAAAACTAGCATGCAGTAGCACGCTCTTTCTCCTCCTTGACGCTCGCTACGTGGAGAAACTCTCTTAGCCTGCGGAAGTTTTCGAGGAGGTGCTGTCTACAGTTTTTCAATGTCTCTTTGGCTACAAGTTGGGATTGGAGTTGCAGTCGCGACGAATCACAACGCTAAACATGAAAAATCACAGTTGGCAAGATAGCCGCGTGAAATACAAATTTTAAGATGCATCATCTCTGCAGTCGAATGTAATCGTTTTCGAAGAAATTATACGCTTTGCGAGGATAAGATTACTTACGAAGTAATCTTCTCTGAAATCAAACGATACGTTTTTGGGCACACCGTCATATTTCACGATCAGCCGCACGGTAGCTATTTCATCCTCCTCTTGGCGAAAGCATTTTACGCTCGTTTGATCTCGCCAGTTACATAATGGCGGAGCTACGCGTATAGGTATAGTCAGTGCCATATAACCTTACCCTTCGAGATTATACGAAGCTTTTATGTGGAAACATCACAGACTTAATTAACCGCACGCTGATATGTGCTTTACGTACCTTCGAGTTGTCTTTTTGATTTCTCTTCACTTATTGACTTGTATCGATAACACCGATCATCGCGCTGGGCTCAGTTTGATATTAATTACGTGAAATATTTATACCTAAATGTTGAAGCTAACATTTCCGTGAGATTAATAACACTTCATTAAAAAAAATAACACGTCTTACTTGTGGAATCGTTGGGAAGAAAATTGCATAACTGAAGTATAGTAACTTGTGATATTTCTGATCTTCGTATTACGTTTCTCATATGTATTATGTAGGTATATTACGGGAAAAACGTAGTGTAACACCTTTTTAGGTAAATTCTTATTATGCATAGTATATTGTGTCAGTACGTAAGAGAATATACTGTTCTGCTGTATCAGTGAAATTTCAAAAAATGCAAAAATGTGGACAAATAACCGGCGCAACAGCATCCAGTATTTACTGGATCCGAACGATATTTGCTGGTGGCAGAGACATACGAAATTGTAGGGGACACCCTCTATGTATCGTAGGAGTGCAATATCCACTCTCAGTTTCTCCCATATACTTACTCTCGTTTATGTACGCGTAGCTTACATACAAGACGGAACGAAACCCGGGTAAAATCACCTGACGCGTGTAATGCGTTTTTTATTAAAGTCTCTCTCTCTCTCTCTCTCTCTCTCTCTCATGCCCCGGGCGTGTAATCGTACTAGACGTTAAATACTTACGATGTAAAGATATACAAAATAATTGATCCAAAAATGTCGGACATGTTCAGAAATTTAAAATATAGTACCAATAATAATCGCTGAATATTAACCATTATGTTTTTATTTCTGTTCCAGGTAAGTTCAATGATTTTTACATTACGAGTTCAACGAAAGGTAAACTTTTAATATTATTATTTATTGAAACGCTGATTTACAATGTTTTTTAATAATCGAATCGTCACGTTTCATGTAGTATCCTTGTCGATTATTTTCATCCAGTCACATTCATGCTGAAAAACGAAATAAACATTGCATTTTTTTACGGTCCTCACTGTTATGCGCTAGTCAGCGGTTCGTGCACACGGTGTAGCGATCCTTTTAACTTTATTAAGTCAACAACAATACCAATTGCGCTTACGTTATATGCATGACCACTTGCAATCATTGTTTGCTCTCGAACCCAATTTTCCGTGCGCAAACCATTTCGGCGCAACTGGAAAAAAAAAAAAAACTGACAAACCAGCGAGTCAGCAGCGGTTTTTAGTTGACACATGCGAGCTCGGACCTCGCAGCGCAGGTAATTACCTCTGCGACTGTATTTTTCACCATAGGCGACTTGCATATGATCTCGTGCTCATTAGAGGCGTAAAACGGTCGCGCTTGGCAAGACGATACGCTGCACTTGCTTCCGTGCGGCTGATCCACACGCTCGCCCGTCGTTTCTCGCTCTCTCTCGAAGTGTCAACCGACTGGTCATGTCGTCACGGTAGAACGAGAGACGCAACTTTGCCATTAGCCGACACCCGTCGCGTCGTCCCGCGTCGTGCGGAACAGCAACACGCAGCATTGCTGCACCACGCTAATTGGCAAACATCGGCCCGCGACTGGCTTATCGCGATCGGTCGGCGATTTCTGCAAATTACGACTCGCTCGTCGTTCGACATGGGCTCTGCCTTCCTGTCCCTTTCTGATTCTCTCGGTACTGGCGCTGCCACAGTTCAGAGATCGACGATAACGTGGTCCGTTGATATCAAACATAGCGGTCAACCTTTTGAAACACGTCCGCTCACTCTCTCTCTCTCTCTCTCTCTCTCTCTCTCTCTCTTTCTGCTTTGTTTTCTCGCGAATTAAACACGCCTCTTGCGCTTTAGCCGCCGCTTCACTCACCTATTCAACGAGTTATGGATGATTATATTTACGTATGAACGTGGAATAAACGAATGATAACTGTGACATTGCGGTGGATGAAATGTCCGATTAATACGAGGAATCGACATGTTATTTGTCGTTATGTTGTAGTTTTGTATTGTGTACGCAACTTTACGGATTATTTGTTTATCGTATTGTTATGTATACGTCGGATCTCACGATTATGTAATGTATGACATGTTGAGATTTTTATATCTGTGCTAAATATAGAAAATAAACGACTGTCAAATTTAAATCCGTAAAATATGACGTATATCGGATTAATGACACGTATTTTTATTTTAGTTTTATTTTACGAATTATATATTGTTACATTGTATTGAGAATAATTCAAATTATGTTTAAATTATATTTGGAACAAAAATTATGAAATGACAAAATGATAAAATAATTTTTAACCGAATGATTTTTAATTATTTCTATACCATCACACACACGTCACTCAACAATAACAATTAATAAATACATATATAACAACAAGCAAAGTTTTATAGATTTTTTTTCTTTTAAATGATATAATTTTATATTACTTATTTTTTTCTCTTTCGCTTTCTGAAATTTGCTTTTTGACTTATTGTTGTTCATTATTAATTTTAACTGCAAGGTGAATGAATGTTTATACGAAACTGTCATAATTTAAAATAACATTAAACAATATTCGTGAATGGCTGCGCTCAAGCGAAACATCATAATATATTTAGAGACACAGTCTTGCTAAGTTCTATGGCAAGCGGAAAACACAGGTAAATCTTGCAGCACGGGAAGGAAAGAATGCATTACACCGCTTGTCATCCTAGTATACCGCACTCAGTTTTCATGACACTCGTTGTTTTAAAACTAAGATTGTATATATTATGTAATAAATACACTCACTATTCAGATTGTGCTTACATATCAAAGAAAATATCTGCGTGAAATTAAGAAACAATATTCCGTATAGTACAACTACGCTGTATATTTTTTTATCCGAGCATCGCCCTCATAGGACGACTATTCGTACGTTCAATGAAATAATGATAAATGTTTCGCGTTCGTATATCGGTCGGGAAGATCAACAAACTTCGACATACATCCCTTGAAAGAGGGATTCGCACGTGATCGTGAATGAATAGTAATCCCGCGAATCCGACGAGAGGATCTTTTCACGAGCACGCTCGCGCACTGAAATCGAACGTGTATATATATATTTTTTTTATCGCGGCCAGTTCCCGGTGCGAAGCATTTTTTGACCGAACAGCCAAGTTTGTGGGTTTGCGCTTTTGTCCGCGGTAGCGCGCGAACCATAGTCCAATCCCCCAATGTCCATCCCCAGTCCAAAAAAAAGGCCAGAAAGTTCACCGGCAGGTGGCACGAAAAAATGGGCCGAAAAGGTTTGAATTGCGATGCGGCGAACGCTACGCTTCACGAGCAAGCGGGCTGGAAACGCATCCCTTTCCTCCCTTTTCGTAACCACCCTAGCCCGTACCGCTCCACAACCGTCCTGCACCTCTGTCATCCCTCCCTCCCCCTCTAACGCGGTCTACCCTTTTTTCGCGTTTTCTTTCTTCTCTCGTCGGCGAAATTAATTTTACCGGCCCCGCCGCGATAACTCACGGTTACATGTCAACGCTTTGACGCACATAAAAATCTCGTTGCGGTCGACTCCGCATGCGTGTGCATACGACTTGCATGCGGCGCAGCTCGCGACTGTTGTAATAGTCCGCGAATACGCTTGGAATAAGATACGTTTACTGTGACGCGTTCACGGAAACAACGTGCCGAGAAAATACGTGCCGCAATATAATGCGGAATTACAGTCGCGCACAGTCTTGCCGCCAAGAGAGAAGAACGGCAGAATGTGGCCGGCGACATAAAATGCCCCTAATTTCCGTGGAAAAAGATTATTTATATCCGGTATGCTGCGGCTCACTTATCCAGATGATCCAATTCCTCGCATGCCCGAGTCAAGCGGTAATGTTCACGTCGGAAATCTCGGCGAGAATATTATGAGTTATAAGTTTTATCTTCGTTACTCCAGAACATCCTTTTTTCTTTTAACCCTCCGTCGGCAACGTGAAATTTTCATCCTTCGCGTCTGCAACCTGAATCTTCGAACTTCAATTCAGCAGATTTTTATGTTGTTCCGAACTGTATAAAAATTTGAAAAAATTCTTACATTTATTTGTAAAGGCTTTAACAAGTTTTTAACGAGTTTTACTGTCATTGAAGTTGGATTGTAGTTTACTTATTTTTTTCAAATTTAAGTTTGTCTACCAGAATTCACAATAAAAAAATCGACCATGCCTTTAAAATTCAACATTGCCAGTGAGGGATTAAACTTTAATAATGCCTTCATTATCTCGACAGTGCACGTATTGTGAACGATAATTGTACGATTCTATAGCACTTGTACGATTGCATAGAGCCGCAATGCGTCACAGACTTAGGTGACACCGATAATACAAGGAAGTATAATTAAGATGATCGTTCGAAGCAAATGGGATCTGTCATAATACTAAATTGATTCTCAGGCGGCTTATTTTGAGGTCAGAAGCAATTTATAAATCCTATTAACTACGTCAGGAACAATGCATCGGTGAATCGTGCAATTAATTCATTGCTTCAATTACATACCTTATTACGTGCCGTCATATCCTGCCGCTTATAAGTTTCTAAATTCATTCAATACACAAGCACGTATTAATATACGTATAAATACAGACAATATTTTAAAGATTTAATTAATGGTTATTAAAAACACATCAGCAGGCAAGAAACAGTTTTCCTCTTAAGCTATTCATATATGTAAAAAATGTAAAAAATTCTTGAGAAAGTAACATGACGATACACGACAAAAAAAGTAATTTTATAAGTTTAATATTACTTCTAATAATGTAAATTTTAATTAATGCAACATTCAATGTTTCTTTGGTAACGCGAATTAAAATATCATTCATGTTAACACAAGTTAATAAGTTATTAATAAAACATTTATATTAATGTAAAGCGTCAATTTTTAATAATATAAATTTCGCGTTTAATTGTAAGATTGATCACATTTCCATGATTACATGTCACGTAATTCGGCTCTCTTGCATTCTCTTAAAAAGCTTTCCCGCTTTGACCAGCATGGCGAAACGGCTCTACCCAATTATCTAATTCGATAATGCGACACAGACCAGTTATAACATAACGTTAAAACGTAGAGCCGCGTTGGGCTTTTCCCGTACGTCCCTCGATTTCCCGCGCCTCGGTGAGAAATTCAAAATCCGTGTTCGCGGCGATAAATCCTCTTGCTCGTGAATCAACGTTTCCCTCTGGCTCGTTCCAGTTCGTTCATCCGGTGGTGGTTGTGTGGCTCGTGCTGTTTGCACATAAAGAGGGCAAAGGGCGAGAGAGAATGGGGACAGCGCAGAGAACGGAAGAACGTAGGAATGTAACGTATCCAAAGAGATGGAGAAATGTGGAAATATGTTACCTCCTTGAATGCAGTTACGGACGCGGAAATAGGCATTAAAACATTACTATAAGAGAATACATCTTAAATTTACATGAAAATGTAAAGTATTTAATTTAAAAATACGATGGACTTTCTTAAAGTAATATTTTATATAAAGTTCGTTCGATTATCCGTTTCACAACGACAAAGAAAATTGCATACTGACGTTAACATCGAGATAGTCGTCCCTAATCGAACGTTTTCTACGTTATTAATCAAACGTCTGTAGATTCGACTTTCGCCTTTGTGGTGCCTGTTGCTCTTGATACGCGCTTGTTGATGGTATACGTGTATCACAAACTATAAGAGCTTTCACTTGCAATCAGAATGGGAGAGAATCGACCGAGAGAGCACGTCGAGACTTTTGTTTTCGCGTAGGTGGATGCGTACATCCAGCGACCCGGAACTTCTCCCGTGACCAAGCAAATCTTTCTCTCTCTCTCTCTCTCTCTCTCGTTCTCTCTTACTCTCTTCGTATCTGGTTCCGGTCCGTTTTTCTGCGATGCGACATTCATAGGTACTCTCGAACGCGAGTCCTGGCTATACATACCGCATTTACTGTACCTACTTATCTCGTTAGAACTGCGTTGGTGCCCTCCTACGTTGACCAGTGTCGCGAATCCCGGACCTGGCAATCTCCCTTCGATACGTACGATCCCTTGTTATCCTTCTGCCTTTCTTGCACTTCGTAAGAAATTCCTAACGGCAGCGAAAGACTTGACAAAATGTATGGTCCGAGTCACACAGACAATGTTGTGCGACCGCGCGTTCAGCTTGTTAATAATAACCACCGTCGTAATTGGACTCTTTGGGATTTAAGTCAAGGCTTTAAGAGCGCTTTAACTAACGAACTACGCCCGTAATTATTTGGGCGCGACAAATTGCATTCTCTTGTAATTCTGTTGTTATACTACGCCGCTTGAATAAACTTCGCAACTGTATCGATAAAATATAGCGGATGTATAAGACATTATTTAATAAGATTCTTAGCTATGAAAAATTCCCTGTTTTAGCAGATTCCCTGTCTTATCGATGTTTGTAATTTATAGATTTTTAATTTTATTAATTTAATTATATATATATATATATTTAATAGAAGATTAATAAGACTCTTAAATTTAAAAAGGAATAGTTAAAATGAAGGACTAGTGAGAATTAAACACGATTCTCGGTGCGTAAAATAAAATGAGTGATACAGTTTATTAAGATTTATAATTTACATATTTTGACCCAAAAAAACTACCTTACATTTAAATTAAATAAATCAGTTGAGGATCTAAGATCGCTTTTGTCATATATGGAAAATATAAGGCAATTTTTTTTACATATTGTAAGACTGCTGAAGATTATTCGAAATTAAACCGAAACATAAAATAATAAATAACATAAAATAATAAATTATGTATCTTTGATAAACTGTTAATTAATTGTTTTATTTTACATATTGAGAATCGTGTTTGACTCTCACGTATCCCTTTGTTCTAATCAAAGATATTGGACTAATCCGCTGAAAAACGAAAATGGTAATTTAAACTTGTCCGAACATGTCATCTTCTTTGATCGGATAGCGGCATCGACAGGAATTGACAGCGACACTGTCAGGCAGGCCTTTAGAGCATGTTACGATGTGCGTGTCTCATCGTTCACCGTGGAGGGTGCATAGATATTAGGAATTAAAAGCGACATTTGCATGCAGACGGTTTCGAATATCATCTTGACACACTGCTCTCACAGCTAATTCCTGCTTCGTCTGGTAGAACATTTTGTAAGTTCGACATTTCCGAAGTTCGAGATTGCTGGGGGGCAAGCTGTATACATTCCTACGAGCATCCACCTCTCACGATCGGGCAAATCTTGAAACTCTATTTGGCATAAAACACGTGCGACAGTTAACGTGCGTTGAGATTCTGCATTACCCGGCGGCGTCCCGCTGTATTGTATAACTTTGCTGAAACTTGGTGCCTAGAAGAGGACTCGGGACAAAGTACAACGCATCGTATGCGATGAGGATTTAAAGGACGATAGAAAGTTCAGTTGTTTTATTCTTAAATATAAAAATAGATTTTTATGCTCTCTCTCTTCTATATTTCTTGCGATCAATACATATTTTTCTTTTACAAATATTGGCTTTTGTATCATTCTCGAAACTAAGCTGAAACTAGTAAGTTGGTCAAAGTTACATTATTAAGGATAACGAGAGATCTAATAGCATGATGTCTCCCTACGTAGTATGTACTCCTTATTCACTGTAACGAGAGATTAATGGCATGGCATTTCAGTTACTGCCAATTTTATCAGTGGTACACAAAGCGTGTAATTACTCGTATTTCCCTAATTCCGCGGATCTGTGCAAACCAGAGTGTATTGAATGTCTGCACAGATATCCAACTCCGATAATGAGGAATAGTTAGCGTCGTAACGGTGAAATAGCGTGCCCTATCGATCAAGCAGATGCAGTGTGGGCAATGATGGAATACTGTTTCGGCAGCAATATGAGTATATATCTCGAAATATTAAGTCAATGCAATTATTCGATATTTTACAGTCTTCAGTAAGTAAGCTGCGTGAATAACTCAAACGGTTTCTACTACTCTCTTCTCGAAGTTGCTTACGTCGTCATTTGTCTTGTCTTTCGACAGCTTTACTGCTTTTGTGGCGCACACTCGGAGGCCGTTCTTTAAGAAGGTGGTACCAGCTTAAGCATCTATCGAATGGATGGCCGTAATGCCGCGCATATTGCGTATAAAGCAGCACTCACGACGGCACATTCCGAACGTGTTCCCTCCCTCTCACGTAAGAGATACGTGCCCGTAGTTTACGCCTACATATAGTTCAACATACCCAGTGCTCTCGCGAAGCTAGTCGTGAAAATCCAATCTAACGAAGTCGCCGTTGAAACTGATAAGTATCCGTATTTCAGGTCACCACCGCAAAAGACGTGCCGGATATCGTATCACTTTTTCTACTTTTTTCATCGTCATCCGACATCTCAAGTCGCAACACGATCTCACAGCCTCCATTATGCGATTGTATTACTTTGTAATATAGGATAAAATTTTACGTAACATTATATTAACCTTTTACTGTATGAATTATTACTTGTCGCGTATTAATACACCACATTTCGAATATATATATTATGTATAATTTGTTTGAAATGCATAACAATTTTTTAAAAATTTGAATATTGCGATTGTATTATTATGATGTAAAAAGTATCACATACTGCTTCTTTGCTACATCAGTGTAACTATAAAATCATTAGTCGCTTACAAAAAAAAAAGAATGGAAACATAAAAAAAGAAGAAAGGGCATACTTTAGAAAAAATAGAATTTCTATACTTTAGAAAAGCATACTTTTATTCCTCTATAATTAATTATTACATCACAATTGCATTTCAAAATTAATATTACAAAAGTTTAATATATTGGAATTTATTTTTTACAAATTATTGTTTTTGAGTTGTAGCAAATGAACGATATTTTCAAAATGCTTTAGACAAAAGAAGACTGGAATTTTTTAAAATGAGGAAAGAGGAAAAGCCAATTATAAATAATTATATCAATAAAATTATTAAGAAATATTGTATCTTTTTAAAGCATATTAATCATTTTCATATTTAAATTCTTTTCAGTGAAAAATAATTTAACTTTAAATGAATGTGATTTTTATGTTTGTACGATTTAGTCCCAGATGTCTGGAACACATAAATTTCAATTTCGTAGCGAATGTTACGAGACAGAATTATGTCCTAAAGCATTCTCCTTCGTTTATTAGCAGAAAAAAATGGAAAAATTTTAAATTGCCATGCAGACTGCATGACTCATCACGACCAGACACACTCCGCAAATTAATACGAAGATACTAATTAAGACTTCGTCCATCATAAATTTAAAATATCTTGAAGAAGTTGTTAATTGACGTGAATCGGCCGCGAGCTGTGTAGTATTCCTAAAACGTACGAGGGTCGTTTTATAATTAGCCGCTCGCTTTATTTAATTTAACCAACTTTCGTGATAGCATTTCTCATCTATCTAACATCGAGCGTAAAAATAACTCTTTTATTCCGCTTATCTCGAATTTTCAACTCTCGATTATTTATCTCAAACTTTTTTTTTTACTTTTAAGATGAAATATATCGCCGATAAAAATTTGAAATCATCTGTATATCGTATAGATTAAACATTTCAAATAATTTGCACCTTCCGGCACGTTGAAATTGATGACGCCGTTGTTTCATTACGTGACACCTGGTATAAGAGAATGAGTTCCGTGCCGCGAGTAAAGAGTTCGATCGTAGTCCCGGGCAGGTGTGTTTTGCAGCGAAGCTCGCTGTAGCAAGTTGAAAAGGCAAAGAGCGGGAACACGTAGGTGATCTTTGAACCCGGTGGACTCCCTGCTATTTCTCCGTTCTTCTTCTCGGACCCGCGGTATACACGTTTCGCGTTGGCCAACCCTTTCGTACCATTCGTCTTCCTACCGAAGTCACCACTACGCTTGGTGTACATGCCATCGCATCTCAGTAACATCCTCTCGATTGATTTTCTTTTATAGGAGATTCGTGATTGTACGAAGGGTGGATGGCGCAACGGGAATAACGAAAACCCGATAATCGCGCCAGCATCTTGGAAGACTATAAATCTCTCGCTTCATTAAAACTCGCGTTGTACTTGTTGCCTACATTTCCGGTCGATTCGTATCAACGATGTTTTCATTAATAACTATGTCGACTGTCGTAGCACGCATAATATATCTATTTCACGTTTCAAAAGGTAAAATAATATATAATCTACTGTAATATTTTCTTTGTGAGTATATCTTAAATCTTGATTTTTATCTCTGTCAATAATTTGCGATTAATTCACCGCGCCTATTGCTCGGAGCAACAATTGATAGCGGCACGATGTCTCTGTAATCGACCGACTCATTTCTCCTTGGTATATTATGACCTCAAAAACGTCGATCCACGGTTCGTGGTCCATGGAATACAATGGCCGGTTCAATGGCTATATTTATAGCTGTTCTCATTTATTCTTTTTTTCCCTTTCTTTATTCGCTACATACGTAAATCTGCGCGAGTACACGAGGCAGACGCGTTTAATCGTGTTAGTGAGATACTTAAATGCATTTATACACGCGTCTGCGGGTCCGTACACGCGTGCGTAAACACCGAGAAACGCACACATGCGCACGCACATACATCAGGGTCAAGACACTTGGGGTTTCTTCGCGAGAAACAGCGTTCGGTTACTGTGAACGTGGGGTACTGTTAATGCAACCTCACGATCGCGAGATCGCGATGAGGTACGAGGAGACTGGAACCGAAGAGGATCCAGCTCCTCGACGTAGTGCGCCGTCACGAGTTTCTCCTTGAACTGAGTATTCCTCAAGTTGCTTATATTCATCCGATTGTTGAACAATCGACTCTCGTGCAGTCTGATCGATAGGGCACCCGAGGTGATCGGCTTTGCAGCCGTATAAGCGTGCGGTGTTACATAAAACGCGTGAACAAAATAATACGCAGAGAGAACGATTTTGCTGAAATATCTAAAAATTTAGCTAGATACAGATCTGAAAATAATTTTGTTAGATCATCAAAATTTTTAGGTAGGGCACTCGAAATTGATTTCTAGAGTGTCAAAATTTTTAGGAGATAGGGCACTCGAAACTGATTGTTAGAATGTCAAAATTTTTTGGTAGGACACTCGAAACTGATTGCTAAAATATAAAAAAATTTTGACGTTCTAGCAATCAGTTTCGAATGTCCTATCTAAAAATTTTGATGATCAAACAAAATTATTTTCAGAACTGTTCTAGCTAAATTTTTAGATACTTGAGTAAAATCTCTCTGTGTATTAGCACTTTATTGTTAAGTTAAACATGAACAGATATATGTTCGTAAAAACTATTTATATCCAATTTATTTCCAAAGGATAACGACATTAAGCAGACAAATTGTACAATTTGAGTAAAAATATACACGAAAAGAACGATTTTGCTGAAGTATCTAAAATTTAGGTATTATAGATACAGACCTGAAAATTATTTTGGTTTGGATTTTCATAAAAATATTTATATAACAAATTCAAACATGATGAACAATGCTCCAAAAAGTTTTGACATTTTAGCAACCAGTTTGAACGAATACTACATAATTATTTTAATAGTTCAATAAAATTATTTTTAAGTCTGTTTCTCGATAAATTTTTTAATATTTCAGCAAAATTGTTCTTTCCATGTAGACATCAGATGACTTTTTGATATCAGCGTACACATATTTTTATCTATCAATTCATGCCATCGTGATAGATTTCTTCTTTAATCATCCCCTCTTCTTTAAGCATCCCTTCCTCTCTTTAACCGTAGGCGATCGATTGACTCGCGCAAGTAATATGGAAGCGTACCTCGACAGTAACTTCTTTTACAGTAGCTTGCGAATGAGAAACGTGGTTGCTGATAAACAAATAAAGCTTTCCACTTCGTCGTCCAGAACCGCTATCGGTATTTCTCTACTCCGCGCAAATGAGGAAACTGAGTCAGTACGTAAGCAAACGAATGGCAATTTACACTGCAGTTACCTAATGACCCGTAACTTTGTCCCGTATTTCTGTTAGAGTTTATCTCGCTTCTTTACCATGATTATATCTTATGCCATGTAATTCGACGTTAGATCTAACATCAATCGTAGGGGTCTTATATATTCGTGATTATCGTAAAAAGTTCTTAAGTGAAGACATAGCAAATAAAGCTTAGGTGAGATACGCACCATCGATTTATGTACGAGCTCTACATCACAGGCAGGTATATACATTCTCCGATGCGGAAAACACTTCCTATGTTTTACGACACGCCACGCTTATCATCAAAAATAGGTCGAGTATGCATTAACAATAATCGGAAGCCAGTTGAAAGTTACTTTATGGCTTTACGTCACATGAAGATGTCAGAATATGATGAGTCTCAGTATGGAAGATACAATATGGAAAGCCGATTGCGAGAAACTGTTTCTATAAGGAAGACTTAGACGAGATTTAGATGTGTAAACCTAGCTTCTGATTCTCTCGTACGTCACTGAAAGACGCTGCTTTCAATTAAAGAGGGAATCTTCGAGAGAACACCGTTCGGTCCTAGAAACAGATTAGAGGAGAGTGTAACTTTGGGTTGTAGGATCGAAAGATCCTCTTGCTTTTGAGCTTCGCTTGTCCTTCGTGGAACAGAGAGAACCAGTCTTTGGTCTTTGGCTCGAGTTGTCTGGTACCTTTCCTCTCCAGCGAATTACCGCTAATCTCCTGCGTCCTCTTCTTAAAAAAAAACGTCTCCTCCTTTCCCTATCTCTCTCTCTCTCTCTCTCTTTCCTCCTCTATCTTTCTCCTTTCTACTCCACTCATCCTCTCCTTGGTTCTTTCATCGTTACATCTCTCACTCTATTTTCTCTCACGGGATCTTCCTCCGGTTCCTATACCTGTCTCGATATCCCCTTCTCCTATCTTCTCTCATACTCGAGGTAGTTCAAGTGCCGTCTAAGCGCACTACTGGAAGCAGGCAAAGAGGCTCGTTCTTTCCTTTCGCTCCGTCTCTTCGCACACCTATTCCCCTCTCTGCTCTTCTTCTGTGTATCCGTTCTCTCCCTCCCTCCCTCTCTCCCTCTCTCCATCATCTCCCCCCCTCCCTTTCTCTCCTTCCCTCATCTCTTCCTCGATCTTCTCTTTTAGTCCAGAGGCGGACTTGACGTTTAGCCTCGAGCACTCGCCACTTTAAAATTCCTCCTAATCTCAGTAACCGACGTCGTGTTCCACGTAAGCCATCTCTTTACCTCTCCCGTTCTTCTCGTTCCTTTAGAGCACTCCTCCTCGTCGACGAGCATCGTGCTTTCTCCTGCCGTCTACCATCCACGTTGAGCGTTAATGACGACGATAAAAAGATTAACGGGGATTGCCCGTAGTGGATTTGAGCCTATGGGCGCCTACGAGGGCATTCCGACCCGACGAGAATTAGGCGGGTGGAAGAGAATGGCGCCGTGCTGGAAGAGAGCCCGCCGGCTCCGCCGGGGTAAAATACATACATGGCTATGAAGCGTGTGTACTTCGTTTAGCATGGAACGTGGTATGGAAGAATGCGGTACGGATTTTTGGGTGCATATATGTTAAGCGCGCGAGTGCAGAGAGGAATTATTCCCCGGCAGTGAAATTAGTAGCTCACGATAGACATATATGTATATGATCGTTATACATCATATTCATATCACTTAATGTATGTTGATGTACCAATTTTGGACCGTTGCGAACGCTGTATTTTCGTTAACCGAATACCCCCGCGCCTCCCATCGCGTTTCGAACGATCGAATTTGCATGCGTCGCGCAAAATTTAAGCGAGCGACATCGGAGAAAAAGTGTGAATAATACAATCACCTCATTCCTCGCATTAAATGTTTTTCCGCGTCGGCTCGTCGAGCGACAAAAACAACGCGGGCGTAATTGTAACGCAATTGCTTCGTGACCGCTCGATCGATCGACGAGAAAATTTATCGGTCGCAACGCACAAATTGCAACTTTCAACTTATGTAAAATAATCCGGCAACAAAAAGAGCTGGTCGCTCTCTCGTTTAGTTGCTTGTTTAGTAGGCTTCGCGTACCGCGTTCCACGCTCTGTTTATCTGTGAATCGGGATGTTAGCACACCGCTAAAAAAAAAAAAAAAAAAATAATCGATCGCACGTTAATTGCAACGTTGGCCTGTCTGGCCGAATAATACTACCTAGACACCAAGCACGAATTATATGTAAATAACAAATGACCAAGCATTTCGGCAACCGGATGATAAACGCCCGGCGCGGGCGTAAGCGAGAGGCGACCCGACGAGCGTTTTCCAATTAATGGATTTCCGGCTTTATCTGGCTAGTGGCTAGTAGGTGTCGTCCGTGTGCGGCCAGCGAGGCGCGAATTTATTCACAGGTAAGTGCATCGTTGCGCAGGTGCGCGTCAACGATGCGAGGGATAAATCTCGTTTTCGACGGTGGAGCGCGCATGACACCACGATGACGCGTTGAGCCGCGAGCGCGGTTTCGATGATTTTTATTCGTCCCGGCTTTCGAATGCATACCCTCGCAAATCCCGTTCAAATCCCGCAAAATTGGCGTCCGTACGTACATTCAAAACATGGATATAATAAATTATGAAAATAAATGTAGCGACTTCCGATTAAATTATTTAAACGCTCTGTATGATTTCTATTATATGTACAAATTGTGTGACAGGGCGTGACAATATTAAACATGCAGATAATAAAGAGGAACAACATAATATTTTCCATCAAGGGCCGTTTGAATTTCCAATGCAAACCAGATTGAAAGGTAAACGTGTATCTCCCAGAATTGATATTCACAGCGAATGAATATTCCATTCGCAACGGTATCTTCTTTACAATTGGATTTACTTTTTTTAATTGATTCGTTATGTCTTTCTATATTTATCGAACAGTGCAATAGAGTTTACCATTTGCCATTACTGCCGAACGAACTGGACGTTGTAGTTCAGCCTGCTGGGAAATCTCTTGCGCTCTCGACTGCAAGATACAGCCCTGAATACAGTGTACAGTAGCACGTTAATTCAATTGCCCTGGTTACGACCGATCAGTACATAGACGTATGTAGGCACGTAATCATTAAAGTATGAAATACTATTTTTTTTTAGGGAGGGGGGGAACAATTTGGAACCTCTGCGTTCAATATATCACATACTTTTATAGAAGACGTACTCACTTGTACGATGTTAATTTTTTTCTTTTTATTAAACGTCACTGTAGCATTCACTTGCGTATTATCCGCTTAATATAAATTCGAGAAAATAAAAACAGATTTTGTTTCGTAGTTGTTACGCGTATATTTTTGTTTATTTGACTTGAGTTTTCTTTTATTCATCACAAGTGTCACAAAACTTTTTCTAACATGTTTATTTTATATTTATTTTAGTCGAAATATGCGAAAGTACGTGTGACAGATATATTGCGGTTCTTTCAGAATTTCAGAAACTATATTTTAACGTTGCAACATACGTGTTATGATACGATGTAGCTGCGAAATTAAAAAAGAGATCGGTACAATGTGTTGATTAAAATGGTGACAGCGCGTGTGACATTGCTCCTAGGAACATTGCGGAACATTCCAATATTCGCGGCGCCTCCGCAATGGCATCCACATTGTACAATGGCACCTACATGTCAACGTCTGCTAATGTCAGTCGCCGCCACCGCAATGTGCGGTATTGCGTTGGGGCTTCCCAGCTTAGAATTACAAACAAACGCGATTACGCTACTCCCTTACAGGCTATAGGGTCCACGTGTCACTAGTCAATGGTAACTTGCTAGATCGATCGATCAATGGAACGAGGCCGTTGCCCTCGCGGACTCTATTCCCTGATTTTTAAATCACTTGTACAACAAGCTATAATTCTGCTCCAATTATAAATAAAGAAATTGATATTTTTCTAGTTACGTGATTATGCATGTTTTCATCTATTTATAAGTATCCTGTATTCAATCCAAATGAGGAAAAAAGCGAGAAAATGAAAACACATTAAAATATGTGCTAAAATTTATAACAAAGTTTGTTCTATACTCAAAGAGAGAGTTAAAATAAAAAAAAACAATTAGCATTGTTTTCTATTTTTGTACATACTTTACCTTTCTAGGTTTTAAAACTTATGATACCGGCAGAAATTTTTAATCTGAGCTACATTTTTAATGTAGTAGAATGCTAGGAAATGATTAAGGTTGAAAACGTGAAACGTTATGAATATTATAGTTGATAGCAGTCAGTACATCATGCTTTGCAATGACTATATCTTCAAAGTAGCGCTCGTTGCATCTTCAAGTATTAATTAACATGAATGAATATATTGCGAGAGATCGCATCTCGCAATCGAGCGATCTAATTATTGTGGATAGTAGAACGCAATCCGCGCTTCAGAATAGACGGTTTGAATTAATCGACGAATTACCGTATCCGATAACTTTATGGACCGGCATGGACGAAGATAACACTTAAGTGTCGCAATTATAGAGGATCTACTCCGGGATATAACGCGCGATGCGACTGCCTCCGGATCGTTTCATCCATTTAATTAAGGGTCGTCAATGAGTTTACAATTTCGCCATTATTATTACTCCGAGAGCGACCCGCGGGGAGGCTTTTACAGCCGGTAATTTGCAAGCTCCGTTCCATCGATACACATACCATTCGTATTATAAAGTTTATGTCGTGAACGCCGCATTTACGACATTTCTCCATTTATTCGTCGCGATTCTTTTTCCCCGACCGCAATCTTACTCGTCATTACCGTGTCACTGATCGTTTGGTTTGCACTTATCGGATTCGCCGACTGCATTCATTGCGACCCTCGTATCGTTAAAGCAGTTGCTTTCGAGACGGTATCGTTAAAGACAATGTTCGTAAGTACGGGGAGAAGTAATAGCACGGATAGAAACTGTGGCGCAACAGGCTCTATTAGTCGTTTTATTGGCCGCCACAATCTCCTGCATATTTCCGTTCCAACTACAATGAGAAACGGCTAGATAAATCAGATTTCATATGCTTGAACTTGCGCGTCTTTCACGAAATATACGAGATTTTCTGTACTATAAATGGAAACACGGATTCAATAAACTTCTATAAACTATATTAAGGATTCAAATGTAGTTATTAAAATACAGATATTTTTGGAAGTGTATTACATTGTTAAACTCATAATATCAAATTATACTCACTTTGAGTTCTTTTTAATCATTTCTGTAGGTCATTACTGCTCCTATTCGATATATCGTTAATTTAAATTTTAAATAAAATAATGGAGTTAAATAATTTAATTTACAAAATGTATTAAATTTGAATCAAATTTATTTTATTATTTACTAAATGTATACGTTAACATGGACGTTGTTTCGCTTTAACTGACTACAAGAATGAATTGATTTCCTTTTTTACAGACATGGAAGTCAAAAATAATAAAATTTTGTTTATAACTCAAAAGATTGGGTTATTACTCTTTTAACGTCTGACATATAATTATAATGTATAATTTTATTGTGAATGATTATTTCTTATAATGAATTCGCGCGTAATAAGTGAATAAGGGATAAACGTAAGAGAGCAAATACAAATGTACTATTCGTAGATTATAAGATACAGTACTTGATTTTCTTTCTTTATCACTAAAATAGAATGCAAGCTTTCACAACGAAGAGTCATATGAAGCAATACCCTGGTAGAGACAGAAGAAGCGTAAGTACACGACGTTTGAATCACAAATTCGCGCGGTCGAAATAATATCGCGTCGCCAGTATATATCTCGAATCCCACCTACAACACACGGCACCTGACATACGCCACTTCTGCGAGCCTACTGGGTCTGCGGGTGTTACGCCCGGCCGTGTTTTGACGGGTCATATATTTTTCCGGTCTTTTGGGAGCAGGGCCAAGTGTTTAGAGCAGAACGTCTAAGTATAGAATCCCCTCGGTTTTCTCTCGCGGAATCGCGGTGCACCGTAGGCAAGATGAAGCACTTGAGGCAACGAGAATGTCACGCGGGACTAGCAATTTACCCATGGCCTCTAAGTTTCCAGGCAAGACACACGACGCGTATCGCCTCGCGGATGATGAACCGCCGATGCGAGATAATTTCGGAATAAATTAGCGAGAACGTGAGCATGCAAAATGCAGATGCTCGCGTACGAGCATCGTACCGTCGCTTTCGAGAGAAGCAGACAAGCCAGCTTGTCGCGTTTCTTAAATAGCTTCGTGAGTTGGGGACTGACTGGGGAATAGCGACGAGACTTATCGGTTCCGTGACAAGAAATGATATGGCTTTGCGAATACATAATGCGAGACAAGTATTTTTAAATTACACGCTTAGGTTTTTACATTCCTTCTATTTATTTAAAATATGTCGTAATAAAAATTACGAAATATAATCGAACAAATATTTAAAGTAAATCAATGTTGAATTAAAATTTACATGGAATATTTTTCTGCTTAAAAATAAGTCTTTTACATAAAATGCATTTTACTCGTAATCTTTATAAATATGAAATAGCAATTTTTCTTAAGATATTTTTATATTGTAGATTAAGTTTTACTGATTCAAAAAGCAAATGTAATTGACTCAATCGCGAGTATTTATTCGTAGCGTGACGGATAATAATTTTAAAGAATAACTTAATCACAAAGACGAATTCGATTTTCCTATAAAATGTGGAGTTCACCATGATGTACGTAATTTATCCTGTGACATGAACGACCCTGCGGGAGACCCAGGTTCCAGTCTCACGCTTCCAAAGCGATATGTCCGTTAAATGTGTTTACGGCATGAAGGACAGCGATTCGGTTACCTATGAAGTGCAGTTCGACGGACAATTATCCGCGCTTGTCTCTCCTGTCTGCCTCATCACCCATTTGGATCGGTCCGATCTGTCCACGCTTTGGTTTCACGAGACAGAAAATCCAGTCGCGCCGCTGACGATTATTAACGTGAGTTTCTGTTCTACGTTTAACGGTTCGTGTATTTGAGCAGGGGCTGCTTTTCATCGATAGTTAAAATACCGATGATTAATTGCCGCTTGTTATTGCGATTTACCGAATCGTTGGATGTTTGAAATCACGCGAGCCCCCCTGAAAGCGGTTTATAATAGGCGATGGCTGATAAATTATTTTCCGTCGCGTAAGCGTTGCAGATCCGTCGTCGTTTGTCGTTAATCGAAAATCTTGCTTCATTTCGCCGATCGCTAAAATGCGAATATGCGCATGCATTAAGAGATTTTCAGCTGCCGTATAAAAATTCTCTCCTCTTCAAGTTTTGATAGTGATTCGCTGCCTTTGCAACATTGAAAGTAACCAATCGGTCTCGATATTCGACGAAGTGTAGAAACGTTTGCAGAGTTCTCACAGCGTCAGCATTTTTCCTACATGGATGTAAGTAATATTTGTAGAATCGATGATCCACTTTAAGATAGATATATATATTTGTCGTATTTTCTATGTTGTATTATATAATTACATAACTAATTATGCGAAAATATTCGAAATATCTAATATCATTACACCGATATATCGGATAATAACAAAAATATTACTTTAATAAATGTACCGTTTATGGCAAGATCGTCCACAGGGTCGTCCACAATCTCGTACGCGTCGTGCACATAAATTGCATATCAGCATGCCACATAGTCTTCGTTCCGCTTATACGCGTGAGTCGTATAAGCACACTCGTTCGACCGCGGGTAACATGTTTAGTTCCAACAAAACGTAGCTGCCGGCGCGAGCTGGTGCGTTTCACAAAGAGGAAAAAGAAAAAAAATAAACCATGCGTTTCATTTGCATTTGCGTTGCAGTAAAACCATGGCGGCCTTAATTAAGCACCGTCGAGAGTGCCGGCCGGGCGATGAAGACACGCTTACACATCCGTTATCTTTTCGAGAGTCTCCTCCACCCACGCGAAGCGATGGCGCATAACTCGTCTATTGTTCCCGCGAGGATAAACAGGCCATTATCATTATTCATAAACGACGTGAGCTTGTTCAGTTAACGCGGGACGGATGAGGTGGAGGCGGTACGGCGTGTACGCGCTCTGGTAAACCGTGCAGTCGCGTTGTTTTCGCGGCACGGAAGCGCCGCGATTCAACTCGTGATCCTCCGCGAAACCTCGCGTTCGCACCCCGTTCCGCTTTACGCCTCTCCCGGGTTCTTGATATGTTGCCGGTGCTGGAGCGAAATCCGGCCCAGCACGCGACGTGCCTCGGCAAATCGAGAAATGACTTCGTCTTCGTCATACACGAAGATCCTCGCGAGAGCGAACGGTCTTACGCGGATTTACCGGAGCAAACCGCCGGTATACCTGGATTTCATCCTACAACCGTGATGTATATAAATAATAAAGATTTATCATGAGTTGAGACGCGTCTTTCCTGAATTCCCTGATTCCCTGTATCTCGAGGTCGATTTAGGAAGCAATCATTTCTTTGCCGCTCGCCGCTCGCCGCTCGCGTTTAATCGTCGTTTATGCCAGAGCGAAAAACTGTATTCAGTATTTTGTCCATGCAAGTTACAACACTTCTGAATGTATATGTATACGTGTACAAAAATTCTAACGGAGCTATGCGAGCAAAGCGAAATATTCTAAAAATTTATGCGTTTTCTTCAGATGATATGATATTATACTTCCTCCTTGTAGTATTATACTTCCTTCTTCTTCTAACCAAAAAGTTTTATACGCGATCGTGGAAATTTGTATTTTCAGAAATACAGAGGAGAGCAAAGAGAGAGAGAGAGAAAGAGAGAGAGATTCCAACGAAACTTGTTCGTTGCTTGTTTCACTACTTAGAAAGCTCCGCAGATGATACGCTACACGTATGTGGGTTAAAGAGAGTTCGGTCGAAACTTTCGCGATATAAGCTGGGTCGGGTGAAAAGCGCTTTACGAGGGCTGCGGAGTTTCTCCTTGAGCCGGTTGATTTGACGAAACTCGTTGTGGCAGGTCGAAACGAAATGCCGAATTTCGTAAGCAAAGCGAGAAAAGTTTAAAGAACTTTGTTCCTGACGTTGCAGTTAGAATTAAGTTTCAATTAAAGTATCATCTTTTGAGTATCAAATTAACTAAAATTAAGTTTTCAAGAATTACTTTAAAAAGAAGTGGATAAAGTACAGAATATTTTAATTCCTCGATTTAACTTCAAATTAATTTCTGAAAAAATTGTTTGAGATTTCTAAAATGCTTTCAAGTCAAGTTTGAAGCATGAAAAATCCGTTAGTAAACTGTCTTGAATCTAACAATTGTAATGGGACATTAATTAAATGGCGATGGTAGCTCGTAAGATAGCATGACGAATGAACGTCCTCTTTTCTTTTCTAGAGCCCATAGTGGACCAATCTAGAATAGAGGCACTTTATCGCTGTGCTCGTCCTTTAATACGCCTTTATTCCCGTTTCTCGACCGTGAAACGTCCAAGAGGAAGATCCACGCCCGAGATCGTGGTACGAACGATTTGCCGGGGCCGTTTCGTGTAACCGCAACATAAATGAACGTGGTTGCTCGAGTGCGGTTAACGTGCGGCCGCTTTAAACACACGCGGCTACATGCGAGAAAAAGTCGTCGGATTTACTGCGACTCTGGTAAAATCCATGGCAACACAATACAACCTTATGTCGACGCCGCCTTCCTTCTTGCTCTTCGCAATTTGTTTCTTTTTTTTTATATGTATACATATATATGTGGCATTAACGTGCCGTAATGCATGAGTTGTAATATCCTAACGAACAACGCTAAATGTTACAAAATTCTTGAAATTGAATTAAACAGATTCTTTCAACACCATTATTCTTACTGAAATAGGCAATTTAGCTAATGTCTAGCATTGCATTAGATCCAAATTATTAATATCTTTTTACAAATAAATAAGATGTTTCCCACATATTACATTCTATACTATAATTGAATAGTAGTACGTTTTTTTCATTATATAGATGTTTTAAACAATATGAAATCTTTCCTGAAAATTAATTTTAAAAAATTTATTGAAAAATAATAATAAAATTTATTTTTTTCACACTTTGACATATTATTTCTTAAAAAATGTATAGTCTTTTGTATTTATATCTGGCTCATTAACCTTTTATGTTTTGATTTATTCGGATCGAGCCGGATCGTATTTCTTTTTATTTTAAAAAAATGTATTCCTTTTTTATCATTTTTTAAAATAATATCTAAATATTTTTTATATAATCATTATAGTTGGACGAAATTTTATATTTTAGATTGTTAAAATATTTTTCTTTCAAAATTCCATTCTAAATTAAGAATATTTGTGTATAAAAGATAATATATAAAATCCTGATACGTATCCAGCACATAAATCTGAATTTCATAATTATTTTATAATTACTCTTTTCGGAGTTATATTAAATAACATGCAAATAAAAAGAATCGCATTTATTGCTTAATTGAATATTGCGATTATGATAATCCGCGATGTAACGTCTTTTATACGTTTTCAGTCATTGAAGTTGAAAGTCGAATAACAGTAATACGCGAGCCAATATCAGATAAATTTAATGTAGTGTTTTATGGTCGATCCGGCTGTGCGATGTTCTCGCAGAAACGCTGTTAAGCGCAGCCGTGTCTTTCAACGGGAATGTAATTTAAACGGGTGGGCGATCGTGCCTAGCGATCCGAACTAGTGTAAGCTTTTCACTTCGCCAAACGCATATTACCAGGACACATGAAGCAACGATGGTGATGCAATTAGGAATGTCGCGTAAATGAGATAAGATCAGGGCGTTTCTAGAAACATCCACCTCGAACGCTATCTTTATTTGCAGTTTAGACACACCTTTGCAATATCTAAGAGACTCGCGCAATGAGAGCAAGATTGAATTAGACACGTACGATGCAAGCACAAGCTTCTCATACACGTACGCTACGATAACAGATAACAGAATTGACAAATGTAATATGTATATATATATATATATATTAGTAGTTCATTTACTAAGCGATAGACATCTCCAGATTCTAGCTAAAATCTGCGCGAGAACTGCGGCGATCCAACTAGGATTTAGTCTTTTTATTTTAATCTATTTATAGTTGCTTCATTGCGATGCTGGAAAAGAGCAGTTGTTCCATTTTAACTTGTTGCTACATTGCGTTGCGAAAACATTTTTCTAATTTTAATTAGGTGATGTTGTATTATTATTACTATCTTAAGTGTCAACTGTAGTAGTAGATTAATTGCATCTATGCGATTACGCCTCCTTTGAAAGAAGTAAAGTAACTCTAAATTTAGTAATATAATTTAATTTGGGAAGGATTTTTTAAATTATTATTTTAGTTTATATATACAAGTCCAAAAATAATCGGCGCGTTATCTGAAATAAATTTATTTATTGTAAATACATATAGATGTATTGTTTCAACATTTAATTTAATAATTGACGCTTGTCTTATTTAGTTGATGTATTTATATAGTCAGTTCTATTCTAATTTAATTTTGTTAATAATAGTCTTCAAATTTTTTTTCATATCAACATCTGATTTCTTACTTACAGATACAGAGAAAAACTGTTTTTATAAATTTATAAGGTTTATTACATTTTTAAATTATATTTACATATTATTTATTTAGATTTATTATATTCAGATAATGTTATATTTAAATTTGTTTGCGAAATATCGATTTCCCTTTGGTTAAATTGGAAATTTAAATTGACATGTTCAATAACGATTAATGTTATTTATTGTAATGGATGAAAGGATATGATAATCGTTGCTTTTCATTGAAAATATCAACGTGACAATTTATTTTGCAGTGAGGTATAAGAGACCGTTATTATAGATGATATTTGTGAAAGTTTTAATATGGAAGCTAATGATGCGATTATTCTACAATTTCGTATTCGGAATCGCTACGTTTAATATACACCTGATTCCTCTGTAGCGCAATGTCAGGCTAGTTATCCTAGATTCCGGTTGATTGAAAATCGAATCAACGTAGCGAGTTATTTAGTGGAAGCCGCAATGACAAATGAGACAACTTCTGCAACTTCGTACGATCTTATCTCACAGTATCGCATAATTTACCTCGCACGAATGAGTTGTCAATAAGCAGTAGAAATAAACGGAATCAACGAAGCGATACGGACACGCGACATTTGAATCATCAGCCATTCATACAAACATGAATTCTCATTCTCGAACTTCGGATTATCTCCGCATCATATAGACTTACAAACTGGATGTAATCTCTCATTGCATCTCACGCCGCTATTTCACATTTCAGTGTTTAACGACGAATCGATCGTACGTCTTAAATCGTAACGAGATGCCTGATCCACTCGCTCGCGATAATCCGGCTTTTAACCGAGCGTGAGTTTAATCCATTCATCTTATCTGTTATCTTTTTTTTTCCTCGTTTCGCGGTCGATCGCCGATCGTATTCGCAATCGCGTGTCGTTATCGATCCCTCTTGATCGCGCACGATCACGAGAGCGGCACGACGCGGCGTCCCGTTTCACTGCGGCGGACATTTCATTATCTAAAGCGCTTGCATACCGCATAATTATAAGAATAAACGGTCACCGACTCATCATACGCGCCGATGAAATTCCAGCGATAACGAATCGGTCGGTGTCGCGCGATCCATCGAATATCGCGAGCGTCGACCGATTGGAAAGCACGCCCGTCGTTTAACCGGATTATTCACGCTCCACCAATGAAAAGGGTCCAATGAAATTGCGATAAAGCCGAAATTGTGAGCCTCGCGGGGTCGATGGGTCGACGGGGCTTCGGAGGGGGTTAGCAGCGATCGTGCCACCGTTCTACAGGGTGCAGGGGGTTGGTAGTGTACAGGTTTGTTGGCGGGTAGAAGGAGAGGGAGAGAGAGAGAGGGATTGATCAAGCCCGCCGGCAAATATCGCCGGACGACTTTCATTTTCAGCGTACTAATTATTCAGCTAGGCACAGCGTGCGTTGGTACATTCGTTTGTTTCTGCCGCTTTTGCAAATAGAAGCGCGATCCGAAATACGTGTGTATTCGGTCTCGACGGAAAATTGCAGGAGCGTCTAAACGAAATGTACTCGTAAAAAGCGATATTAGTGATTAATGACCGTTATCTTCGAGGATGTCGACGAACTTCTCCGAGTATATGATTAAACGTCATTATTATTTTCAAGCACTGTCGTTTGAGGCTCGCGAGGGTTCCTGCAAAAAATCAGAAAGTTGCGTGCATTTAATGTGTATTCCCAGTAAAAACCTTACTTTATTTTTATGTACAATATTATGTACGTACACATAGTTGCAAGAGTTTGTGAATATATTCTAAATTACAATATAATTTTAATTACTCGCTTTCGAAAGAAAAAAATTTGTCATTAAATTTGTTATTAAATTTGGTCTTTTAGAAATTTAATCACGGTTGACGTGATCATATACATAAGATCATATTTTGACTGATTAGGTTACGTGATTGGCAATATTCGACCTGTAATTCTCAGCTTTCAACTGATGCAGGTCATTAAACGTTCATCCACCGATTTCCCGTATCGTTTTAGTGACATCAATTAGGGAGCGCACGTTAATTACTAATCGATTCGTAACGATCGAAATATATCTAATTAGCGGCCGTTAAATCGCTCACTGATCCATACCCAACTGAATACGCGTTCCCGGCAAAAAGCTACTGCGATGTTAAAAGTGCCCTTTCGAAAAACCAAACGAGATTTGCTTAATTAAATCGACGGAGATGAAAATCCGCATGTCCCGCTCTGTCGCGCAAGGCCAATGTACGAAATTGCAATCGGGCGAGGAAAGGGGCTGGATTAATGGCCTTGACGATGATATGGTTCTGCCATGACGGGAGTACGGTTAAAAGCGATCATTTCACCGTAATGCCGTAACGTCCTCTCGTTATTATTAATTGGCGGCTAGCAATCCGGCGTTTCGCGTCAGCGAACCGTACACTGAATTGTCGCTGGTATTCCATTCGTCTGATCGAAACCTGATATCTGTTTAGATTACATAGTATATCTTGGAAGTATTATCATATGAAGCTTCCCAGAAAACATTGTTGGAAGACTTAACGAGCCAACAATAGCCAACAATGCACCGTTGAATTTGTAAGATAAAAATTATAATACAAGATGCAAATAGGATGAAATTGGTAGAACAAATAATCAATACATATCGACTAAGTAATGAAAACATCCATAGCTGGATCTTATTGTTTATAGTGTTTGAATATTTCAATGTAAATTTTATATACGTATCCAATTCTGCAAATTACGCGTCGAAATATTTTCACTCCTGAAAACGCAAATTATAAACGAAACTAGAGTAATTGCAGAGTTGAATATGTATACAATATTCAAGTACTAAGTTCGTACCGTGTAGGTTTTCATTATACTTAGTTGTATATTCATTGCATATCACGGTTTTATGACACTTTGTTCAATAAATATCAATTAATGTCACATTATAATAATATTGCTATTTTCACTAACGGATAGCAGCTGATAACAAGTAGAATGCGGAAATGGAAACGAAATAGTAAACGCAATTAAGAGGAAACGGGCGGTACGCGCGTTGCTTGCAGCAGCGAAACAATTGCAATAATTTCATTAAGCTATCAGGCAGACGTCTACCGTTTTATCATTTCACATATACATCAGTACGTATGTAAAGATACGGACCTTCACATCCATTTCTCGTAGGTACATATCCAAAGGGGTAGAAATAAAAATCAGATTACACGGCGCGCTGTCGGCGCCACGTTTGGCTCATTAAATTCATATAATTCATTGGGTTCCCCATCGGTGTGTACCATCGTGCAGCGGAATGGAGGCTTCGCAAACGCGTACGCATATTTTAGCACCTCTTGGGAGTCGAGCTAGAACGATTCGAGATACTCAACACGGTTGTGAGCGGAACTATCACTTGCTCTCGCAGCTGGGATATCTCTAATTATCAGATATAATCAGTTTCTCGTCTGCTTTTTCTCTGACTGGGCAAGAAATTTAATATGAATTTAATGAAAAATCCATGATTCCATGGAAATTTGATCCTTTCATTGTTTTCTCGGCCGAACTAATTTTTGAAAGATTTTTACTTGTTACAGCCGGAACGTACAAATTGAACTAGTATAAATGCATATGCGAGAGAAAGAGAGAGAGAGAGAGAAGTGCACGACAAAGAAGGTGATTGCTGGAAATAAAAAATTTTTACAGAAAATTCAAACGATGCGTGAAAGCCAATGAAATTTAAATCAAATTCCAAATATTAAAAATCCTCGAAAAAATGAATTTATTCAGTTTGTCTCAACAGAAATATCTATCAATTTTCTTAAGTTACGGATATTACATCGAATATACATATCCTTTTAGGTATTCATAGTTCGATTCTTATATTTAAGGTCATCTTCTTAAAATGTCATGAACTAATGACAGAGCCATATTAATATAATCTTAACATTATTTAAGATGGTCTTAAAATAAAAATGGACTATGAATACTAGCCATATTTTATTTATACTTTCGCTCAAAATTTTCGAGCCCAATATTAAAAATCCAGGAATGTAATATACTAGATAATAAGTAAAATTATTTATAACATTCCTCTCTATAGAAACTTATTTATAAAGATTAAAAAGATGTTCTCGCAGCTCGCATCAGTAAACCAGCGTAGTTGCAGCAAGCGTTGGTGCATGCAGTCACGTCACAACTTCGGGTTCGCCAGCGGCACGAAATTTCGGTTCGTCGTCGTAGTCGCGCCCACCACGAAGTGGCGGGACGCGATAATTGCTAGGCGCGTTGCCAATTCGCTGCGGCGCTGTTAATTGATTCCCCGGGAAATGGCCGCGGAGCGACGACTTGCCGACGACGATTTTGCACGTCCGCTGTTGGATTATCATCGACGGGCTTTACGCGGAAGGATAGCGCAAAATCTAGCGTTACCGGAATAGCTCATCCAACTCTAGCCCAACCTTACTGTGAGTGCTCGCAAATACACGTGTATCATACCGGTCGATTAAGAGACGCATGTAGAAACGACATTTTACTACTACATTTACTACGACATTGTATCATCCATATTTTGATAATTTAATTTAAGTGATGCCTTACATTTATTGCAATCCCATTCACTTAGCACAATTTCTTTTATGCAGTAAATAATTTGAAGATGTAAGCCAATATGTTGTCTAGATATTCATTGTTATTATGGTATTCAGTGAGCGTAATGTAGTGTGGTGCAAATGTCTTGATTTGAAATTGATTTTCTTCTGCGGAACTTTCTTGCTTGGATGAGGAAGTGATCCGGGTCTTATATTATGTCCCAGGAGACCGTAGATAAGGGGAACATATACAACGTCAACCTTCCCTGGTGACGGAACGGAATGTCATCGATTTCTCGCTGGCCTGTGTTGGGAAAATAACGACCGGCATATAATTTATTTAGCAAGAGACGCCAACAAAACAACTAATAATTTTTGTTATTCGTGTAACAAGAAAGAAAAGAAGTTAAAATACTAAAGAATTCGTAATGATGGAATAAGAACATCTGCCACTTCTGTATTCATAAGAAAATAAAAATTCATACAAAATAGAATCATACATAAACGAGTTATTTAATAAAAAGTGTTTTTTTACATTCATATAGAAACAAAAACCTTTAAAATCCGAATTTTCATTCACCTGATTGATTGCTTTTGTTCTTTAAAAATTGCACGTTAAAAATACAATAACAACAAAAGCTATCTCAATGTCATGAAACAATTTGGGGCAAAATATATCATATTTCTCGGAAGTGTATTGAAACATGGCAGCTCTATAATATTTTTAACACGATCTGTTCGGAATTTACGTGGGACGTGGAAAACATAATGCAAGAATGTAACACGCTCTTGATGGCTTATGTGCGGAGTTTACCACAAAACCTCATTTGAAAGTTTGATTAAAATTTCAACAGGTCGACCGTGTAACAGACAAACTCATCGAACTCGGCAGAGTTTTGTGGACAGACTGCGACAATTTTTAAAATCTGATAAGCATCCCATTTTCTGCAACGCATAAACTTCCCACTTTTCATAACCAGAAAATGAAGTTCTCTACTGAAAATTTACTATCCGTTAGATTAATGGAGATTCTGCTAATTAAAGACATATAAAAACTTTCATATGTATTATATGAATTGATATTAAATTCGTATTCTATTTGACGTAAAATATCATTAGATAATTATTTGTTATTATCTGATAAGTGAAATGTGTATGAAATGAAAAACACCAAAAAAGAGAGACATACAATTTTTTTCGTAATGAAATTCTGTTGAAAAAATGTTGGATAGCGTGAATTTTAATAAAATTTAATAAACGTCATCCTATTTCATCGAAGCTTGTGCGTTGAGTTACATTTTTGAAATATTTTCAACATTTTATAAAAAATAATTTTTTTTCTGAATCTGATATATACTGTATTTTCTATCATATACTTAAAAGTAAATAATAATTATGTTCAGAACATTTTTTTATAAACTTAATATATCTATAATGGGAAACTTTGTTCTAGTTAACAAATTCATATTTAGATCAAAAATATCACGAATTTTCCTGTGTAAAAAAAACGTAACAATCTTCTATCCTCTTTCCTTTCCCGTGTATTTAAAGGGGATAAAACATGCATAAAGTACTTTATTTCTGTTTTTTCATAGAACGTGTCTGAAGCACGTCTATAAATTTTCGAACATAGACAGAGTCTATAAATATTTGGTCTTTTCCCCTGCCACGTTTATTCCCTTTTCTCTTTCTCTCCGATTTTCCTGAGTGCTGAACGGAGGCGCGAGAGTGTAGAGAATGCAGAGGCGCCAGAGAGAAGTACCATGCAACGTCCCTGGGACGAGTTCCTCTCTGTCCCCGACACGTGTTTCTCACTCTGACTTAATTAAGCCATCAGTACAAACGCGCAGCATCCAAACACGTGGTTATGTCAGATTTCGGCATGGCGTCCTTTGCACCATACCGAAATCACGACATGGAATCCGGGGGAAGAGACGCTAATTCTTGTTTTCAGGATGAGTCGTTAAACCGGAAACGTGTCCCGGATTTCGTCGCAACCCGGTTTCCAAACGGCTTCTGTTACGATACACTCGTTACGGTTGTCATCCTCGTCACTTCCAAATGCATACGCGATTAAGCCACATTCTAACAATACTATTACGTCGTCGTATCTGTCTAGGAAGCTGTTATATTAATTACTCATAATAGCTTATGAAAATTAATTGATCGCATATATTAATATATATCATTTATCGTTTTTACTCGGTGCGAACTTAATTTTATATTTTTATTAATAGTTATTTTTAATTTGTATTTAATAATATTAAATAATATTTTTAATAAATAATTATAAATAACAAACATGGTTTATAAATCAAAACATCCAAAAAGAGGAACATAAAACCACCGCACTAAATATTGTTTGTGAAATTTAATCAATCATAACATTAATAAAAATCTTTAGACGTTTCGGTTACAATCTTAATTAAATTGATTGAATCTTGACATTTAATTAAAATAATAATACACAATGTCACGACGAATTTCCATCTGCGTGAGAAAAGTGCTTAAGATTAATTATTTTGTCTGTAAAACAGAATCTGGAAATTCTTGTTCTACATAACTTGCAATATAATAATTGGCGCTGCAATCGTGTTGTATGATGTACCTTCACAAGATGAAAGAACACATTTATACTCATTTATATTTTTGACGGCTGAATTTAATGTCAGATTTATGTAAATTCTGCGTTTTATTTGTCATTTTACTGAAGATGACCAGATTGTGGCCGAAACGTCTAAAGATTTTTATTAATGTAACGATTGATTAAATTTCACAAACAATATCTAGTGCGATAGTTTTATACTCCTCTTTTTGTATGTTTATATTTTTAACAATCGATTTTTCGACTAATCTCATTCACTGATTAATTCATTAATGCCATTCATGGTGCAATATCTTATTATCTCTCTGGTTAATACTATACGTATCCATTACATATGCCGGCTAAACCCTAACTAGATTACGATAAATCCCTAAGATTTCGACCAAAAGCGCACCATTGTGCTCTCCTGAGTTAGCGGGATTACGGTCCAGTCCCGTCTTACCTTTCACGCAAACGCAATTTGTTAGTCGCGCGTCTGAGCTAGGTACAAACAGTATCTGGGTTACACTGAAGTTTCGTCTCTATCTCGCGCACGTGTTTCTCGCTCTGAATTAATTAAGCCGTCAGTACCAGCGGGCTAGCTGGTCCGACCACCGCATGGTTAAGTCAAGCTTCGATGTAGCAGTTCGGTAGACCGGTAGAGACCGAAATCACAACGGCAGGTAAGGGCTCAGTAAACATATACAATACGAACTACGGAAAACAGGGATCTCTCGCTCTACGCCATCTTATAAACCACCATGCCGGTTTTGGAACCTGTCACGCCGTCGGCCTCTAATGACGGCTCATTAGTGACGTGGTCAACGTTATGTTCAGCATCAATTTAGTTCGTTTTATTTTCTCGGGTTACAAACGATCACACGATGTTTAAGCGTGTCGTCGGTCGAACGAAACACAGGGCGGCTACGTAGATGGGCGATGAAGAATAGGCGACATTCGGGTTTGCTCCAAGCAAAAACGATAACCGTTATGGTAGACTGGATGAAACGGCGCCGTGTATCAAACGATGATTATTTATCGTCCGTGTCCGAGAATAATTGGCCGAGAGAAATGGCAATAAACAAATTTTTCCTGTTCTCATATCCCAATTTTATCACACCGAGCAGCTTATTGAAAAATATAATGATAATCACAAATATGTAATTATCTTTCCAATATAAAAACTTTCCAATCTTATTAATATAAAAACTGTTTATATAAAAAATGAAAAATGTATTTTGACATTATTGTAATAACAATAAAAAATATATTGTAATATAACAACAATATAAATTATCTTGAAACAGTTTTATACAAATGGCAAACTCGACAATATTCTTTAGTTTGGCATTAAAAGATTAAATGTATAAATATTTAACATATATGATAATGCAACTCGAATTGTTTATTATTTCAGTTTATTAAAACATCGGATGACTAAAATTGAGAAACGGTCAGCAGCACAGTTGATGTTTATTTTATTGTATTATCTCTCTCGTATGTTGCCTCATTTTTCCACATTTTACTAGTAAGTAAATAATTTCATACGTTTTCCCGACAAAAGCTTTAACTGCTTCATAATCGTTTACGTTTTGCAAAAACAGAAAAGAAAAGATATATTGCGAGGACAAAAATTAAATTTTCTGAAAAATTCAACGCCGGGACTCGCATTATGTGCGCATTAATTTACTAACTTGATGAGTTTTCATTGTTTTTATCCCATCTCACTCAATGGGGCATTATACAGGTTTATGCAAAATATTACTAGTTTCACGCCACAACAACGCTTTCCTGTTTCTGACATTCTTTCAAAGTAATTCTCTCATTAATCTACCTGCTATATTTTCCCATTCTTCTCTCATTCGCTTGTCGCTTTACGCTACAATAGAAACGATGGATTGCGTGTATTCTGTATTATTAAAATAATATATAAACTCGAATATACAAACCTCACAAACCCGATTGAAACGAATTTCAAAGCACTTGAGAACGACAAGAATCACTTTCTCAATTACACGCACAACGGGTTTCGTATAGCGTCGACGATATCGATTAGTCGTACTTGAGCCGTCGATCTTCGACAGCCAACTTCGACTCGACCCTTATGTTGGCACAAGAACCAGCCGTGGTTTCTTGCGCGAAGCGCGTTCCGCGAGGAAACAAAGAGCCAGATTTTCCACGGTGCAGTCGAGTATAGCTTTCAGTCTGGGCCCTTCCGTCTCGTGTTTCACTGCTCCAACGGGGTGTTAATGGTGCCTGAGGCCACAAGGCCATCCATCACCGCACTCGGCCTCTGTATGCTTCGCGCTGTCTACTCACGGTGTCTCCGGGCTCTTCCGTGTGAACCGCAACAATGCTTCTTCAGTTCACCGATACACTTACGTTCTCGTGAGCATTACCGGCGAGCTTTGGCATCCGCTTTCGAACTGCAATTACCAGAAACAGCGATATCGATGGAACAGCTATTATCGGTGCAGATACTATATGCGTCAGATACAAACGTGCTTCAGCTGCGTTATTAGTGATTGCATTTGTTTGAGCTGTGCACAGCTTAGCTGCGTACACTGTATACATAATTGCGTATGCGGCAATTATTGGAAGATGCATTAATGATCGTAAGGCGTCTGTACAGTTGTAATGTGCGAAATCACATACAGAGATCACATATCGTTAACAATTAAACCCTTTACTCGTTTAAATTACTTTTTTGTATTTCTTATAGAAATATACCTATACATCGGAGAAACCCTGAACATGAATCTGATTGTTCCATCAATTATGGATTCAGTTTTATTTATTTTATAATATCTGTCTCACGATCCAAATTTAATCAATATTTTATTTTGTAAAATTGATAAAGAGTTTATTATATTAATTAAATTTGGTTGTAACGATAAATCTGAAACAGATTCACAATTATTGAAACTTGCGCAACCACATCACAGCGGTCACGACAGATTTATTTATTTGAGAAGCACATTAATTTCAAGAGGCACGAGTGGACCGCTTTCGAGAGGCACTGGCGAGTGAGGGAATGTACGCTTTATTTACGGTCTGAAAAATGCAGGCACGCGGTATGGCCATCGAGCTCCTCTTCGCCCCCCTCCCCCCTCCCCCCCTCCCACTCACTCCCATACCACTGATCGCCTATCCCATTTCTCTTTTGCCGCGGGGCCTCCCTTTCGGTATCGTTCCCTCGTCCTTCATTTGCCTAAAAGATCCCTTTGTCCACTCGTCTTCATCCTGCTTCACTTGCAAAATCCTCTACGCATTTTCTACTCCCTTCTTCGATCACTCTCCCTTCCTATTCGGATCTCGCGAATGATGCCAGCCGTTTCGTCGATGAAACGACGATAACGAGATATTCGGTTTCGACGATACGGAAGTGAATTTTTCGCGAACGGAATTCGATACGTCGTACATTGAGGGCGGTTCGGCTCATTGAATTGACGTATCCGCGTACCTAATATTGAGTACCTCCAATGGTCGATATTTGATCAAATACTGAGGCATACGAAGAAAGTTAGATTAACTGTACATTTGAAAGTTCTACCTTTGTCATGAATTTTTTGAAACAGTAAATATCTATTAGGAGCCATACTTCCCTATTTTCATTTCAAACAAATTTTGCAGAATTATCACTTAATTAAAAAAATCAAATATATATAACTCTTAATTCTCCGTTTACAATACGAGAAACATTTTTAAACGCAAAAATAATAAAATCGGTTAATTATAGTTTAATCCAAATAGGTTTTTAATTGAAATGTATGTAATTATTATTATTATTAAGTATAATGAATATGAATGAAAAGTTTTTCCGTTTAAATTTATCTAGAAAAACCATTCATATTGCTTCACTCAAACCACATACATTTTGTGCTTTGATGTATTAAATGTCATTGATTTAGCCTCACGATTACAATATGGTGTACGAACAGATACGCCATGAGAATTACTGAAACACGACTATTTGCGTAATGAATAAATATAAAATATTCAATGCGCAACCACGTACGTCCATTCTCCAAATTCAAATAAACAATTGCGTTTTACTTTTCTCTGTGTTCACGTTATGAATGTAATATTTGCGGACTATCCGATTGTATTACCTCACAAAAATGACAGAGCAAAATTAATTGCTATTTATTATGCACGCACGAATACCATTCTGATATTTTATGAATGAATCCTCTCTAAATGTCCAGACAGCGTCGCGGTTTTTGATAGATTGATTTTCTCATGAAAGCTAACGTAAAAAGGATTAATTTGCATATCTATAACAGGATTTATTAAAATCTATTTTTGTGATCAATAACACATTTCAGTCAGTTACTTATCAATAATATTAATTATTATACAATCTTCATTCAATGAACAAAGGATCAAAAGGACATTATTAGAATAAGATTTGTAAAAAATGTGCACATCAAATGAACAAACGTTTCACTGTACTAACTATATAGCTAACTAAATCTCTATAGAATATAAATTAATAGCAACCTTAATAATATCATAATGGTATAATAAGGAAATGGATGGCTTCTGCTTTTCTCTCACAATATATAATCGTAAATTAATTCCAACCTAGTTTCCATTTTCATATTTCACTATTACTACACTAAAACGATTAAAATGGATTATATTGTGTAAATGGACAGTTTAAAATGAATTATATTGTGTAAATTATATTGTGTAAATCGTTTCACGACTAGTCATTTAAAAGTAGATTTTATATATATTTAAGTATACAGACATTCTGAGATTTTGTAATCAAATTGTCTTTGAATATGCAAATTTTGTCAGCTTTAAATGGTAGTTCGCTCAAAATATTATCCGTAATATATATCGATGAAATATTATCGATAATATAAGTGTTACATATAAAATATAATCTGAATAAAAAGTATAAACGTATAATTAGATATATTTAAGGATATATCTGAATATCATTTTTACAAATGCGTTAATATTAAAACAAATTTAAACAAAGTATATAGATTGATATAAAAATTATATTAATAATATTCTATTTTTATCAAACAATACATTTTTATAATTTATTTATGTTATTCGTTATTATTTTTATTGTTATAAACTAAAATTTAAAAAATGATAATAAAAATCTAATTTTTTTTCATAAGTTGTGCAAATTTCATTGCGATTTAGATTAGTTACAAAGATTTAGAATAAATAAATTTATTTACTGGACAATTAGATCCATGTATCGTAATGTAACTTTACATATATACATATAATCTAGAATACATAAAATACTTATATTAAAAAATTAAGATTTTTGTCATTTATTTTATAATACATTTTCATATATTTCTATTAGAGGATAGATTAAAAAAATTATTACTCATTAAAATTACTTATGATCTAGATAGTAAAAAAAACCGTCACTAAAAAAAGTTGTAATCTTTTTTTAAATGCGATTTAGAATAATTTATATCTTTTCATAATTTTGTTATCATTTTTAAATGTCTCAGATATATCCTTAAAATAATAAAATTGTCAAATCTTTTTAAAGAGAAATGATTAAATCATTTATTTTGTGAAAATAGTGTTTAAGGCTCTTAAGTAATCATCACAGCCATATTGAATCATGACATGAGAAGCCAAAAATCACACATTAATTTTTTGTTACCTACCATTTGTAAACAAAGACAATTTGAACAAAACAAAAAATAATGAGATTACTTCAAAACAATTGTAAAAATGAATGAAAGCTATTCTTATTCTCCCTGAGTCAGCAAAAGTGATAAAAGGCACGTGAAGTGCTTAATCCGTATGCGTAGCTTATTTTATTGTGCTTTTTATCACTTTTTACGATTATTTACGGACTGTCAGGGGGGATAAACATAATTTTGATTAAATGTCATAATTTCATGACTAAAACGTCATAAATTTTTCTGTGAAACATACATATTTGAATTATATTGATATTAGATTCTATATGTTTTTCCAAATTAGATGACCTTTATAATTTAATTTAAGATTTTTTTAAATTAAAAAACCGCTGAATTATCAATAAGAATCATCTCTATTTAGTAATAAGGATATATTAGGAGTTCGAGATCTCCTAATAAAAAAATTTAAATGAAAATAGATTGTTACTATAATAAAAGTCAATCCTCGTTTCATGCTCGACAAGAATATCACAGCGACCACTTTATCCTCTCAGACATGCCCTTAACGACGAACTCACCCTTAACTCGGATACTGAAACGCGGCAGACCGCCGCCAACGAAGTTCAAAGGGTCGTTTCGCGACCGATCGAAGCGTTCGGAGGGGATTTCGTCGCCGCAATAGCAGGAACGGCTCGTTTTTGCGATTGCGACGAGCGTAACTACGCCACCCACCCTATGCTCAACGAGCATGAGGCGTTCTGCGAATTGCGTAGCCGCGCGTGCTCGCGTGACTCTACTGCATTTACGCATCGGCTGCGCAACCCTGTCATTTTTTTCTTCCACGGATTCCGTGGCGCCATGTCGGAGCCAGGGAACCTTTTCCCTTCGAAGTCCGAACGAAGTTGTGTGTAGTACGCGGTAGGGACTAACCACCGGCTCTTATGATTTCCCATAAATGCCACTCTTCCCGCCGCACTCCGCATGCCGTCGATTCTTCCGGTTTTCTCGCTCACACTTCGCCCTATCCTCCTCGCTCTATTCACGCACCACTTTTACAGATAAAATCGCGCGACGTTTTTTCTGTAACCACGCACGAGATAATTGCACAGCTAAATGCAGGGTTCATCGTTGATTTCGAGTCGGCCGAACGTCGAGCTCGAACGCGAGCGTGAACGCGCGAAAAATGTGTTTGCAAATCGTCACGGGAATCGTTGCACGACGAGGCATTGCGGCGCCGAATACATAAAGTTCCGCGTATATACTGAAACTTAGTAACTACCGCACGATAAACTCGACACATTACGTCTTCATTCGAAGGCTTGGTATAAAACTGACAGGAAATTACGCGTGCAAGTCTCTGAAATTATTTAAAAAGGTTATTTACATAAAAACCAGTAGGAAAATTAAAAATATTTTTTTAACTTGACATGAAATATTTTTCAACTAGATAAATATTCGCAGATTATTAGGTAGCATAAAAAGAGTTTCTGATATTTAATTAAATTTTTTTTTCTCATTTTATGAAATGACAATTTTGCTGGTATTATACACTCAGAGAAAAAAAACGTAGCCACAGCAACTATATACAAGTTTTAAATTATGTTTATATATGTAGAATTAACGTATATATAACTGTTTTAGATGAATAAACTATTTTATAATTGCAATAATTTTATTTAATTATGTATATTAATCCTACATAAGTATATAAAACTTGTACAATTATCATTTATGTAGTTTGTCTTTCCTTCTGAGCGTGAAAATTTTTACAGCAAACTGAAATTTATATAGAAAATATTCAAAAATTCTGCAAACGATAAGAAATATTTGGTTGTAAGAATTAAATATTGTAATTAAATATTGTAAGAATTAAATATTCAAAAATTCTGCAAACGATAAGAAATATTTAGTTGTAAGAATTAATTCTTCGTTACCTTGACATATCGCCTCAAAAATACAAAATAAAAAAAAAAGAATTTTAATATGGAATATTTACTGTACTTATTGATTTATTGCAGTATCTCATAGTGCTTTTACAAGCACTATGCGAGAACGAAAAAATATCGAAAAAATATACTTCATTCTTTATTTATTTATCATATATATTTTAATCAGTTGAATGTTGGTTATATTTTATTTCTACATAAAAAGAGCCATCCCAAAACTCGAATGGTTAATTACCACGTTTGGACGCCTCAGCGAAGCATTAAAGTACCACGTAAAAAGGAACACGAGGTTCTTCAGTTCAGTAATTAACTGTGCAGCGGTGCAAATATCATGAAGATAAACAAATGTAACGTGAATAAAATATCGCGCGTTGTACAGATATTTACACGACTGTGCGAAATAATATTTAAAAAATTCGATTTAGATGATGTGAAATTACGTATTACACGATTTAATATTACACAATTTAATATACAAATTTTCGTTGTACAAAAATATGTAATTTCCGTAAAGCAGTTGAGCATAAGTAGATCAAAAACAGAAGTCGTTACACGCAACCTAAATCGTTTTTACGCAATTCGGCTTTCCGTATCTTTCGCGTAATGCGAGTTGCTGACTTCTTCTTTCTACTCTTGATTTCGAATTCGCGTTACCCGAACGCGACACGATCCTTTTCCTTTGACATGTTATACGGTTGAGAGGATGCGCGCTATCAGTGTCGCAAACGTGTACGCCAGGCGCATCAAAAGGACTTTGTGAAACAAATCTGATGCAATTGAACTTCGAACTACGCATAGACCAAGAGTATTCTACGCGTGAAAACATCTCGAAATCGATCGTATGACACATTTGAAAATTGGCTTGCACAAATACATCCGCTGATAAACAGTGAAAAAAGCAATTTAAAAATTACGCGATCATGAATATGCGATAGCCGTCAGATATGTATCGGATTTTCCATATCACTTTATTAAAAAATAATTTTAGAAATATTATTTTACAAAATGTAAAACGCGACAAATAATTGAATATATTATATATGGAATTAAAAAAAAAAAATTTTGATTATCAATTTTATTTGCTATGAATGCATTTGTGTGATTCTAATTCCATACGCGTATATTCCATAAATAGTTAAAACATTCTGTTTTAAAAAGGAAATAAGATGCATCAGTAGTGCTCTAAGTATATAATATAAATACTCACCTAATGACGAAATAATGACCATTCCAGCGGTCTATTGAACTGCAGCTTATTGAAGTCAATTGAAAAACATAAAGACTTCTGACAATCAATTGGACAATGAGAATAAATCGAGGAATATCATCTTGATATAAATAGAGACAGGATTTATCAAGGATTTATAACTTCATGAATAGTTTGGAAACAGTGATAAGTCTGACATATAAAATATTTCTTATTCGTGCAATAAAAAATGAATTGCGAATCTGAATTATTTTTTTTTTATTATGCGATTTCTCAAGTAATAATATTTTCCTCAAGTTCCTGCGCAAGTTAACGCTCAAAGTCGTCACGCTGTAATATAATAAAGCACGTACGTAAGCTTCTTTATTAAAGTACTATCGTCGAGAAAGCACATTTTAACGTGACACATTGTTACGACAATATCGAAAAAGCTACTGTGTCAAATATGGCAAAAGAGGCAGCGCGAGTAATAGCGCTTAATACAGTGCCATGGGAAGGAAGGCTCTAAAAAAGAATTTCACAGGTAGTTAAAGGACTAATATCGCGCGCATGTAGCCGCTTTTACTTAAGAGCCTCCGCGGCCGTAAAAATACCTACCGAAATTCGCTTTCACGGTACGGAACGACGGCGGACACGCACTGGCTATTCTTTTGAATTCAGGCGATCCGCCGTTCAACGTTTACATCGTATCTGCAGGGTACGCTGCATGCAATGCTCGTAAAAACTGTCTGGAAGAGGTCTGCGCGCTCGTGAATCGTGGAAAAAAACGAAAGAGACGAATACGCTACGTCCAAACAAGTCCAGGGGCTCTTCTCGTGCCCTCCGCGAACTCGCCCGCCTCGTCGCTGCCATCTTCGACAATCACCGTCCGCCCCGTGCATGTGCAGCTTCGCAAATTTGCTCTAGCGAGTATCTCGGCTGCTGCGAATGTTGGAAGTCGCGCAAACAGACGAGCAAACAACGGAAATGTGTGCCCTCTGCGAGAAAAAGAAAATGGAAACGCTATTTTTGAAATAGACACACGTAGGAGGTGTCTCTGTGTGTCCTTCTGATGTTTATTCCGCTCGTTGCGTCTCCTAATTACCCGTAACCGTTATAGAAATCCAACCATCGGCAAGGAGATCGTTTGAGCGGATGTAGCGTAATTTCACGGTAATTGCGAAATTATTATTATTACATTTTTAATGATGCGGTGCTTATCGAGTAAGCTGTAATATTCTTTAGATGGGATTCGAGAAGTGCCCTTCATGCACGAAGATATTATTCGAAGATGAGTTAACATAAGTATATGTTACGTTAACAATATATTATTGTGATTTCAATAATAATATTTTATTGCTTGTCTAGAAAATATTTGAAATAAAATATTTAAAAAAATAGATCACCGTGCAAATATACACAAAAGGATTTTAATAATAGATGATAATGCAGTTTTTAATTACAAAATAAGTAGCGCATGAATAACATAATAATAAATTGAAACACGCTATTCTACATCTATCAAAAAATCAAATATACAGTATAAATAATACGTTGTAATTATTTAAAATTTTTTTAATGTAACAGAGTTTAATTTGAAATTTACATGATCCAATTCGTTTCTATTATACATGGTTTCTATTATACATACAAATTTCCGATTTATATACTATACATATATAATACCATTTATTTTTTTATTTCTAATTATTTCTGTATTTTGACAATTAAACGCAATCGTATACTTACACAGCAGTTTCGATTTGATGTTGGTTGTAAAATATCATGTTTTCCTGTGTAATTAAGTATTATCCCGTGGGGAAAATTACGCGCTATGAAACGTGACATAATCAGAAGGCAAAAAATTTGGGTAGACATCCCGCAAGATACGGTATGCAGACGACGCGGCAGGCGGTAACCCGCCGCGGTATTTCAGTAAGCGGAAAGCGGAAGTTACATTGCTACTGTCGAGGGATGTTTCTCTTTTTGCCCTTATCGGCAGTAATAATCCACGGATAGTACCGAGAAGCTGCGACACAATCGGAGTATTCAGAGTTGAAGGTATCCGTAACCTATAACCACCCTTATCCGCGGGTTTGCGGTGGCGTTGACAACGATTGGGAGCGGTGCGGTTTCACGGCGGAGAAAAAAAAAAAAGAAGGAAGGAAGGAAAGAGGGAAACAAGTTTTCCGCCTCTTTCCAGCGCATACCACGAGCATTACCGCGACACGAACCCGCACAAAGTATTTCCATTACGCGGCGATGTATTTTACCGGTGCATACTTCGTACGACGATTTTGCTCCATTTGAATTGTAAACCACGATTTTCTTTTCCCCCTTCCCCGTGAGTTATGCCCGTCGTTCTTCATTTTCGTGAAATAGAACGCCGTTCGAAATATCTTGCGTTCTCAGTTGGCCTCGAATATTAGTTGAACGTTATTATTGCATCCGCTACTCGGTGTAATGCGATGTAATGTCTACATTGCACAATCTCAAGTTTGTTTAACGGCGATAGTTCGAAAGATCGTACATTCCGTAGAAAAATATTCGTCGTTCTCGACGTTGATGAAGAAAATGTTTGTTCCTTGTATCTACGAAAGAAACGATCGTCTTGGATCTATCCATAATTCTCTTGAGTCGCTAAACGCGTTTCCGATGGCCCGTCATGCTGCGAAACTTTGTTAAACTAAGGCGGTGAATGGCTAATCGTGATTTAATTACTTACTTACTTACATAATTGCATCGCGCGTAATAACGTTTACCTATAATAGGATAATGTTCTTGCTCACGCAGCCGCAAATTTTGTTCACAATAGTTGCCCCATCAAACGCAAAGTTTCTATACGGCACTGTGTTACAAGTTTCTCATTAATAATCTCTGTGCCTATAATTACCAACGGTTAACTCGATGCTCATTAAATTAATAGTCATTAAAATATGTTTACAGTGAAACAATTATATTATTTCGGTTACAAGTTACATTAATAAAAGTTCAATTCCTATATACTATTTCGTATTCGAAAATTTAAAATAATTAGAATACACCGATTATATACGGAGGAGCGTTATCATCCAAGTCATTTCGAACTCTGAAAGAGTAAAGCTTTTAAATATTTCAAATGTCCTACAATTTTTCTCGATGGAAGATTTTGTTTCGTAATGCTAAATAATTTATGACTTAATTTTCTAAAGTAAATGTACTGCATAATACTTTTTAAACGATGATCGATGGCGCTGTAAGCGCATCCCGTTTTGAAAAACGATGGCTCTAATTACCTAAGGTACCATTAACTCGACATTAGATTCATTTTCATTAATGTCCCGCGCCATGAAGATAACGTTTCAGAATAGAGAGTCGTTAAGCGCTTCTTCTAGAAATTCATAAAGTTCTCTCACGCGCAGCGCGCACGCCGCATACTCGCAGCCGCGTAAGCCGGTCGCAGGTATACAAGGCATGCATTTTCCATTATTATCTCGACGTTTTATGACGTCCCTTACGTGGCTGATTAGCTGTCACGCTCATGCATTATAAATATACCGATCTACATCTGATCTGATGAATAATGCGAGCGGTTTAAGCCGATACCGGGTCCCGCTGCATAAGTCGCGCGCTACAACCGGAAAAGTAAAAAAATATTCTCTCGTCGGCCAACCGCCGGAAGTTCCATTTCTTCGAAGATTTATTATCGTGGTATATATAGTGACGTAACACTCAAAACAATATGTACAGTATTAATGTCAAAAAAGTTCCCTTTTTAACAATATGGATTGTGAGAACTCGAGTCAATGAGAAAGTATGCACAAGCTATCCATGCGCATAAAGTTTTAAGTAAGAGGATATTATCATCCAATTTGCGTAATGCCGAGATTCACACATCGATCATCATGTTATTCTAGTCACCAATCTGACTAGACTAGACTGAAAAAGCTAATCGTGCTTTACATAGCTGAATATGGTGTTCTTCTTAACGATGGATTGGAATATCATTGAAAAAATGTATTTTATCTAATATATAAATATTTATCTGATATAAAAAATACAAAAAAGTCTGTAGTGTTATAAAAAAATAATATCATTCTGTTAGTTTAAAAGTAGGAAACTCTATTATAAGCTTATTACGCTAAAATAATATATCTAGTAAAAAAAAAATATTAAATTTGAATAAACCACACATATTTGAATAGTGTCATCTAAATACGTACTCAATTATATTAATATTTATTTGATACAAAAACCATTAATTTCATTTAACTATCATTTCGTTTTGTTTAGTAAATATTTTTTTACTGTAAGTAAATGTTTAGTTGGCACTATTTAAATAAATATTTACTAAAACGTAGAATATTTTTTCTCAGTATCAAAATATAATAGTAATAAAATTTTCAATAATAATTTCGTATTTAATATAGGTGTTCCAGGAAACATCAACTAACATAACAGCAATATTATAATTTCGTAATGCAACTGTTACGAACATGTATCATATGTATATATCATATGTATATATTGTTGAGTGGAAAATCATAATGTTGATGTAATGTTACTGTTAGTATATGGATATGTTAGGATATATGCTAAATAAGTATAGCTTTATCATTATGTTAAGTACAATATCAATGAAATTATCTACTTGCAATAAAAAAAAACCGATTAAGCTAATGTAACGGAGCATAGAGAGAAAAAGCGAGAAAGAAAGCACGTCGCTCGTATTTCAGTCAAGGCATTAATGCATCATTAGTGCACTTTCACGGACGGAAATAAACATTATCACGACTCATTGCCAAGTAGTTGCATGTGTCGCGGGGGAGCGTGGCGCGCCTTATCCGTTTTCCTCGAATGCACGCGAGCTTCCGCTTCCTTCGTTACCGTGTAATAATTATTATCTATTGCCCGAACGTTTTTATCCGTCACATACAACGCGGTTGCATTAGCTTTATCGGTTTGAGTGCCGTTACCGGCCGCTGGCTTTCCGCAAAACACAACCGCGATTACGAAAATTTGATGCAGTTCAACACGTAACGAGAGGTCCGATGTGACCTGAAATGATGTGAGATGAAATTTACGAAGAAGATTATAGAAAACCTCTGCGCGCGCTGCATCTTCGCTGTGACTCTTACTTTAATTTCTCACGAAAAGAAGACAAATTGCAGCCGGTCTTAATGCACACACAACGACCGTAATCTAGCGACACACAAACGTTTCCACCGCACTTTTCTGCGCCCGGCTCGTCGTAAAGTGCATTTTCCTCAACGTCTGGTGTTAGTCTTTATGAGCCGCGTGCAGTGTGAGTTCGTGCGCGCGGAAGCTAACCAGGTTTCCTACAAATTTCGCAGATGTTAAATTAACGCGACGAGTAGATTAACTGCAAATATAATTTGCAAGGGTCTTCCCTTCGAACGCTCTTGTAAATATTCACGTACGTAACACGCGCTGGCATATTCCTTATATAAATAGGTAGACCAGAGATTTATTTCGTTTCACCGTTGAGCATTCGTTTATTCTGTTATTTTTGACAGCACGTAATAAATTTAACTAAAAAATGCACAGCTTTTCTTAAAAGTAGCAACAATATTTTAGACATACTATTTCCTTTCAAAACTATGTATTAGAGTTGAATATAGAAGTAACCGATATTTTATAAGCAGAAGATGATCATGTGGAATATAGCTAACCAGTCTTTTACAAGTACACGATTTTGCTGAAATATTAAAAAAATTTAGCTAGATACAGACCTGAAAATAATTTTATTGACTAACCAAAATAATTCTATTTAAAACATTTAAGCGTTGATGACAATGTTGTAAAAAGTTTTAATATTTTAACAATTAGTTTGAGCGTTCTAAATATTTATTTTAATAATCCAACAAAGTTATTTATTTTCAGATCTGTGCAGCTATTTTTTTTTTATACTTTATTAAAACCATCCCTTCCGTGGGAGAAGATTAAATATGAGATAAATATTGAACAAAAATAACTTTTACTATTTTTTTCTCGATTTTTTTTTTTTTATAAATATTCTTTCTCGCGCTCTTTGATTTTCGATACTTATTTCGATTTTTAATTTTTTATATTTATTCATTATAACGTCGATCAATTCTAGCATGCGTTCCATTCATCGTTCTTGATGTTATTGTCAGTTAGTCGATGACAGAATGCGTCTAGGAATGAAAGTATAATAGATTCGCTTGTATTCAGCAAGCAACTTTCATTGTGCTCACGATGGCACTGTCACGGCGCTGCTCGCGCATCAATTTCTTTTGCACTGATGCCTGATACAATTACCGAAGCTATTAATCGGGCTGCGTGCGGCGTCATTTGGCACTCGACAGGTCAAAAACCGCGAGACGAGTGCTACCGAACAGATGCCCCGCGGGGGACGCCATTAGTTATACACGAACGAACACTGGCTATGCGCACTAGAGAGAGAGAGAGAGAGAGAGAGAGAGTCAAAGAGTCAGAGACGCGTGCAACCCTCGAGACCAGCGACACGGAGATGGTCCCAAAAGGGTGTTCAACCCTCCTAGTCCAAGGATGAGTTTCGTAAGGGTATCTCGGTTGGCCGCATGCCCGGAAAGTTGAAAACGGAACGAGAAGGACTCGGTGTAAACGATGTCGGTGTTTCCGACCGTATCAACGATTCGCGCATTCACTAGACGCGGCAGTCGTTATAAGATCTCTCCTTTTATACGAACAGCAAAATTAAGGGACAAACTTCGTCGGGCGACTCATAGAAACGAAATTTAAATAATAATTAGGATCTGCGCGCTTCTTCCACGCTCCGGAATCCAGATAGCTTTGGATTCGCGACGAACAGAAGTCCTAATTGTTTAACGAAGTCAAACAAGAAACAGGATTAAATCGATTACAATTTTCGCTCAACGATTTAACGGCGCCGAAGGAACAACTCCCGAAGTGATTCCCCGTTTCTTCAAATTGGCAGTTGCATTCGACCACGAATGGAATGGTTTTGTTCGTCTTGTACGTCGTCACTTAAAATAAACGATTTTTTTCTCTTGACCGCAGGTTGTTCGTTCGATCTAACTGTTTTTCATTCGTCTGCCCCATCGCTTTACTCTCGTACATACCGCTGGACAAATTTTCCAGATCGTTCTACAGAAGCACAATGAAAATTTCATTCACTTGTCGGCAATTTTCATTAAATACGCAGACACCTCTCGACCGCGTCGTCCAGCAACTGTATATCGGTCTTTGAGGATCGACCAAATATTTTCGTTGCATATTATTGAACCTCAAGATGTTCTGTCTGGCGTACTAGGAATAATCTGAAGCGTCTAAGAGAGGTTTATATATTTAGAGCGATTATTCAATGGAAATGCCAATAGGATAGACTTAATAGTAAATTAAATGCCCTAATCTCAGACTGTTATTATTTTTAATTTAATGTGAATTAATCCTGTTACTTTTTATAGTAAACATTTCTATAAGTACATGTACATTTTTTTTTATGTTTGATATTTTAATTGTTGCCATCTTTTTGTACTATATAGTGTACAATAACTATGTAGAACAATAAAGTATTTAATACTTTGAATCTAATTTTGAGCTTAATAAAAAATTGATTCATAATTATATAACATATATTGTTAAATTTATGAGGCTCCAAAATTAAGTATCTACTTCCGCGACACTCTGTAAGCGTTTTATGTATTTGTTGATTCGTTAGTAATCTGCTATTGTGAAAATTCCGTTGAATCAAACGATAATTCGATTTACTGTAACTTTTTATCAACTGTCAGTTACAAACTGCAACACGCGCAACAAAAGCTCGAGAAACAGATTGTGTTAAAGGTTCAACAGAAGCATTAGAACTCTTTCGCTTCGAATGAAATCTGACATTTTACAGAGCATACGAGTAAACGAACATTTATGAAATTTTAAGCAGCTGTTACTGCAACATGGCAGAGGGAATACGAAGGGGTAACTTCCGTTATCCACTAATCATGAACGTCTATAGTTTGTAGCTATAGGTCACCGGCATTTGCAGTCGATACTAAAGTAACTCATGTCACACAATGCGCAATCCGTAGTCATTAAACTTTCGTTCCTTTTGCCACAATACAAAATAAAAACTATGCCATTAAATGACTCGAATGCATTTAGTTACACGCTGGAGTATTTAAGCATTATTAGCACTATTACTATTAATTGTTGAGTTCGTTCGATGTATCATATTTATTTCTTTCACATTATAATTTTATCAGATAATTTTTATTTATTTAGTTAACTTTATAATCAACATTAATTTCATTTCATTCATGAAATGCAAAGAAATAGAAAATTCATTGAAAAATTTAAAAAATAAAAGCGATGTGTCAATGTGTTATTATTTTAAATTCTAAATTATAATAATGAACTTAATTAATAACTGAAATTTCCCTGACCGTAGATCTTATTCAATATGCAACATTTCACGGAAGGTGCTTTGAGTTACAAGGAATATGTCACATTATCGATTAATAAATGTCAGAACGAAACTAGAACTTCCAGTAGGTCGGATCGAGGTAATAAATCATAATGTTGTACTTTTACGGTTGAGAAAAGAATATGCATTAAAAGAATAAAGTGAATTTGTGGTGAATATATTCATCATTATTATTTATTTGAAAAAAACCAATAAAAAAAAATTCTAAAAATATATTAGTTAATTTGCAAAATTTACGATGTTAGGACAGGCAAGTTTTTACTTAAAATAATAAAAGAAATATAATTTTCGCATCACTTATATGCGACTTTATAACAGTAGATCTAATGATCAGTTCTTTTTAAATCGATTCTGGTTTCTACCGCAATTTCTAGCGTAAATGCCTTTGACCGCTTGGCAGACGACATTTACACGTCCCGTGTTCTCACCCTCAACCTTCCAAGGTATGAGTCCTCTACTTTCATTATCTCGAATCGTCAGCCTTTCGAAGAAAAGTATATATGTAACATAAAAAATTTCAACCTTGTGACAGTCATACCGTTTTACTAAGAAGGACAAAAATACAATTTTAAAATGAAGTAATTACTTAAATGTTATTTTAAAGAAAGAAAACGTCATAACAAAATTTAATTTAATTTATTACAGTTCCCATTAATATTAATAATGTAGAAAATGCCCACGTCATTATATTTATAATTAGAGAAAAAAAGTGATATTGATTATAAAAGAAATTTACTTTTTATCAATCAGTTAATAGTTTGATATAGGAAATTGTCTATAGATTATTGATTAAATTTAATGTGTTCGCTGGTGGATGCATTACTCAACAGCAAAAGAACCGGTTCATTTCTGGTTCTTTTCGATCTAACGAATCTCATATTTTACTTTTAAGCACGGCACTTCGTGGTCAATTAACTTTGATACTGCGAGTAAAAATGTCAAATCGCTACGATTCATGTGAAGGATATTGATTTCGAGACATTGTTGCGTATCAGAAGAATGCGTTTCAAGTATATCTTGCCGACTAAAACGATATATCTATATCACAGACCGATTTTGCGGTCAATTAAACATATACTTTATGTAAACGAAATGATATCGATTGATACTGATATCAATGAACTGCGCAATCAAAAGTTTTATTTAATTTGTATTTTTTAAACATTCTCGTCAAGTGCAAACACATAAACATTCATATTTATAAATAAAAGTTTCGTTAATGATACACATTAGTTAATACACATGATATATATTAGTGATATTGGATATATTTTCTGTTTATATTTTCTGTAATTTCGAGCTATTCGTGAGACGGGCACCTTTCACTGATATTGATCGGTACGGTTTTAATAGATGATTAAGCGTTCTTGATATTCTAGACGCGTGGAAGTTCAGCGCGAAATGCACACGAAATAGTTCAAAGGTCGTGAGAACGTCGACCTTTAACATTCCTGGTTGGCTCGCCATCAGTGGAATCGAACGGTGGCTACCTCGAGTGAGGGTCAAAAGCGAAGGCGATGGAAACGGAGAGCTAAGGAAATGTAATTAAATGTATATCTATGGTAGCTGTACTTTGATAAAATATATATCCTCCGTATATACATATGTATGCTAATTTGACTAGAATGATATAGTCATTTTAAAATTTTCGTTCAGCATTCTTTCCACCTTGTTTATAAACTCTATTTATTTAACTCTTCATTAGCATAAAGGAATAAGGAATTTCAATAAAAATTCTCTTAAGACTCATTTTAATTAATGTGCTCGTTTAATATCTTCTCTTTGAATCTTCTCTTAACTTAGCGTCTTTCTAACTTTAATTCGCCTTCATCTTTTTCAAACGTCACGTCTTTTGTAATTATGATCCTAGTGGCAGATATTTGAATGATGCAATTCATTTTTTACGATTATTTTGCATTACATGTATACAGTTATGGGATATTTCAACGGCTGAAGTTTGGTCGGTCCATACACATCGGATACATTATGATGATAGTAGATATCATAGTGTTAAATGAGAAATTCTTTACAATGTACAGTCGATAGCCTTTTAGAACAAACTAAGCTGAATTGATTCACTTTATACGTATTAATATTGTCAATATTGTTAATTGACATGTTGTAGCATAACTTTGCCACTGATTTCCTATGATAAACTGAATATCGAGATTTGATTATTATGAATATTGGTAAGCTTATTGCACAATACATTTCTGTGCGGATAATGCTATCGATTTCATATTCAGGCATCATATTATACCAGATATTTTTGCAAGTTATATGTAAATTTGATATGATATTTAATACTTCATGTGTACAATTCGAAATACATTATATTATATCTTACATTGTGTATGTCAAACATTAAATGACCCCTATAATTTAATTCTTCTAGCATTCAATATTGTACGTAAAACATAATAATTGAAAATTATAAATTACACAGTTCACTTTATATATTATCTTTGTTAATAATTTATAAAAAAAAATTAATTAGTATAATACTATAATATGATTTATATAAAAATAGAGAATTTTAATAAATTAAAGCTATAAAATACAATTCTGCAAAACTGTTCGAAACGTGATTATGTGTGACTGTGTATGAAAATGTTAGAAATTCGTATATTAAAATATTAATTGGTTTATCTGCGAAATTAGCTACGTTTGTATTATGCGTCAGTGTCTGTTTGCAGTCTTCTTCCGTGAATACCGAATGCAAATTGCATTTGGTCTCACGTCACAGCCAAACACATCCGAATTACTCTGCAAATCTTTGCACGTGCTCAGCAACGGAACTTTGGGCGACAACGACATTCTGTTGGAGCGTGCATCGGAAGCCATAATCCTGTCGGTTGAAAGGATCGCGTTTTGTATTCGGAAATAAGACAATTCTATCCATATAATATATCTTACAGAGTAAATGAATTTGAAAATGTGCTGTTGATTCTTAATAAAGAATCTTTAATATTCAAACCCGAATTATAAAATACAGAATGAGATTATTTGCGTTTAAAAATGGATTAATTAATTTAATATTTAAATTAAATTATACATAGAATTTATTTTAAACATTTCAGACTAAAATTAAAGACAAGTTATAAACGACGTAAAACACGTAATAAAAAAAGTAGTTGAAAACCATTACATGTCCTACGACTTGAGACTTCACAGATACCAGAGTCGTCATCCCACTGGACAAGTCCACGTGACGTGCCCGCATCCACGTGCGGCTTCTGAATATTTTATACTCGTAATATCTCCGCGGGACAGGCAAGGCAAGGTCCTCTTCGATGGCAATATCGGTAATACAGAGAACGACGTCGTGTCTAGAGGGGTGTCTTGGATGCATGCGGTGAAAGAGGAAGAACAAGGGAGAGAAAGAGAAAGACGGAGCTAGAATGCTCCTTGCAATAAGGGTGAGAACGAGCATGTGCCGTCGTCCCATAAGTACCTGGAATATATATTGTCGCGATGCTACACTGCGAAACACCGGTAGCTCACGCGGCAAACCGAGATAGATAGATAGACGAGAAGGTGGTGGCTGGCGAAGTAAAGCGCGAGAAGAAGATAAAGAGAGAGACAGGGGAGAGAGAAGACGCACTTGCTCTCCAAGCAATTGCGCTCTACGTGCCGTCGCTGGAAATGAAAGAGGTACGCGACGGGCAAGAGGAGAGGAATGCACTCGATATTGTTTCTACTGCTTTTATGTTCCTCCGTCTTTCTTTTTTGCTCTCTCTCTCTCTCTCTCTCTCTCTCTCTCTCTGTCCGCTACCTTGGCCTCTTTACGTTTACCATCTCCATCTCTTTTCTTCTTACGTCTTTCTCTTTCGTCCTGCCTACGTTATCTAGCGTACAATCCTACCGTCGCCGTGTCGGTAGCTTATAAGGTGGCCCGCCACTTTATTGCATCTGTGATCTTTTCTTTTATTACGTCCCGCACGCAGCGGAGAGACAGAACGGCAACTCCGGTCTTTATGGACGCAATTACGGTGCATCCGGAGAGCGTGCGAGCGCTCGCGAGCACAATCGACAAGCCGGACGTGAAAACGTTCTTCTGAATGGTTACCGTACAATTCAAAAGCGAAGGCAGTAAGTCTCAGTCGATCGTCCGGAAATTCCGCGGGCGATCGCGGATCCAAGAGAGAAAGTTAAAATTTATTTTTGTGTAAAAAAAAAAATTGCGAAAGCTTTAAAATTGATCTACACTCTCGACGTACACGCGATCAAATCCCTTTATCAGATGTATGATAACACGACTACGCACTTAGAGAATTAATATATTGCTTCGAAGAGAAATTTGTTTTATGGAAAAAAATAAGTTGAATTATTAAATATCCTAGTACCCTATGTCCAACCATATTAAAAGGCGCTTTTAATATTTTTGTTGATTCTTGAAAATATTTCATTGCTCTAATGAAAAAAGATTACGTATGTCCATCGCAAAGAATATTTCTCCAAACAAAATTTTGTTTAAGGCTCCTTGCTCTTACCATCTTAGATTATGACGTCAGAAGCGGGAAAATATACAATAAAAATTCCTGCAAAATATATTAAAATGGAAATGTTTCTATTGAAAAATATTTCTGTTTGAATATAATTTGAAAGAATTTTTATTGTTTTCACGCTTCTGACGTCACAATCTGAGAATAATGGTGAATGAACAAGAGCCTTCAGTAAAATGTTATTATAAAACGTTAATATAAAAATAAATATATCTGAAAATATCTCTTCTTTCTCTCTCTCTCTCTCTCTCTCTCTCTCTCTCTCTCTCCACACAATATAATTTTATAATAGTAGCAAACGCTGAGAAGTAATTATATTACTTTTAAACAAAGTGTGAGTATGACAATCAAAAGTTTATGTAATTTAAATGCAAGCGAAAGCGGAAGCGGTGAGACACGTCGACAAAGATAAGAGAAAAGTTTAGCATAAATAAATTACGGAGAATAATATCAGAGATACAAAGATCGGCGAGCGCGTACGCGCAATCAAGTTAGTCCCTTCGTTGGCCACTTTCGCCTTGTTTGTCTTAACGTTAATTAGACGCAGTTTTCTTTCATTATAACTTCGGAGCGACTCGACGATGTCAGAGAAGTACGCCAAATTCCTCGAATCACCCTTTAATAACATTCCACCCCTTTCTTACGACAATCATCCCTGGGAATCCGGGGAACCATTCTTCGAAGTTGCCTTTGAAGTTAACGTCCGCCAGGATTGGGCGAAAGGATGGTGGTGGGTTCTTGTCCGGGAAGGGGCATCAAAGAGATCGCGATCGCTGACAGGTGTACGATAAATTGGCCCGCCACGATAATAAGAGGTGCCTCGTCCTGCGTGCCTAGGAGGCAAGTCGATACCAAGGATACCAGATACTTGTACGACGCCGATGCCATAAATTTCGCGAGAAGCAACGTGCAATTTCGACACCTCATAAATCGCAGCCGAACGCGGCCATCGTCGGCCCCGTCGCTTTTCGAGCCGCGAGATCGGCACTAGACGTGTGTAGTAGGTGATAGAAGTGCAACGTGCGGTTGAATTTCAGTTGACGCTCTCCGTTGATGCGGCGCGGCGCGCGACCCGATATTTCGCTCGACATCGACGTGGCAAACACGATGTCCGACGCGTGCCAATGAGAGTACGCTATTTACAGGACAAAGAATCGTTGCACATCGAAGAACTACAAATACGGACGACGCGGAAAATTGCTTCCTACCGGTTACTTTCGCAGAAAGCTTTTGAAATTCCGTTCTCTCGCCGCGGTACGTTGCAGCCATATCAATTTATACACGTTGGTATTCGTTTACTGAAAACATTCTCTCGCTAAGCTAATCCGAGTCTGCTACTAGTGGAAGCAGAAAAAGAAATACCTATCAAGTGGAAACAGAACAATGAAAATTGCTTACGATCTTCTGTCTGTTTCGATATCCCGTGTAATATGAGAATGATAACGCGAAAGTTTCCATTACTATTTTGCAACTCTTGGCTGTTCAATTTTCTGCAATCTCTGCGTTACATTCGCGTGTTATAAATAACTTTATATTTTAATTATTGGAATGCTATTATCAATTTTGCTTACGTTTCAAGAGCAATTTACACAAGTGGAGGACGATGTTAAATTATTTGCAAAGAGAATTTAGTTAATTTCGTTTTAGAGTATCAACGAACGTAAATCACGTGATATTCGGAAGAACGGTTATAATCGACCATTTAAATTTAACAAACCAAACACAATAGTACGTAGATAGATATACCAATGCATAAATATTGAAAATGTTTTATCATGATCAGTATCAGCGTCAACGTATAGGTATACCTGCGTACGTGTAGCAATTTACTAATCTTTATTACGAAATCTTAGCCTATAATCGGCCATTTAAATTTAACAAACTAAACGCAATAGTAAAATAGATATATCAATGCATAAACACTGAAAATGTGTTATCAATATCAGTATCAACATCTATATATATTACGTTTGTATATCGATCAATAATCTGATACTCTCTAAACTCTTTGGAGTAAAATCTCATTCCAAAGAGTGAAAATTCGATCACTCTTAAAAAAGACTCTTTTCTAAGAGTGGCAGAATTTTCATTCTTTTAAAGTGAGATTTCACTTTTTAGAAGGAGATTTACTTAAAAAAATTTAAGGGAGTACGAAATTTTAGCGTGCGAAGTTGTAAAAAATCGTCGTGACAGAAAATTTCTGATATCATCATGTAATGATGAATGGAGAACGGCGTCGCGTCGTGACGCTCTTTCGACCGATTAAACATAGCCCCGATATTTATACAGGGGCGTTGCGACAAAATCGAAATGCGTTTCGCATAACGAACAGTACGTCGCGTTGGCGCGTGTTTGAGAGTGGCTGTCACGCGAGGTGACGATCCTTTCACCACCAATGCCGTCGGGCGGGTGGCAGATTTTTAATTAAAAAACAAACTTTATCATTGGTGCACACCGGCAGCCGCCGGTCTGGGCATAATTTACACGACGAAATAGACGAGCCGCCATGTTAACGACGCACAGCAGCGGTGGTGGCGGCGGCGGCGGCGGCGGCGGCGGTGGCAGCGCAATGATGAATCCTCATCCCCTCGAAATTTTAATTAAAACTAATATTCACTAACGAATTTAGCAGTCGATTGCTGTTCCCTATATCGAGTACTTTCATGGATGATCGATTTAGTTCCATTTGCTAAATTGGATTGAGAATTGTACGATTTGCAATATGTCGGATATCGATGCCATGAAATTATAAGTAAAATTGTAATGTGCCAAATTATTTATAATCAGCATTAATAATGATGTCTCATATTTTGTAGTGATTTCCGATCTGAAAAATGCATTAAATATTGAGCACATGATGGATGAATAATATCCGAGTTTGAAACAGAATACAATTACATACCTTCCAACTCATTATTATAATATAATTATTTCAAACAGAATTTCTAATAGGAAAGATATGAATGAAAATCTGTCTCGATCAATTTTTTATCTTTTTCTTATTTCTTTCCTATTTCGTACAACTTTTTCATTTCCTTTTTACATTGTTCATTGTAAATTAATTTCAGATTTATTCCATTATCTCAATTTCATCAAGTTCAAGGTTAAGCCAACTATTTCTCACAATGCAAATATAGTGGCAATTAATTCGACGGCCGTGTTCCTGCCGTCGTCGAAACTCTTTACGGTATTGTGCGTAACAGTGGCTGGGAGATGGTTTCACGTCGTCGTGCGGTAGGGAACCCTCGATATTCCACCGCGAGACGAAGCTTGTTCACCCCCAGTCGCGGCCGCGACTGAACGCACGCGCGCTCCGTCATTGTGAGAAAAACAATGCAATTGTTTCGGGCTAATGTGGACAACGGCGGCTTGTCCATTAGAATACGCTGCCGTGGGACTCGTTCCGGGGGATCTACGCTACCGTCCGTATACGCGGCTCTCTTCCCTACATTTCGCACTACCGTTAATCCATTCCCGATCCATTATACCAAAGGCCGAGACACATAGTGTGTACCTTAGAGACGCGCTAATTTACCCGGTTCTCTCTCCCCGGCTTTTGTATCGCACTTTCATCTTTCGCCAGACCGGTCTGTGTGACGCGCAGGGGTAGTCGCGGCATTAATTATTTCTGTAATTAGTACCGCGTCCACCCAGGGGATAGGAGAAGTTGGCGTGGCTGGCCGACACGGCGGCGGTCCACCGACGATCGCGGAATAAATATCGCGCCTGGCATGATCGTGACGCTGATGAGTTCAGGGAGTCGCGCGCCATCAGGATGCAAATGCGATCGCCTTATTTACAATTCATACTGACGGGCCGCGTTATTAAAAAATTGCGACATCACAGCGGGCGAATCGTGCACAGGAGACGCAATTCGAACCGACAGGATTGATTGAACTTGGCTTTAACTACGCTTAACAATATATTCAAAAATACATCTCCATCTTCCATTGAATCAATAATTTTTTTCCAAAATTTAAAATGTATCTTTAAATTTCTAGAGATTTTCGCAAATTATACGTTTATTTTCTTTTTTTTCAATTTTCTATCATAATTATTTTATTTATAAGTGCACAAGAAATAATTCTATAAAAAAAGAAATGAAATTTTCAAATTATCCTGTTATTAAATTATAGCGATAATTTCACGTTTATTTTCTTAACTCTTTGCAGGATTTATGTTTAATCGCCATTACGCTCTGATGATCATTTGGCAATAATTTATGTCATGATGCGGCTTTACACCTCCATCTACCGTCAACATATACGTTCGTCTACCAACCGTTCTCTCGGTAGTTCATAATCTTCGTGGTTTTAGCCCATGAAATAATACATCGCGAGGCGCTTTTGAACGTACGCCTGATCGATCGTAACGGCGATAAATTATTAAAAACGGACTCGCGTGTACAAGCACGCAGAATACACATTTTGACCCGTTCTCTTTTCCATTTTGTTCGTGTTTATCCTTTTCATGTTGAAGGTTTGATTATGAAGGTTTCATAAATGTGAAATGGTTTTTTTACATTTCTGACGAGACAAAAAATAGGTATATATACCGTCGCATATATAATAATACAAATTTCAGAGATCGTGTACAGCGATACATACATGCTACTTCGACAATAAACTCGAAAGATCAGATATTCTGATGAATGATCGCCGTGGTCTTTCGTCGCGATAGTTTATCATCAACCGGAAACTTTGGTAGAATGTTTCGATCAGCAGTGGTCGCTTGTGCGATTTCTTGGTGTGCGAATATATATATATATATATATATCCGTGAAAGCCAAACTGGAAGAACGGGATTGGTACTTACGACCTTAGCGCGACCGAAACTCATTTCATTCACCGATTCGCTCGGGTTCGTTCCTCTCCATGCTCGGTCAGACGCATGAGAAATGGGCCGCTGTAACCTGCAATTTTATACCTGGCATTTAATAGAAAGCAAGTGCGCAAGAAACATACGTAGAGGGTTATAACAGCCGATCATCGGTCGAATGCTTCCTACGTATATTCGAGATAATTCTTGAGTCACGATAAACGTACTTCGTTCTTCAAGTTCGCGATGGTGAATGTAGTAATTAAGGAATTATGTCGACTCGTTTCAGTCCAGATATTGCATTGTAATGATTAACTCTGATCGGCGATAATGTTATGATTGGATATCTCGGATTTTTTTTCTTTCTTTTTTTTTTAGATTATATATAACAATACGGAACTTTTTAAATTATTATTTTACCCTATCTTAATACATTTTTTGATATTTAATTAGAAATATTAACTTCTATATTGATTGAAGATTTTTTATTTTTTACTATTGAGAAAATAAAAAAGAGGGAATATATACATATAAACTCTTTCTAATATTAATATATATCCCAATATTATCTGAATAGTTTCAGAAATAAGTAGTAGTTATATACATCATTTAATTATTTATATTATTTGTATATTAGCATTAATTTATAATTAAAAATATATATGTACATACGTATACACACATAAACAAACATACTATATATAACTAGTAAATATTGAACTAACAAAAGTATTGATATGAGACATGTACGTAATAATACTTTCATTAGTTCAATATTTACTAATTATATATAGTATATTTGCTCATGTATACGTGTATGTATGTATAGTTTATCTAATCTAATTGCACGCGATTACAAATCACATCGCAAAACATGAAACAAATGTAGTTTTCATTTGAACAAGTCTATACATTATAATGCAGGTGATGTTCTCAACATTGTCGCGATAATCGGATGCGGATCGTGCGTGTTGCATTTTGCAAACATATGTAGATGTTGTTCAATATCTCGAAACACTTTACAATTCGTGTAACGTAAAACAATGCTATTCACCTGTTGCACCGAACTAGCGATATGTCTTATGGTAAGAAAAAATGTAAAACAAACATGTTTTATGAACATGTTTTAACGCAATTGAATTTCAAGCGTTGAGTTTATCTTGTTTCCGCAATGATATTTCTCTTCCTCTCTCTCTCTCTCTCTCTCTCTCTCTCTCCTCTCTCTCTCCTTTCTTCTCTCTTAAGAATTATTTATATAAATACATAATATTGTAGTTTCTGTTTAACAACATTGTAGTTTTTGTTTAAATACATAACATTGTAGTTTCTTTTTATTATTAATCGAAAAGGTTATTTTTGTATTCTATTCATATGAAAAACATATTGTTAATTTTTCACTTACTTTTGCTCGTTTAATTTGAACTTTCATTGTTATTCTTATTGTTTTTCATAAAATGATCTGATTTTATTATTATTGTTTTTATTATTAAATATTTTTATGCCAAAACACGACTTTAAATTATTTTTCTGAAAATAAAACTATGCCGAGAATGAATATTGTTGCATATTGTGTGTCCCGCAAAACAGAATAAATAAATCAGAATTGACAGGATAACGGTATTTCGTATCGATATAAACATGACCTACATTAGAACTAATATTATGCAATTTATTACATTGAATATCAAATGACATTTTATTCATTCGCATGACAGATTCATTCACAGTAGATGGCAAACAACGTACATAATTGAGAAATTAAATGTGACAATTAATTATGTCATATTGAAAATACTTAATCAAAACTTATTCAAGATTTATTCAAGACTTGTTCAAAATTTCTATCAGTTTCTGTTTTTTAATTATGGTCATAGATTTTATAAAGTAGCTGAATATTGCAAAAATAATTTTAACAAAGGTATTTTATTTATACAATTCGCTATGTAATTACGCTGTTTTTATTCATTTTTACTTTTGGAGATTATTATTTCTAACAAGTTATATGATATCGAAAATATCATTTCTATTTTATTTTGAGCACTAAATATTTTATTTTACATATATTACAAGGCTATCCCTTTGTAAATATCTTCAAAAAAACTTTCTTATAACTTAAAATCATATTATCGTTTTTTACATGAAATTATCGAGATCAGTGCCCATGTACATAAATTATGCCACAATAAAAGATACGCAAACGATAAAATATCGAAAGTGCTTATATAAGCCGTCTTCTTTGATTGTGCTTTCCAATATCATCGATGGAGTTTCGAGGAAATTCAGCGTTTTGACCGTCAAGTGTATCGTAAAAACGTAGTCGGGGGCACGAGCTAAAAATATTACTACTGCGCTGCAGACCTGCAGGCTCTCTCATAACGTATGCAGTGCAGAGCTTTATGCGCCAGGTGCTGGTAGTTATATCGTACGTGTCCCGTCGCACTTCTTGCCTGTGCTGCCGCGAACCGTCTGTATGTATACACGACAAACAGTCCTCGACTACGAAGGATGGCCCCCGCGTTTTCTTTTCGCGAAGCATCTAACGACTCAACTCTCCTCTCCCACTCTCAAAAAATAAACATTCGAGACCAGAGAACAGGTGCAAATTCACACTCTCGAGAGGCAGACAGGCAGTACGCATGGAATCTTCAACGAGGTTGCATGATGCATTCGCGTTTCGATGGCACGTTCAGACGGATCGAGGCAAATCAAAATTCTTTATTATATTAAATTATGCATGTATTAAATATGCATTATAATTATGATAAAATATATAGATATTTTTGAAAGACTTTAAATTGTCGATGAAAATAAAACGAAATATTATAGTGTCTATTATTTTATCAGTGCTTCGAAATTTTTAGAAACATTAAATTTGTCAAACAATTTATAAATAAATGAGAATTCTGATAAAGCCTTTGATAAAGAGTTAATCTTTTATATGGAAATATTATTGAAATTATTTATAGAAAGCATGTATATAGCGGAAATTTGTAGAATTTGGATTATCACTCAGTGAAATATCTAATTCCTCTGATTCAATGAATAAACACTGCCAGTAACGTACAAGCACAGATCTTCGTTAGTGCAGCAGAAACGGTTAGTTAGACGGGAAATCTATATAATAAGCAGATATATAGAGATATAATCTTCAGCGTGTGTCACTGAATTGGAAATTCGCTACTCGATACAATCCTATATAGAATTCTGTCCAGATTTATCACATATATTTGTTTATTTCTATTTTGAGTTTGCGAGGTAATGTATAAAACATACACACATAGGGACATTACACATCTTTTCTTCTGCTCCTATTTACAGTAGCAAACTCTCTACATCACCGTTTCGAATAATAATTCATATCTCACCGATCGTTAAATCCCAAATAGTCCGTGAAACCATCGCTTCTCGTAACGATTCCGTACCGCCGACGCATTCGCAAACAAGCGGGCACCACCGTTAGCCGGTCAGCTGATCGACACGAACTATTTGAAGCTATCATGAAATCGGATGTTCCCGTTTTCAAAGAGTTTGAACGAAGCGATCGTTCGTGCGAAGCTGAGTAAACGGCGAGGAGAACGGCAGTAGATACAACGAAGGAGAAGACAACGTAGAAAAGGAGGAAGGAGAAGGAAGAGGAAGAGAGAAGAGAATGCTATAGAGGTGCCGTCGATCGGTGTTGGCAGCTAGGCTAGTATCGCGTATGAGCCGGGCCTAATGTCATGTACGTGTATGTATGTGTGTGTATGCGAGGAAGACAATCACAGCGAAACCCTTTGGGCCAATATTGACGCAGCCTGCTATCGCAATAATGGACAGACGTGGCTGCGTATGCCTGTGTTTATACAGTCGCTCGTGTGAATCCCTGTATGTGTGTACGCGACGTGCGTCAGTGCGCACGTACGTACGTACGTATGCACATAATCGTCGCTGGTGTGCGTTCACTCGATAGGAGAACGTACCGGGGTACGTTCTCTAAGCGCGAATATATATGTGCCGTTCTTGCGATACGCCCGCGCGTCTTAGAGGGATGTTTTCGGAGCGAACGTGCGCGCACTCGAGCTGTCAATCTCGGCGCGCTTAGACAGCGCACCGTCAACGCCAACGCCCGTAACACAACTACACACTCTCTCGTCTAAGGAGGAGGAAGATCGTTCTGATGTTTTCCCTGTGTCGACGAATCCGACGAGGATACGGGGCGCGAAAGGGGTCGCCTGGTGAAATTTATTTAACACGGATATCTCGAGTGCGCGCGCTACAGTGATTGCCTCTACGAGCCCAGCTTACGTCTGCGCGAAAGACGTAAATGGGATTTTTGTGTTGACGCTGCTGGCTCGTTTCTTTTGTTCGAAATGAGACTGTTTACCCGGAACGATAGACTGTCGATGAACCCATTTATTCGCCTTGTATTCATCTCGGATTTCTGTCCGAAAGAAAATCGAGGGTAACGTTCGGCCCGTTCGCCTTGTATATCACGAAGAGCAATCGCGCGATCGAGCCAATTCTAATTTGTGCACGTGACGATACGGTACGCAGATAAGTATTGTATATACGTAGATGTACATGTAAATGTCTGCAGTAATACAAGTAACGAGCGGAATGAACGAAGCGTATCTAACGGATGGACCTACCGCATGGCCGATTGCGCAATTGCTGAGAACGCGGGGTAAACGCGTTAACGCCGAAATCCTCGACCGAGCGGCGTTGTTGGGGTATCACTGAAAAATTTCCAACGGGATTTCAGGGAGCGCAGCCCCTGCACTCAAATTGTCGATACTTTTTACCTGGTATTTCCCCGGCGACTATACGCGGGAAGCCTCAATTTCGCGGGAATATGCGCGAGAGATAACTCCCGTCCGCAGAGAATAATACGCATTTAATAATTAACACCGACAGATGAGACGCGTAAAACGTAATCTTCTTGCCGGTCCAACGTATGGATAGCCCACTTAATAGAGGATGACGCCGTAAAATGCACCGGAGAGCATCGCTCGGAAGATAAATCCGCGCGGAGGGAAAATAAATCATGGAGCATACAAATTGAATTTCGACCGGCGGCCGCGCATCCGTTTCCCGTGTTGCACGCAGGAGGCCCAGTTTCTCTAGATCATGAATCAAGATGACGTTCATTAGGTTTTTCGTTTTTTCACTGCGCGCGAAAAATTCGTCTCGACGACGGCGACGACGACGACGACGACGAAAGCAGTTGGCGCGATCATCTCGAAGACGGTCCGACGTTCTTCCTGATTAAATTGCTTTTCGACCAGGGTCGATTTATCCCTACTTCGTAGGAGAAAGAGAGAGAGAGAGAGAGAGTGGATTCAAATGAGGTAAGCGATTGTCAAGCTCAATCTATTATAGCGATATGAGACAAAGGACGACGTCGAATGACGAATGACCGCGATCCCTTGTCTCTGGCTTTGTATCCGCGTTCCTCCTCTAGTACCGCCTTCAATAGCAAACCCGCGTATTTCACTTTTATCTCTGAGCTCGCGTCTCTTTTCGTAGACGAATACACCATAGAGGGTTCCGCCTTGAAATATGAATTTGTTTTTGAAGGGGGAGAGGGAGGATCCTCTTGCAAGCTTCGCACTGCACCTCGAAGGATCGTCTTCTTCTCCGCCTTCTTCGGTCGCACGAGGATTCTTTGTAAACCTTTGGAAGAAACGACATTTATTGCCGTTATTCATGGCGACTCGGTTTTGCCGTGATTGCACATTCAATTTATGTCTCTCTTTCCCCGCCAATAGTTACGTTTGTTTCCGAAGAGTGGTCCATGACGTTCGAAAGAAATAAATAATTTGGAAGATAAATTATTTTTGAAGATTCGTTTAAATTATTAGAAATGCTTTATTTTCAGTAGAAAAAATATCAAAATTATTACAAAAAGAAAATTTGATTTTTTTACTAGATATCACTTTTAAAATAGAGAATGACAGTTCAAGTATTTTCAGTTCTAGATCAAATTACGTTTCTATTTACATGTAATAATTTTCATTTGGATTAGCAAAGTGAAATAGTGAAATAATTAACTATACGAATGCTATTATAAGATGCGGTTGTTATTTTTAACAGGGTATATTTCGAGTTTTATATTGCAAATTTTTATTTGTCTATTTGATCCTTCTTCCGTTGCTATTTTCATTGCTTTTATTTAAATAATAATACAAGATGTGTGTGTGTGTGTGTGTGTGTGTGTGTGTAAAAAAAATCGTACAAATCGTAAAAAGATGTTATTACATCAATGAATCAATTCCAAAACTTATTCTGATGTATTGATAAATATAGTTCTAAAATGTATTTTATATGTACGATTATAATAATAATTGTTCACATTAACTATTTATTATGTATATATAATATATATATATATATATATATATATATATAAAACATGATATGAAGTGAAAAAGAGAAAGAAGAGAGAAAATAGAAGATAATTATACAATAATTTATAAATTGATTTTATAAGTTTTGAAATACAATATAATTAGCGCCAAGAGACTGTCGTGTCTCTTGATACATAAATTATTACTTGTAATTTCATTCTCAGTGAATCGATCAATATCATTTTGAAATTCATTTGATTGCGTTCGATTGCAAGCGGTCAAAAGGAATCAATAATCGGAAGCTTTGAATATCCAACAGGTTTCTCATAGGAAGCAATCATTTTTCTTGCGGATATCGAGAATCAATCAATTACCGTAACTATTCCGCACAATTCTATTGATAAATTGTCTACTTCGATACTTTCAATGTGTCTTTTCTACTTCACATCAAAATATAGTTGTTGCAAAATGAATATCATTAAATTTATAATATTTCGAATGTCTTTATATTTTATTATAGCTGATTAATATTCATCTTTAACAGTATGGTATTTTCTCAATTTATATTTATATTTTTTCAAAGCTCTCATGTATCTATATTTTAGTAGTTGAACGTTATACATATATTTTTGTGCATAGAAACCTTCTATTACATATATAAAGTTAATAAAAAATACTACGATTTATTACAGAGATGTATACAACATACTCTTTTTGATTGCTGTTATTTACACTTTCTAATGAATCATGAATGTGCTTGTACTTTACCGAAAGACGAAAACAAGAGTAATAAATACTGAAAGTAAAAAAGAATGACAAAACGCTAAAGAATCTGAAGACTACTATCATTTTTCCTTACTCTTATTACCATCAATGATCAATTCATCTCTGTTCTTCTTTCATATAGACTTTCGATGGCGGACAATTAATTAATCCTGTACCACTCTCGATATTAAAACTACCATAAACCGCATCAGTGGAGAATAATTTTATTGCAAGACGTGATTATTTTTCAATAACCACTGACCACAATTTAAGTTCGCAATTGCAAATCCTCCGCGTCGAGAATGTTTTTCTCCTACCCCCGTTTTCCTATTTATCGTGCGCTCTTTCGGCTACCTGCGGTAATGTTCTCTCACACCGGCCGTTGCCTTTGACCACTGCACAAATTGCAAGCTCGAGTCGTGGCAAAGCCACGCGAGCCCTCACACGAACACTCATACACGATGTATTCGTGCCGCAGACACTACGGTTAAAAAGTTTGTAACCACGCGTGCTACTTCCACGGAAATTCGCTCCCGCATCGTTACAGGAACCGGAGCCGGATCGTGGTCGGTGCCCTCTGTAATTTGTGACGCGTGTAAGTAATAAACGTATCACGTATTTCTCCTTGGAAAACTGCTCGCTCGTCTCCCTCGTGAACGAGGCGGTCAAAGGAAAAGTCGCATAAGTCAAGTATCGTAACATGCAAAATACATATACAGCCGCGTGCGTGCATCAATATTACAAACTACAGTGACGCTTGTCTCTAGTTTAGAAATTGGCTGTTGCAGTAACAAAATAATATATCTAGTCGAGTATAAAGAATAACTTTTTGCAATAAGAGACAAATATTTTAAATATGCGTAGAATTAAAAAGTATAAATACTTCCATCAAACTATTTACCGGCAAATAGAAATGATTAATCCTTATACAAGATGATTTTCGAATTTTTTTACTATATACGATAGGTGTTTGAATCTTGGTTAATTTTCATCACTTTTACAAAAATATACAAAAAATGTTAAGTGATTCTTATATGTAGTTTAATATAGAAAGTATTTGTATATAAAAAAAGGAAAAGATAGAGCCATTATTTTACGAGACACTCCTAGTATTTCAAAGAAAAGAAATGCGCAGGACACGAATGACCTATCGTGTGTAAGGATTAATAAAGATATTTTCTTTATGGGCGATAGCAAAAAATTTAATAACACATATTTGCACGAAGCATCTATATTTTCTAACTATATAGGGGTAATACTTCTTCCTAAGCTATATATATATATATATATTCCAAACGTCAGTCGGAATAGCGACGACGCTAGGAATGTGTGATCTGAATAATAACAACGAAGCTTGATCCAATAAACTCGCGCACATCGGCAAGCAAAAGGGATTGTTTTATAATTTGTTAACAGTCGTTGTCACGGAGAACGCTATCGATCTTCAACTTCTTATAGCCGTCGATAAATCCTTCCTCGGCAAGTCGGCGGTGCGTTCTGCACTGAGGAAAAGTTCGACGATATATCTCAACGCGAAGAAAAGTACTAGAAATCTCTGTTACAAAGTTCGACCGCGCTAATAAACCGCGCGTAACAACGACAGACGAACGGAAGTATCCCATTACGATACGTACGTACTTCTCGGACTTAGCCAAGCGAGTGGAAGCGAGAAGCAGCCGGGAAGTCCCGCGAGGCGTTAACAAACTTTTGGCGGATATTGTATGCGTACGCTGGCACCGTGCCCAATTTCAATTGTTCCGTTTCATATTCTTTCTCCCCCTCATACCACTACTGCCCTTTTCCCGCACCGGTGTGGCGCGGCGCGGCGCGGCGCGGCGATTCGCCGACTCGTTTTTTGCGCCGCAAATAGCTCGCGGCGTGTACGTTGCCTCGCGGTGGTAGCAACGGTGTGTCCCGTCTCGTCTCGTTTAGCTCAATCCGCTTGAATAGTGATTAAAAATGCGCTGCTGCGAAGCCCGGTCGAAGCGCTCGAGAAACGGTGCATAATAACAATGCGCACGATAAATGTTCGAGCTCGTACGTACGTAAGTAAGTGAAGTACGTGTAAGTAACGTGAAGTAATGCGATTTCTTGTACTTGCGCCACGAATCTTGCAACATACAATTTCGACTTTTTTATTCGACTCGCGGATAAATTGTTGATCGTACTTGCGGTTAGAAGATGAGTTCTTGTTCGTCTGCTAATCATCCTTCCCAGTTAATTCCAGTTATTTTCCGTCATGGATAGCATTGGATAATTGGGTCAGACGAGAGTTACACACGAAGTCGATACTGACCTCTGTATAACTTTCGGGAACTTCCAATAATCAAACAATAGCTTCTATGAGACGAGGGAGCACTTTTCCCTGCACGTGCACTTCCATATCGCCGAGATTCAAACTTGTATGTTTAGCACGAAATTAGGAGGGTAAGATTTAGTGGCTCTGGAAATGTAAAATTGAAGCTAGATTGAAGGAAATTCAAATTTGGTAGTATTATATAGACTTTTAGTAATAATATATATAAATATTGCGGAATTTAATGCTAAGGATTTAACGATTATTTCATATATTTTCATTACAGTGAAATTGTAAATAGAAAAGATTCAAACTTGTATGTTAATGAGAGACATCAGGAGGATAAAACTCAGTAGCTTCGGAAATGTAAAATTAAAGTTAGATCTTTTGGTGAAAATTCAAATTTGGTATCATTATATAGACTGTTAGTAATAGTATATATATATATATCAGTATTCCGGAATTCAATGAGCATTAATGATTGCTTCACGTAGTGAAATTGTAAACAGTAATACCAAGCTCCTCTCGTCATATTGTTCGCTTTACGTTACAGCATTTCATTGTGATTACCATATATAGTAGATAACGCTTTTATGTATTTCACCCCGAAGCAAGGAGATATGATTAGGATGAGATTGCTCAGCTACCAATTGCTTTGAACTTTATCTTCACCACCCTCTATGTGATCTCGTACTAGTTACAGTAGTAAACTATATCGCTAGATCGACCTTTATCCGTTAGAGAAGATATAATCAAGATATATATAATAATAATAATATTATACATTGATCGCCAACAATTAAATTACAGATAAAGATGATATATTGTATATAACGAAGAAGTTAAACGTAAATTGATGAACTTGAAGCAATTAACAATTTATGTATCTTGTATAAATCAGTAACGGGATATTAAAAATTCTTGCGATTTGAAAATTTATAAAAAAAAATTTTTTAGATTATAAATTCTGAATTTTGAGATAAGGGCAGCATTAAAATATATTTTTATGTATTATGAATTTTGCACTAATTATCTTATGTTTCTCTGTTTCAGGTAAGTTTCACTGAACCAACCACCATAGCAGCTACACGTAAGATTAGAAAGTAATATATTAGCACACCATTATGACGATAATTTTCAATCAGTTTGATTAACTAATGATTGAAATTACTTTATATATTGATAAAAATTAAATAATCATATCATACAGATAAATATTATATTTGAATTAAAATTTTGGAAGAAATATCTAATTGCGTTAATGGTTCTAGTTGTTTTTTTGCTCAGAGTTACCTAAATACTGTGTAAGTGGCAAAAAAATTTCTTTCTGAAATTTCTTACTAAAAAGATCAGCGTGATTGAGTTATCGTTACACTGAGAAAAATAGTTTAGTTGGATTAAATAATAATTCTGGTGGGAAATGGACGAATCAGAACTTTCTATCTTAAATCTATCATAAGATTTTAATTGAGATAACTAGAATTCTGATTGATATAATTATTCTGGTTAAAATAAGAATTCTAGTAAATTTTACCAGAAATATTATATCAACCAAAATTCTGGTTATCTCAACTAGAATTCTAATAAATTTAATCAGAAAATTCTAATTTCATTTTTAATCAGAAATTTTTTTCAGTGTATTAATAATCTCGTATCTCATAAAAAAAATATTTTGACGAGAGAAGATCTTCTCGACATCATCTATGAAACTGTTAACTCGAAGAAAACGCATCTCCCAAATCTTCATTCTGTCTTACACAATAGTCTTCTCGTGACAAGAGGAAGCTGTCACGTTCCGTTCTGTAATGTAGGAAACGAGAAGTGTCGTCGTCGCCGTCGTTGACGTTGGAATTATTCACGAAAGCATACGCGACAGGCATGCGGGTGGCATGGCGGTCTCACGATCCTTATCCGTCGATAACCATCGGCATACAACATCGATGTTTCGTTCTCCCGCGGGGACAAACATCGGCGCGCGACGGGTGCGATGGGTATTAGCATAATATTGGTTCCGAAATATGAGTGAACGAGAACAACATTGCCGGACCGGTAGAAGTGGAAGAGGGATAAAGACCGTCGATAATGCATAAAAGATAAGAGAAGGCTCGCTCCTCTAGCACGGTCACAAGGAGGACAACGGGGATCTGAAACTTATCTCCCGCGGCGGTATCCCGGCGAAGGACCAAATCGAGAAAGAGGTAGAGAGAAAGGAGTAGGAAGGAAGAGAAAGGGTAAAGCAAAAGGGAGCGAAAAGTTTGCTGAAACTCGGTAGGTTCGTCTCCGCGCGCTTCAAAGTTATTCCGAAGAATTATTGAAAGTCTTCGGCGTTCTCTCGCGCGCTTACCCCTTTCCTTCCCCTCCCCCTACCTCTCTCGTTTTCCCACTCGAGATCCTCTGTAGGTTCTTAGCCACCTGCTTCCCTTCTTCTGTGACCGTGATAGAAGGTAGAAGAAAAGAGACCGACGAAATGGACGGACAGACGGACGAAGTGACGGGCGGAAGGGTGGTGGGCTTTACTCGCGTCTACTTCCGGTGTAATGAATGGAATCTTAATGGACGGAGCCTTGTTTACGATCCGAGTTTCTCCGATTAATTACCGGCGTAGATGAGGGCGCCGGTTAACGCAGCGGTAATAAACGGCAAAGTTTCCGCAGGCGGGCAGTCACCTCGCCCGTCCACCATCGGCAAGATGGTGGCTATCTACAGGAGCAGCGTTCATGTCCGAGCACGAGTTCTCTTGAAACTTGTCGGCTGAAAATCCCTCAGAATTTCTAACAAATTTTTTCACTGCCTGCTCCGATGCTACTTGCAAACTCGTCGGAGCAGCCCCGGAGCGGATATCCAGATGCTGCTGGAAGCGGACACAGTAATTCCGACTTTGGAGCGCGAAGTTTCACGAAGGGATACAGGTTTGCACTTCGTTTTCTCAATTCTTCATGCCCGTCGTGCCGCGCAGGATGCATCGAGAATATTTCGACGAAGGAAATACACTCTTGTATCTCGAATTCCAACTTGGGAAAAGAAATATTCGTGATCGTCGCTATGATGCAAGTGACAAGTACAATGGGATGTAGTTTCATGTCAACATATAATTGTCAAATGAGTAATATACAATAATTAAGTAGACAGCTTTATGATATTTTTATAACTACTTTCCAATACTCACAGAAAAATATTATTCTGTTGCTTGAAAAAAATGATTACACAATTTACTTTCTTCCTTTAAATAACGATTTTTAACGAGAAATATTTTTTTGATAATAATCTTAAAATAAACTTTTTACAAATTTTATAGAAGAAAAACTTATTGTTATATACTCAAAAGAATTATCTTCTTTTGAAGAATATTATGTAAAATTAATCGAAGAACTGTCTTTATATAAATCGAATTTGTTTTAACTTAATAATTTTGATTGAAGTATTATGTATATATAAGCTTATTATAAGATTTAAAATATATTTTTAATAAATTTAGTACTTGTGATGAACTTATAACAGTTTTGCAGATATATAAACTTTGGAAATAAATAATTATTACTTGCGTGTAGTATGTATTTTTCTGTGTGTAGAAAAAGATGGGTATAAAATTTTTTTTTTTAAAGAAAAATCGAACATTTAAGAAAATGTTCGCTATTGCACAGGACCGAGAATTAAAATTTCATATTCCGATATTGGTGTAACAGAACTTCCGATAACTTCAAAAAATTTGATATAAATGAAATGCATCTAAAATTGATATGAATAAAATAATATATTGTATATCGTCGTTTATTTCCGAATACTGTCAATATATATATATATATATATATAGCTTTTCGAAGCATGCGAATCAATAATCCTACTTTCAACTCTCGCCACGCTTCTTCTCAACTCTGTTATAAAATTTTCGTACAATCATCTAAGCCTTGCATCGAACAGGTAAAAGTTTCGTTGTTGGCAAGCATCTTTTAAAGAGTTACACATATAAGACATTGATAAAATTCCGCTACATGGAATCAGAAGAATATTTTTTAAATAAATGTAACGATCTAAAATATAACGAAAATGATCGCATATTTATACATGTGTTATAAATATATATAAAAACATTTATATATAAAACATATATACATAAAAAATTTAAAAATTTACAAGTAAAAAGGGGAAATATGCAGTTTCATAATCCGTTTGTACATCTAATTCAGAATATTTAAAATATAAATATATTATAAATAAATAAAGAAATCAACGTTAAAAAATTGATAAGAATAATGTCATCAAATCAAGTTACATAGTATCGAAACGAAATGTGTCAACACAGAATTGCGTAAAAACAGAATTGCACAATTTTACTTTTATGATCTATTAAAATAACCGCTCGTGATGAAAGTCCAACAAAGCACACCCATGCTTGTCTTCGACCACAAATTTTTGCGCATTAATTCGTTTTCATCAGCGTCGCGTGTCGCAATATAAACCTCAACGTCGCACCCGGGCATTTGGTGCTCGACGTCTATCGAGCGGTAACTCGATCCCGTGCAACTTTCATATTTATAAGAGCACTAGAGCCAGGCGGCTATAGCTCGAGAAAAAGATATGGCGAACGATTTTTCCACGGTGCGCACGTGAGCGTGAGACGTTGAACAAATAGCGCGGTGGGGTCCATGTGGCTGAACGCATCCCTATACTCGCTGACGCGGTTTGCCGATTCACGAAAACGTTACCAGGTACGAAATTATTGTACGACATACAAAAGATAACGTCGGGTCGATGATAGGGCCCTCGCTGCGTCGAAAGGGTTAGCAGAGCATACTGAAGTGGTTTCCTATTGGGGGAACACGGTTGCACCGTGTTTGCAGTGTCAGAATGGACGGAGGACCCTATTGTCCCGGCGAGCTTGTTTCTATGCAGATGAGATATGCGCGCCCGTGGACCGACGTACGAACGGACAGAGTCCCTCTTCCCCTTTGCTTTAACTCCCTCGTCACTATCTTCCCGTTAGTCCCTTCTCTCTTTCCGTTTTCTCTCCTCACCTTCCTCCGCATCGTCTGCTTTTTCCACGGAGTTTGATACGTGTCTCCCTCTCTATCCCCCTATTGTTTCTGCATCTTTGCGTTTCCTCTGTCGGTTCTCTTCCTCCTCGATAACTCTGTCTCCTATTTAGTCTTTCTCTCGTACTCCGGTATTCCACGCCTGCCATAGGTTTTTTTTTCAATTTTTTCGTATATCTCTTTCTGCTTTCAACTTCGTTCCTCGACGACTCTACTGTCTTTGTCTCCCTCGTTTTATCGTACCTTTCGTTCTGGACATCCTGCTCGTTTGACACGCTCTATCCTTTCTCTTCTCCATTCTTCTCCCTTTGTCGACCGATCGTTTATGGCGCATTGCTACCAGCTTACTCCTACGCTTGTTCTCCCTTTAACGTTCCAGCGTTGTTCCAGAAGACTGCTCCTGTTTCTGCCTTCTGCAGTCAAGCGCTGCAGACGAAAGGAAAGGAAAGAGACGACGGACAAGAATAACACGAGCAAGACGGAGACGAACATAAACGAGAAAAGCTCAATTTTCGACCCATACCCTTTCCCCTCCGTTGAATTGAAGAAGAGTGAAATGCGAGAAAGCATAAGTTCTCGCGACAGTCACTAATAAGAAAACAGAACCCTTGTCATCGATCTCATTGAAGTCATATTGGGCTTCCAGCGCAACGGACTGAAAAATAGGACATAGCAATCATTCCGATGTAAGATGTTTTTTAAAATTAAGGATATAAATAAAAGTGAGCTTTAGCTTTTGCTATTTTGCTTTCATTTAAATTAAATATCAAAATCTTATTATTTTTAGTAATTTAATATATTCTTAAATATATATATTTTTTATTTATAGATTCTAATTACTCTTAAATTTAGGTTATACTTTGCTTTCAGTTTTTCTAAAAAGTTTATTAAACTATCCACAACAACTGTGGATGAAAACAAATAAATGTCAGTATTCATTGTGTATTAGAAATTGAATTACTAATATACACTATATATGTATTTGCATATACATCATATTGTAGTCTTTTCGAACTGCGCGCTCAATTATTTTTCCGGACTAAAACCACTCTAGTAATCGCGAATTAAATTGACAAGCAATTTTAATAATTTGATGCTACTATCAAGCATCATATTATAAAAATGTTAATATGTTGAAACTGTTAAATAAATTTATTGCGAAAAATATTATCTTGGTCGGGACTTGAACCCGAGACTTGAATCCTTGCAGTTCGAAAAGATTACAATATGGTATATATACAAGTACATATATAGCGTTAATAAATCAAGATTGAATTATTTAAAGCAATGAAGATTCAGCTTCGACCGGCATTTTAAATTTAATATTGATTGTGTTTCTCACATATGCGATCTAAAATAAAGATTCTTAATATTGTTCATTGTTCATATTTATGAGTTGTATGGGTATATATTTAAATAACTGTACGGAATCATCCTCATAATAATTTGAATAAGATAAAGATATTTTGACGCGCGGATGTTTCTCACAAAGATATGATTTCTGAATTGTTTTTCAGATTGGTCTTTAAATCGAAATCGATTATATTGTACATTATTATTTAATCATTTATTTTGCTTGTTATTTTTAATTCTTCGAAAATGCAAAGTTTATTGATATTTTTATATTTAAAAAACAAGAAATAAAATTATCCATTCTGCCATTTTAGTTTTCACAATTTTTCTTTCATTATTTGTATTATTTTTATTAGCTTTAGTGAATGTCTAATTTTTATGGTCTCGGATTATTTGATTAGCTGGAAACCATTCATTCTTGACTGGTCAGAATTTCAACTCTAACTTGATATTGAGTGAAATAGGAATTGTTGCCCTGGGCTATGATAAAGAGATAGACTGCTGAGCGCGCCCTATTCGACATTGATGGGGAAAGGAAGATAGCTTAACCATCGTTACTACGGAAAATAATTATACCAGTGATGACGCGACTAACGTTATTAAAATTCAAGCTTATGTAAAGGTAAAACGGTATATATATTTTACATAAAATATAACCCGTCAATATATTTAATGGAATAATCATTTCCTGCAATTATATTAAATTAAATATTTTCCAATCGTTTAATATCTATTTTGTTGAATCGAATTGAATGTCAAAATATATAGTATAGAGTGTGCATTTATTTAAAATTAATTCTTATTTATGTACAAATATTATTTAAGATATCACAAAATAAAATCTTGTTTATATAAATATTTGACGAAGAGAAAAAATATTAATACTTGTGATTTATTACTTTGAAAAGACAGTTATTTTTGTTAAGTTTTATGTTGTATCTATATTTGCAATTTCACCGCGAACGTGATAAGTTAAACATACGTAAAGTACCAGAATATCCACCGATGACCTCCGTCTTAGCCGAGATAAACTGCTTGAGAGTTACATGAACATATTTCATTGGTCTTTAAAACTCCGTTTCCCTCTGTGGACATACATGTTTTCCGCACATTAATAAAGAAATAATTTCATTGTTGATGTGTTGGATTGTATAAATAATTTTAGCAATTTTAATGAAATTTTTAATTCACTCTTCTTTAACTGAACGAAAACTCAATTATTCTGCGAATACTAAAAGAAAGATACTAAAAGAAAGATACTAAAGGAATATCTTTTTGAAAGCTTTATATAAAAGATATTTAATTTACAGAAGACAAATATAAATTTATTATATAAGGAATAACTATGGGATTATTTTATTTTATTTTGTGGTTGATAAATGAAAAGAATGATTTTGTTGAAGTATGTAAAAATTTAGCTAGACACTTTAGAAAATATAACACATGCGGTGTGTCTATATAATTTCACCGTGTTGATATTAAAATTAACACCAATATAGTGTGGATTTCAAACCCATGGTATTGAGTCTCTCTACACTATGTTGATATTTATATCAATACCAACACGAAAATTATGTATATACTATATGTTAAATCTCCATGTGTTTTAATTAGAGTGTACAGATTTAAAAATAATTTTATTAGTTCATGAAAATAATTATGTAGGACGCTCAAACTGATTTTTAAAATATCAGAATTTTTTCGTAGCATTAGCTCATAAGTTTGAGCGTCCTACATAATTATTTTAATGGTTCAATAAAATTCTTTTCGGATCTGTAAATTTTTAGATACTTCAGCAAAATTATTCTTTCCATGTATGATGAAAGGCTGCGAAATTTGAAATATGGTATTGTTGATAGTAAACGCGAGTCTTGAACATTTGATACTACCCACTAACCATAAGTTAAACTTATGGTTATATTCCTGTCTACCTTTCACTCTGTGTACGTAAAAGTACGTCCGCCTGTAGGCGTGTACGCAAAACGATGACAATGATGACAATAGGGGTGACGATGAGTATGATGGACGGCAAAGACGGATTGTACAATAGTAAGGTCACCACGTGGCATTCCTCCTCAGTATTAACGTAGCGGCTTTCTATTGAAATAATCATTTCGCACATGAATATCTACATAGACGATTTCGCGAATGCTTGCATAAAAGAAGACTTAAGAAAATTATGTAAAGAACATTTTGCTGAAATATCTAAAAATTTAGTTATCTGAAAATAATTTCTTTAAACTATCAAAATAATTATCTAGGTACGCTCTAGTTGATTGTTAGAATACATTTTGCATCATGCTTAAGTTTCTTACACAATTATTTTGATGGCTCAACAAAATTATTTTCAGATCTGTATCTAGTTAAATTTTTAGATAATAAGATTGGAAATAAAACTGTTTATATTAGATACATTACTTTAAATACAAAGCGCCGTAGTAGCGTCACTACGGCACTTTGTATTTAAAGTAATGTATCTAACATAAACGGTCTTATTTCCAATCTTATTATTGTTTAAATTTTTAGTAAAACCGATCATCATAATTAATTATACACTTTGTCAAGTCGTTATCTCATAGGTTACATTTAACTTGATTGATAACATAGGGAAACTATTGTACTTTTTTTACACATAATGGCAATGCTGATACAAAATTATTTCTTCGGTTTTCTATTATTTATCATATAATCTTGTACAGATTATTGTTAGTAAATTAATAATTACAATATAGAAAAAATTAATTTATTAATAATAAAAATAATCTTATAACTTTTTATACGGATTTAAAACAGAAAAGTATATCCGAAATCCAGATATTCAGATTGAAATATTTTAGTATTCGGATCTTATTGCAATAATGCTATCATGCTTGTTGCATTATGATAATATAATATTACAATTCATTTGAGAAAATTAATTTTCGAGCTAAAGCTAAAACCTTTCTTTTATTATATTTGGATGTCGATCGCAGCGTTAAGTATATAACGCATAAAAGTTTCATGATGCATAAAAATCAGATGACGGATGGAATCGATAGAAACGTTAAAGCCTCTCGTTCAGAAATGAAGCCACTTGAAGCTCAGAACGTAATAAAAATGCAACGCGTCGCTTCAGAAAAAAGAAATACTCTGCAATCCACTTGTTATATTTCTCGATAATTTGACGTACGCTATTCAGTCAATAATATCGGTCAATATCGTTATACATTCGGTCAATGAACGGCAAATACTATAAATATCACTTTTCTACCCAAAACGTACAAACAGGTGCAATTTAAATGTAATAACAATCTCGACGAATAAAAATGTGCCAGCCGTTTATAAAACATACATCAAATACGGAACGTTTATTGAAAGAAAAACAAAATATGGCGATAAAGGCGAGTATTTTAAATGAAATATCGCATTGTATGCTGACTGACAGTGAAACTCTGTCGTTTACGATTGCGAGTAAATCGTACACAGCTATCGGGAAGTGCGAGCTATGTTCGATTAATAACAAGAAGTTATGCCGATGTACAACACGTCCGCGTAACATAGTAAATTCTCCGACTGTTACGATTGCATTGGAAATCCGTTTCCTTATCATAGCTCCGCGACAGATATTTGCCAGGCAGAATTAATTTTTCACGCTCCAACTCTTTAATTCGCACTTTATTCAAGTTTAACGGATTAAAAATGCAGCATTAAAATACAGTTACGTATCGTTAATCTGTTTAGTGACAAGTACGTGGTAGTTGAATAAATTTCGCTTTGTGTCCGCCACTGTTATTAATCCTTCGTGGCAATTCGTAATTAATTACAAGTTCCTTTTTTATTTCAGCATTGAGTATTGCCATTTCAATTGCAGTTTAATGAAAAATTGATGTCCTGAAATAATTTTGCCTCTCTTATACAACTGTAATGAAGAATAATTCTTTTCTTTCCCTCTGCTATAAAAGAATTATCATCGATAATAATTAGCGAATACTTAAAGAGAATTACGATAATAATGAAAGTCTTTAAATCACATATTTAAAAGGAAATATATTATTTTTATCGTGTATTTCTGAAATGCTTATATTCAATATGCATAATTTAATAATTATCGATTCTGACCAAATGTATTTACTGACTTGTAAAACTTAAAAAATAGAGTTTCATTACAAAATAAACTTTATATACCAATACACATACATAAACTTAAATACTTTTTATTTTTAAAAATGCTAAAAAATTTTTTATTTTAATTGGAAATCTTGCGCAAATTATTGTATATAATTATCGTATCAAATTTCGTTTTTCTACACATACATTTAGTTTTTGCGAACGCGTACTGACGCACTTTCCATATTGATTAATTGATAATTAGGAAACTAGACACGCGACTGTTGCGATAATCATTCACGCCCAGAGTGATCAATTTAACGAGGAAGACAAACTTTATTCTACGGACACGGCTATGGCAACCCTCGGCACAAAGATAGATATTGGGTACCGGCGCTTTTCCGCGAGAGCGCACCGTGAATGAGGGTGGATGGCAGGTTTCAAATGCAAACTAAGCATTTCGCCGCGGGTCTAATAAATGTAAACCGCTATCCCATTGTGATGGAGGTCCATTGAAAAGTTTTGCATGGACCGGCCTCCTCGTTCATGAAAAGCCCCCGGGGACCTGACCGTGGATGATTCTGTTGTCCACCACCCCCCGCAGACGACCAGATTTACACGACGTATACACTACTGATATCCCACGAAACTTTGCAATTTTCTCGTTCCCGTCCGCAAGCTGTCTTCGGCTCGTGCACGCTACCTGCCACGACCGCTGTGATGTATCAATTAATTTATATCGAGGTCATAATATCGATCAATATCTGCGAGCAAGCAAAACATTGATTATTATCTAACACAAAACACGAACTGACTTGTGAAATATTAACATTACATAACGTTCGTTTCGCATAAGGTTAAAATACCTCAAATACCTCTTTTAGTACACACTAGCAATTTACTTAAATTATCACCGCGCATTCCCGCTTGGACAAGAACGCTAATCAGTTTCGACATCACCTACCACAGAGAGACAGCTTAACGAGCGACCTTCGAAAATGTACGTCGATCGAAATGGAACGTTTAAACCCAATGGGAGCCTATGTCTGGCTTCTATCGCGCGATCGATCGATGTTCATGAAGGAGGACAGCGTTAATGTAAATTCGTATGCATAGTCCGTTTGATCATACACAACGCTGACCTAACTATTCAGCACCTCGTTTGCCTTTGGATGCTGACGCGTGTGGTCAGTCGCGTTGGACCACATACGGGTTTGTGTGTACCGCCTGTGCCCGCCGATATGTTCACACCTGTGCGATCCCGTAAATAGATTTTACCGATGAGACACGCTTAATGTGCTCTAGTTCCGTTTGGCGTAATTATTGGAGTTACCCTGATTTGGCACGCTCACTAGAAGAACCGTATTTCCGGCGCTGTCGATCCTCTGGAATGTCCAACTGCATTCCACTCGAAAATTCCGTTCGCATCGTGTTCCGATCAACTTCTGGATGACATCTACGTGGTAACGTCGATGTGTGTCCCATATGTGGCGCGCTATGTGACAATGATGCATAGCGTTACCGCTGAACCAGGTCATTGAGTTGAATTACGACCATCATCATTGAAGGTAATTTATTTGAATCTTGGACACGCGATTTATTATCATCTGAAAGACTAAAATTTTCTGAGTGATGTACAATCTTATGATTATTATTATTATCGAGAAAGTTGCATAACGCGTATCCACTTATTTGAAATTACAGATTAATTAATCAGAGAAAATTAGTCGATATCTTCGATATGTATCGGCTTCTGCTTATTGAATAAAATATGAATATAATATAAATTTGTATAAAATTATAAAAGCGTGCGCTGATATGTAAAATATTGTGTAAAAAATATTGTGATACAATATATTGTTTAAAAATATATATGTATATATGTATTTTTCAAAAGATCTAATATATCTTTGGCATGTGTCGCAACCGGTCGCAACGCACATAAACATAATTATATCATTAGAAATTTTGCGCATAAATCATTATCGTCTTCCTACGCTAAACTTCTCGAAAACCTGTTTGGGCTGCTAAAGTATATCGAGTGTGATTATCTCCGCGGATAAGAAGCGCGCTACAAAACGAAACATATGATCTCCTGTAAAAGGCGGCACCCCGGCGAAACTTTCGAGCTTCTATCGAGCGTGGAATCTATGAATTGCTGGACCTAAGATTACATTATACGATAACGCGGTGGAAAATGCTGCGGGGCGAAAGAGGTACGAGAAAAAGACGCGGTCGTATTAGCGAATGGATATAACGAACAAGATTGGGGGGATAAGGGTTTAAAAGGCATTTTACGGCGGCAAACGTGGAACTCGTTGTAGCGAGCTCGTAAAATTTTGACAAAGGTCGAGGACGTTGCGTCGTTGATAACGTACTAAAGGATCTTGAATAATTTTTGAAACGATATTCATTTCGTGCGATCACGAGCGTCGCGCGAATTCTTAATTACCTGGACAAATTAATCGTCGGCCGCAGTAATTTCCGCAAGCAGACAAATCCGCGCTGGCTCCAATCCTGCGGCGTTATTCAAATTTGCGGCGACATAAAAAATAATTAAATTTCATGGCTGCTTAATAAAAAAATGCGGGAAGACGAAATCGGAGAGACGCCATAATTTCGACTTTAGGTTTTGCTTTACGAGCGAGCGTCAAAGAGACTGAACTTAAAGCGATCGTAAACACAATTAGTGTCTTGTAAAGATTCCGCGACATAACGTATACTCGTTTCCTCGTATTTATAGAAATTTAAGATCCATAACGACACGCTTAATCCGTTTAATTAAAATCCTGAATAATCATCCGTATATTCGATGTATATGCACGGCTTTAAAAATAAAACATACACGCGCCAACTTTGATGGCGTGCGGTAGTAGCTTGTCTCTCGGAACGAAGAAATATTTCCCGTGAATACCCACTATCTCTGTAAATTTCTTATACGCGAAAAATGTCACGAATATATTTATCTGCCAGTTAGTAAAAATAACCTTTATTCGTACCGTTAACTGAGGCTTTGAAGAAAACTGGTTGATTGCATGTGACACGCTAAATATTTCAAGAGACACGTAAACAGGAATTTTTGACATTTGCGAGACTATGAAATATTGCCGTATATACACACAATCTAAAACGTTACTACAGCACCGTGGTACTCGTATTGGAAAATTATTAACATTAATGAAAAGTATTTAGACATATATTAGATGCCTCTTATTAATTTATTAAAATTTATAAAATCATAAAAATGTGATAGAAATATTTCAACTATGAAGATAATGTCTTATTTACGTTTCATATGATTAAATATTTGAATTTGATATTTGACTATGCTTATGCACGCCTATTCATACTAAATATTATCTTACAAACTTGCCATACTCAGCTAAAGCCGTGTAATCACAATATTGCTTTTAACAAGTATCAGGAAAATTATAATCGATCTACCTTGAGGCACGATAAATAACGTGTTGAGCGAATATTGCAAGTAATGGCCATATCTAATAACGAAGCAAATTTCGTTCTTTCCAACCTGTCTAGTAGAGTTTACTTTATCTACCATCCAAAGTAATTTTACTCGTGAAGCATTACTCTTAGCGATATCGCTCGTAAAATGGAGCACTATTCTTCTTCCTAAAACATACAGCTTATTCTGAAACATTGTGCCACTAAGGTATTCGCCGCTAACATTCCGCGATAAGAATTTACCACCGCGTTGCTTGAGCATTCTGGAAAGTATGGGCTCCACGATTACAAGACATGCCTGCGTCAACGTGTACAAATTATATCTGTGCCCAACCAACTTTCTCTAAGATTGTTTCGCTCTAAATGCCCGTTAAAGATGCACTAAACGTGCTATGTTAAAAGTGAAATCAATACCATTGGAGAAGAAGATTCTGATTATCGGTCCTTTAGGCAACATGCCCGAATGACGTGTGCGTAGGTAGCATTCTCTTACGGTAATCTAATGGAAAATGATTTTGTACCTTCCATTTGTGGTTGTTTGAAAAAAAAAACGAGAAATATTCATAGATATAAATCTAACAGATCGAATCGCTTCGCGAAGGTAGTGGTAATTTCTGTAGAACGCGTTACGTGAGCTTCGAACGTGGAAAGTGAAATTATTCTCAGACGTCCGAGAGAAAAAGAATCCCCGACACCGAAGGCATGCGCATGAATCTTTTAACACCATAAAATTTATCTGAAAACTGCGTGCATCGAGTGCGTAGTTAGGCTTCGTCTTGTGCAACGTGCAATTGAAAATTGCACGTTTCTGTCTTATTGCCTTTTCTTAATTATACTTTTTATAGAAACGAAATAAAAAGTATATGTAATTAACTTTTGGTCGTGTAACTTAATAGGAGAATTTTCACAAAATATTAAATATATTTAAGAAAAACTCTATGTAACGTTATTAAAATATTTATATCTCATAAATATTTGGTATTTATAGTTTATATACATCAATTTTCATCAATAGTTTATATACGTCATTCAATTTTTTTATCGAATTAAACGAGATAGAATTTTTTCAAAAATATGCATTTTCAGAAATATACATTTAACAGAATAGAATTTTTATAAAAATCAGAGATTTCTAACATTTTACAGGATACAATTTTTTTTAGAAATGTCAGAGATCTGCAACATTTAAAAATTAAACAGTTTTAAAGTAAAACGCATGATTTATTCCGTGATTTTGGAATAGATACGTTTGATGACAATGGACGCCGTGTCAAGTATTCACACAAATTTCTGGCATGGAACGCCAACAAACTTCAGTAGCAGCTATGAATCTTTTAGCGCCATGCTTTTTCTTGGTAATTGCACGATATCGTGGGTAGTTACCTTCATCTTGTGACGATGGTCGCTTCTCGTTTAATTGGCTGGTTTAAGCTTCGCTGTAGATCATAAGTCAGAACGGTTATCCCAAAAAAAGATCACAGCCATTAGATACTGGATGAAAGAATCTACATTAAGGAGCCACAGACCGGACGTATTGACAAGAACATCGATTTACTTGGTGAGAGGTTTATGAATTTGAATTCACTCTTTGTTGCCTCTCTCCAAGGCAGTTTTAGAGATTGTGATATATCATGCAGCTGTCTCGCCGAGTCCAGATAGTTGGTAACGATTATTAATGACGCCCAGGTGATCCTTATGATATCGCTGCATCACTTAGTGACACTCGATATATATATATATATATATATATATATGGTATATCTTTATTGCATTTTTCCATTACGAATAATTCTCAATCAATATTAAGTTAACGGATCTTACAAAATATTATATTAAAGAATGAACACATGTCACTAATAATTTTAAATTACTTCTGACACATAAAGTTATCAACATTTCAGTTAATGATTCAAATATTATTCTAGACAAAAATTTCATTCCTATATCCTATAATACTTAAAAAATAATTATAATTAAAGTTATATAATTATAATTTAATCTCGAGTTGAACGCTATTTTTTAAAAATATATTTTTCAAATATTATATAGAAAATGCTTTCTTAAAATTATATTACAGAAAAATTGTATAACTAAATAAATAAGCATTATAATGCAAATTAGAATTTTAACTTGTGAATGTAAATGAATGTACTAACTTTCAATGAAGTATTAAACGTAATCGTGTCTGAGAGCACGAGTCAATTTACTTTCGTTTACGATTCGCCGACACGGCGCCATACGATTGTTTTCAAGAAACCAATCGACGGGCGGTCTTCATTTGATTTCATCTTATGTTACCCCGTGTAAACAGCGAATACAATCGTGTGACGCGGAAACAACTTTTCCTCATGTACAAAATTGAAAGATCTCACCCTCTCACAAGGAGTTGGCTACAACATCATCGAAAGGGAACGGAGAAAAACGATCGAGGAGGACCCTGCTATTACCACGTTTCCACGAAGGGATCCCGAACCGCAAGAGGACGAAACCTTTCCTCTCTTTCTCTTTATCTCATCGGTCCTATCTCGCTTTATCGTCCTCGCTCAATGCATCACGTTCTCCGTCTTTTCGTCAGCGTTAAAAAGAGAGCATCTTTGGCACCGGGTCCTGTTTTCTCAGGGGGGGAGCAATTTGAAAGGCAATTTGTGCGTTCGTAAGAACGATCACGATTACCGGTAGAGCGGGACTAATGATGATAGCGGGGACTCCTTTCCATCCCTCTTGAAGTCCTCCCGAACTCGTCGAATGGACGACAGAGAGAAAATTTCGCGTGTTGCTCCATTTGCTTTTTTTATCCTCTTCCTTACGATCACCTAAATCGTGTCCAGTCGAGAGTATCATAATCTTGTACGAGAGGCCAGCATGAATTTCTGTAGAAACTTATAGCAGCTCATTCAACGTAGAAAAATGCTCACATAGAAAGTAGCGGCGCAGAAAAAAGATAATTATAAACTCTTGCGCCTTGAACATGCTTTACTTTCGTCTTTGATTAATCTCTACGTGTTATCCAAGGGAAAATTAGTCGGTTGACAGATTGACTTATTGACACACCTGCTCAAGTTACAAGCCGCGGTAAATCGCGAGTATTCGACACGCTGGTCGCGGAAAAACTGGCTCGATCAGTCTCGAGCAAGTTGTAACGCACGTGTATACGCACCTGTCCGAGGAGTAATAAATTCCTACGTTTATACAGCTACTAAAATCCTGTTGCGAATTACGGTAATTGCCGTACACTTATTATGAATTGCGAATAAAATTATTGAAAGTACCTGATGGCAACTCAGTCACTCGGATAAGTGTTAGAAATTAACCGGATAAATTTATCATTAACATATACAAACATAAAAGCTGCAAATATGTAATAAAATAGTCGTTACGTGATAACGATTACATCTTTCACGAATCGTCTCAATAACTAAGAACTCTGTTAAAGATACATTTGAAATAATTATAGTGCTAAAATAAATTTTAGACTGTTAACTGTAATTATCAGACTATCGAACTATCAGAACAAGTTGTTTTTTTTTCTCAATTAACATATTGGCTCCGTCACTGGAAAGTAGCTTAAGGATTGCCCGCATTAGTCGTGTTGAAAAGGAAGAGAAAGGTTCGCGCTAGGCAAGACACGAGATAGCGAGTAGTACAAAAGGGAAAGAACGACGTCGATAACACCCGGAGCACGACCTACTTTCTTTCATCGCGGCCCGTCCGTTTTTCAATTTTCGATTTAGCCTGGTCGTCGATAAAGTAATACCGGCCATTCATCGTGACTCGCCGTGACTGCCGCGAGAGCCTCGCCGGAGGGAGAGAGGGTCTTCCATTACGCATTGATCCCCCTACCAATTCTCGATTTTTTTCGTTCCTTATACATACGTATGCGATATACGGATCAGCACACGGACAAAGCTCACCGATTGGACCGATTGGCCCGCCGGGAATGAAAAGGGAACGCAGAAAAACGCATGGAAGATGGAGGCAGAGAGATATCTCGATTCGTTTCGCATAGGCGATTCCTTTGTCTCCCGCGTTTGCAAATAATCTTTCCGCTTCGTATCGATATACGAAATAATAATGGTGTACAAGCTGTTACAAACGAAAATCAAGTGTGTCGATATGATAGGGTACGCACCAACAACGAATACATCCACTCCATGAATGTTCGAATCGTTTTCAATATTTTGGTACTCGATATGAATTGTGACATCGATCTCATGACACTTATACATATCCCATTTCTAATCGAAAAACAATTAAAACTGTTATCATGTTCCAGTTATAAATGTCTACGATAATTGATCTTTCCGTTGAAAAATCAAAAACAATATATTTAATACCACTGCTATATTAGATATTCAAAAATAATACGTAAACAACACTGAAAAAAGATTCCATTACCAGCTATTAAATATTAAATGAAAGAATTCTAAACAAATATTGTGTTAAAATAACAAAAGATACTTTTATTATTTTTTGTAATATTTAGTGAATATTGTCAAAAGGTTATGTTGTTATGTTTAATAATATACTGACACTTAGAAAAATATTTAGTATGAATAATCATTTATTACATTTCTCTCAGTATGCTTACTAAATATATATAGAAAAGTAAAGTTTTACTTTTGATTATATTATTCGAATTTAATTGGAATTATTTCATTCAACATTTAGTAACTATTACCACATTTTTTCAGTGAGTAACATACATTAAAAGAATTTATTACTTTTTTCAATTGTATTTGTACGATATAATACAATTTAGTGTATCTTATATCTAATTTTCATCGTTAAATTCTATTCACGTCGCCTGATCTAATAATTCATTTTATCTGATTAAAGTCCCCATTCACTGGAGGAAGAAAAGTGAGAGCAAACTGCAGCAAATGACTGCATAAAAATTTTATCTATAGACATTTCGCGAATAAGCGAGGAAGGTCTTCCAGAAAGGGAATAAATGAAGAACAAAGAAAAGGACCACGTTATTAAAAAAAAAAATGCGACCAATAGGAGGAAAAGACTAACAAGAGGATATGTGAGACCAAAGGGCGAAACAGGATACTTGATGGTCCGACACACGTGCTCCCTAAAAATATTTTTCTACTTCTTGCAGAAAACGACAAAGGTGTATTCGTATACGTATACCTTACCTACATACACGTATCTGTGTGTGTGCGTGTATAATATATATACGAATAACCGTCGATATCACATACGTGCTATGGACGTAAAAGGTAGATATGGCGCTGAATTTCAAATCAGGGAATAAGTTACGCTCATTGACCATAAGCCGGGTCAAAGTTATTTTTTTTCTTCTTCATGGAGCTAGTACGACTTCCGTTCTCCTCATCAACCGTTTATTTCCTTGCGGAAAGCGACCATAATTCGTTCAGATGCCCAGTATTTTCGGTGTATTAAACTGGCTAATGATAAATACCCGACGTAAAGCATTCCACGTAGTCGTAGTAATTACAGTATCCGATTAATAACTGTATACAAAAGATAAATAATTGTTTTCTCGAAGTTCATCACACACGTTTATGAAAAGAATATCAATTTGACCGTCTGCATTCCATAAATCACAGTAAACCGCGTGGTAAAATAATTGTACGCAAAACTAAACAACGCATAAATCAGAAAAAGCCGTAAATATGAAGTATACGCGCCATTATCACATTAATCTTGCTACCATCGCTACCACGCGTCATAATTGTTCGTGCTACAATCAACAGCAGTTACGACAGTCAAACGTAATTGGGCTGCACAATTGGGCGCACGGCGCACACCATGACAAAGAACTAATTGCAATCCCTACGCCTTATAATTAACGAAAGCGCGATAAATGTACCTGGCAATTATATATTCGGTTAGTATCGATGTGGTTCGAATTTAAAAAAATATCTGGCTTCGTCGGCGTTTCTATCACCCGAATAGAAAGAGGCGAAGACACGCGCGTTCGCCAGAATCGAATGGTTCGGATAGGTCGAGACAGCCTACACGAACGACCCCGGTCGTAGCCTGGCATCGTAGATCCCCGGCATCTCGATCGTTTTGTTTTGGCGAGGGTGGTCGTCGAACCATTGCCTAGAACAATGGTCCATTTGAGCCAATACGAGGCACACGCGTAGCGCGTCCTTCTCCCCGTTAGCGCCGTTACGGCGCGGCGATCTACCTTGTATCCCGCCGTGTCTCGCGACCCCGCGCCCTGAACGGAAAACCGAGCTTTCGCAAATTATGTTCGCGTGGGCTCGCTCCACAGGCATCGATCGAGGTCGGGACGAGCGGGGGGAGGGAAGTAGAATCGCGATATTTCAACCCGCGGTTTCCAGCATGGCTAAATAATGTATACACCCAGTGGAACGCGCGAGTGGGCGCGCGCGTTGAACGCTGCAATTTCCGGTATCCACGACGACGGTTTGTGTTCTTACGCACGTCCCGTCGCTTTGTTTGACGCTATTTGAATTCGGAATAAATTCGGTGAGAGACGATCCAACGGCGATTCACGGCGGTATTCAGAGATACATTCGCGGATGAAACCGCTCGATTCAAATTTGATGTTAGGATAACAGAACGGGGCGTTCCTTAAATTACGTTCTATTCAAAGGAATCGCATCCTGACGAAGATAAAAGCGAACGACGAAAGATGCGGAAATGGAGTCTTCATCGCCCACGCTTCGGGAATTGTTATATATCGTGTTTCACTTAACGGTATGTTTTGTTATCTATTCTCAAGGTATAAGAAGTCTCTTATTGCGCGCTTCTTCATCGTTATAATTGACATTAAGAACGTACATTACGTGTAATTACGCGAACGATAACTTTCTAAAGTATTAAATTGTACATTAAAAAAACTCACGTAGATCGCAATAGTTAGAAACAAAATTAATTACGACGCTTAAGAAGTTGCCGCTATACATAATGAGATCTGTGTCCAATAAGATAAAGTATCCTTTTTTCTCCCCTTTCTCGCCCCTTGGAAAAGAATACATAACGCTAAAACTTTAATATAAAATCTTCAAATACTAAAAAAAAAATATCTCTTATATATCCAGTTTCTTTCTTTACTCAGTGCTCTTATTAAAATCGTCTGCGTTAGTACTATGAGAAGACATAAGACAGTCTGCTCATTTAAATTTCTTCTCTTTTATGTCAAGACAATAATGACAATTTTAACAGTAGTATTTGTCAAATATCATTAAACCGATTTTTAATATATATTAATAAACGCTAAAATGCGTTGAGATAAACAATATTATTATTATTATTCAAATGACAAACAATTCAACGTTATTAGGTATTATATTACGCAATTTAATTAATGAATTATCGATTATACATGCAATCGATATTGCTAACTGTTAGTTCAACTCACTGTCGACAACGCACGACACGGTCATACATAATTCGAATTGTTATAAATTTTGAATTGTGCGTGCCATAACGCTGTGTACATCGGACGGGACGCAATCGACTCCGGTTAACCAACGACAGGTCGATGATCCTGCAGTTGGCAGGAAATAATTAAAAATAAATCGGCACGTGTAGGGCGTGGAATAGCGGATAATCAGTGTAAAACGTTTCGCCTTACCAATTATATGTCGGATAATGATTCCGGCCCATAACGATATTACTTCGTAACGTCGTTACATTAATATAACACGACATAATGACAAGCATCCCCTCTCCTCACCTCAGTTCTCTCCTCTCTATCTTGGACTTTAATATCGAGCGACTCTTCATTATAGCTGGCTGAAAAAGTACCAGGACACTTCGCAGACTGCCAGACGTTAATCGTGCGTATTAAATTGATCCTCTGTCGATGTGGAACGCTTAACGCTAATAACGCGCGAAGATAGCGTATGATATTACCGCTTTTACTTTCCTGACGCCATTAATATTACAATCGTGAACGAAGGAAACGATCGAACTTCACGGTGGATATTAATGACGCTAGATAGTCATTCGTTTACTCACTCGAGAATTTACTAGCGAGTCATCGATTGTCCTCCTATTCATGTTCCCGCGGATACATTGTGTATAATCCTGTCTTTATTCCTGATCGATCATAAATTATATCCGCAATCGTCTTGCGAAATCACAAGGAAGGTTTTCACGTTGTTCATTAATCGCGGAATCACGGAGCCCATTATTCATTTCTAACGAGATCTTTAATCCGCGCGATACAGAACGTCGGACAGTCTATTCTTTTCCAAGTAAATGTCGTAACGAACAAAAGGGGCAATCTTCCTCCCCCGTCGTGGATCGCGAGTGGCGGAAGCTCAATCGACTCGCGCGAACTTGGTCACGACTCGTCGAGGGTCGACCGTGTTCAGAGTACGGGATAGTTATATCCCGTAGCTCATCCTCGAAAACCTTTTCTACGAAGATATCCGACAAAACAATGGCTTCTCCTCGGTGCCAGGAAGTCACTTAACCCCGACGTGCATTGGCTCGAACCTATCTCGGATAATTAATAGCCTGGTCTCGATCGATCAGAGCCGACATCGTACCACCGTGGTCCCGAGCAAGACGAGCATAATGCCAAGGTAATTGCTTTATACTCGTTATTCGCTTGACCGTCTTGCCCGGTTCCGATCGGTATATTACTTTCGAGCAACACATTATACCTCATAAGCGAGCGCGCGTTTAGTACGTACAACGTCCCGCAAAATAGCAAATGCCTTTTATCATGATCGAAGGAGAAGCCTCGCCCAAGCACTTTGAGGAAGATGATTTTCGTGAAATTTCAACCTGCTGTATAAATGGTGTATTTTCCTTCCCGTCTATCTTCATAATCCATGCTCGATCACTTTTCTAAACAAGTTTTCCTTACGGCGGAAATGTTGAACGTTACTATCGATTTTCCTCCGTTTTTCTCTTTGGAAGTAGTTCAGGAAATAGATGCGGAGATAAACGTTATATATAAGATTCTCGAACGTCGTCCACAAAACGATGGCACTCCACAAAGAAAATCGACGTAATGTATGCTCTTTTACGTCTCAAACGACAGCGGAAATTTTTGAAATTCTAGGAACAAACTCGAAATGGTTTCGCTGAGAAAGAAAATGGTTAAGTGATTGAGGAAATTTCTAAAATTCAGCTAAGTGAACTTATTGTATCACACATGGTGCATTCGGAGAGTGCGCTATCTTGTTAACGGGCTGCTTAATGCTCTCAAGTTCGCTTCGAGATTTCCCATCGGAAGCTTCGGGCTCTGAATGCAATCTCATCTCGAGTTTGCATTTTCCAAAGATTTTGTACGCGTTTACAGGTACGACCCGTACTCAATGACTCCCATGCGACCACAGAAAAAGATCGTTATCGTGAACTTCTATCTCTGTCTTGAGCTTTACTGTGGAGCTTATTGGAGCTTTCCTCTCGTTCGTCTGCCGATATATGGTATATCTCACATTCTCGTTCAATTACACCGTCAAAGTAATAATTGATACACGATTTATCATATTTCTACGAAAATTTCTTTCTGTTTCTTGCTCTTGATGTCGACAACAAAATATTCTATTTGTCGTGAAATATCCATGTTGTATGCGTTATGTATGTTTAAATAACGATAACTTGCGCAAGTATGTATGATAGTAATACCAAATTTATGTATCTGATTCGCCTTTTACGATCCAAGAAATGCGATCATTAGATTAAATTTATGTAACCGTGAAATACTTTGATAAAATTTTGATAAAGGTTTATGGATATTACTATTGCGACAAATTTTTCACATTTTTAGTATTCGTTTTAGCAGATGTAGTTGATTTATGAACACGAACTTGTGTAGTTAGCATAATAATATTTTACTGCAAATATATTTCTTATTTCTTTTCATTCCGAAAAAAAAAAATTATAATTTAATATATATTAGATTAATAAAATATTATTTCAATTCTTTTCGAAAATTATATCTTTTTATAAATAAATCGTACAATAAAAGGAGAAAACACGGAAAAAATTATTTAGCATTTATATTTTTTCATAAATAATTTAATTTTGTAAAATGACAAAACACATATGTTTATGTGAAATAGCATAAATTTGAATTATATGACTATTATGCGAATTCCTTGAATTAAACAGTATAGAGGATGTGCAGACATTTGGGAAAGCTTTAAGTACCTTCGTCGGACCTTTTTGTCTGTATCAGAAGAGCTCGTAAACATCACTTATATAGATTCTCGTTTAAGATATAGTGCCTACCAAGGAGGACACCTGGTACACGCCTTATCGAAATCGTAACGCATCCTATTTAAACAAAATAGCCGACCATGCAATAACACGAGGAACCGCTCGTAAAATGGTCCATCGTGCGAGGTATAGCACAACCCACCATATTACCTCTTATAAACGGCAATTACTTATGCACCCTATTCTATTTAGGCCTCTTTCCTCAAATCTCTACCGTTAAAATAAAGTTGTTAGAAAAGTGAGAAAGATTTACATTGTGATTTTTTTAACTTATACTTGTCTCGTTGGATTTATATTATTTATTTTTCTGATTCTAGAATCTTTAAATTATAACATTTTTCAGATAATGCAATTTATCATAATGATAACAAAATATTACAAAATATATGTTTATAGATAATTCAGTAATTTGTAACTAAAATAAGATAGCAATACATTATATGTATATAATTTTGTTAGTAAAATAAAAATACATATATATATATATATATATATATATATATATATAAAGAAATTCTGTTACAAAACTAATATCCTAGAATTCCGTACCTAAGTCTTGTTAGATTCAGCCATCTGTACGTAGCAAAAGCTAAAAATAAAGAAACTCGTCGAACAAGAAGCAGCACGAGCGGACAGACCAGAATGCGAAGCAAAAAGAAACAAAATATATGCTCCTATACCACAGTTGCTCGCTGTATGGTTGCATTCCGTTCACGATCTACTATTACATTTTCAAGTTCGAGACGAGATTGTCGCAGCGGATACGCTCCATCATTGGAACACGGAAAATCACGAGCGATGTGATCGCGAAGGTCGGAAATAAGCATCGACGCAGTATCGACATCATAGCGGATGATAAGAGCGACATACCATCGCGATGATCCGAGAAGGGTGCCTCAATTACTGTGCCCAGTCAGCTAACAGCAGGTATGCGAACAGATTGCGTTACCGTAATTGATTAGGCAACGGTAATTGCCGGTAATTAGAGCATTGGCAGTAACGCGCCACGTGCTGTGCATCTCTATCTCTGGCAGGGACACCCCCTCAGCCTCTTCCAAGTCCAACCAAAGAGTACATAATTAACCCTGATTACTCAATTCCGGACATTGTGATCTACTTCAACGTGAAATTGGAATCTACCTTCCATGCCTCCGGCAGGTATTAAACACAACCTTGATCATCGATCGCTATCGGAAAACACTTCTTATCCCGCCTCTACCTTTAGCTAGTTACTGTGTCAATTTCGCGAATTGCAGACTCGGCACAACCTGCTATCAATTATAATCCGCTCACGTTACATTTGTCAAAAATATTTAGAGCATGCAATTCATCAATTCGACGATATATATTGCCAATTTTAACGTATTTTAACGCGTCGTATTCTTTTTTTGTCTTTCACTCACAAGGTATCTCTCTGTCAAAAAATTTATGACGAGTCTCGAGCGACATTTTTGCCTTTGTATCGCGTTTTTAATTTAATCGTAGATCGTTTTAGCATATGTTATATACCTGCACATGTTATATACATCTCGCCCGGAATATTCTCAAAAAGCACAATTCCGCTGACGATTAACGTGCGCGTTAGGAAAACGATACGTGTCGATAAACGTTGAATAAAAATGTACCGGTTTCTATTTCTCTCCGCGTTATGGAGAAATATATTCATTCTATTGAAGCACCTCGTCGTTATGCGCGTTCTTCCCATATTTTCAGAACAGAAAGATGGAGATTCAGCGTGATTTCAAAAATAATTCTATCGAATATCACGCCAGTATCTCGACCAGTCGATAAATCGAAACCACATGCGTGCACCGAATGACACATAGATAGAACATACAACATACATACACGCACCTAAAGGAAGCGTGAATGGTTCATGTAGTCGCCTATCGTGTCTCGATAATATCGAACGTAGCCGCCGCTTATCGATAACGGATCGTTCAACGTCGTCCTTCGCTCTGTCTACTCCATTGCCCCGTGTAAACGTACCTAGATCGGCTTTAGCGATCGCTGCGATCGGTAATCTGGACCAAGTAGGTACCGTGCCAGAATCAGGATTCTCGATGGAAACGGGAAGTGCATCAGAGTGCACTTCGTGCCGGATCAAGCACTGTCAACGAATCGATGGAGTGCTCGCAGCGCGCAAAAAGGAAGAATAATAGGATGCGCGATGTAATTTACAGCCTATGCCAAAATTGGAGTGTTAGCCTCTTTGCTTATGTCTTCGTGGATAGCTCACTGTATATGATTGCTCACTAATTTAGAATCACGCGCTCTTCTTTTTGTAAACTCATTATTCATTCACGATTGTGCATGGTACTGCATGAAATACGTAAATCAATATACATATCTCCTCAAAGAATAGAACATTTTAAATAAAAATTGTAAAGGTGTATATGAGATGAATCAAGACAGACATTTTGTTGATCCATCTCTTGATTGATATTAATCAGGCCAGATATGATATATTGAATATGATTGCGTTTTTTTAAATGTCTTTATGAATGCAATATTAGCAGATGATTTATATGGGTATAAATAAATTTCATTGCATTTAATGAGAAACATCGAAAGCATGCTCGAAATTATTAAAATACGAATAACGACACGTCGGCAATAATGAACATTGGAAAATTAACAGAGCCGTTACCTTGTTCGCCGCATATTTATACGCTATATATTTATTACGTCATATTTTAATAAAACACGTTCGAGCAAAAATCACAGGCGTAAAAATATTATCATATTATTGAGCTTTATCTCGAGGTCGATTACAATTTTCCCAATGTAATTGATCTTTAATTGAGTGAAATGCATCTCGTGCGCGATTCAAAGAGCCGAGCAAAAGAGAAATACAAATAACGAGGAGGACTGATTAGAATGTGGAAACTCCATCGACCGTAACCAGAGATCAGAGGCACGTAAAGGTATGTCCTGTCTACCTTTGTACGCGCTCGATTTTAAAGCTGTATGCCTTTCGACAACGGACAATTCCGCCAGATTTCCCGTTCATTTAGATTCACTTCCCTCTAATTATTGTCGATACGAATCTACTGCGATAATAGGCTTACAGTTGATTGTTTTGCGTTTCCGGCATCGTCATCATCACGAGTATCATCATTACTATCATCATTATTCGCGACAGTGTTCGCGAGGCCTGGCTTTTATCTTATTACCAACCAGACATATTCGCTTATGATTTTCCACACAATACTGTTCATTTATGACGTGGGAAATTTGATTTACCGCCGCGACTAATCAATAGCATCATTCAATCTTCAAAATATTCCAATCAAAATTTGCAGTGGCAACCAATCGAAATTTTTGTATCATCTTGATGGTATTTTTTTTTTGTATACTCTCTGATGGTATTATTTTCACATTACTTATTAGTTATATAATTTAAAATTATAATTTGTGATGGAAATCTAATACAGACAATCAAAATTATGGTACTATTAAGAAATATTAATGCAAATGTCAAAAGTGAAAAGACAAACTTTATCTTTCTCGAGGCTCGCTTTAAATTATCCTTCGCGAGTTATCTCTCCGAAAGTAATTTCACACAAAAAGCCGTTGTCAGCTTCTATTCTAAGTTTTCGCAACAAAAGTTCGTAGTATGGTAACAGTGATGGTAGAGCGATTTTCCCTCGACGGCGCGGCGCGCTAAATATTTCAGCCGGGCATCGGTAATCCGTTTCCAGCTGAAACCGTTGACGGCGCTTCAACTAAGGAGACACGGTGCTCCATCCTTTTAAAGCCGGTGGAAAGGATCAACGACCGAGATGAGACAATCCGTAGACGAATTTGCCGCGCCGCCGAGGAGGGTAAGGATGCGCGAAAGAGACAAAAAGATGCGGAACGCACACGCGCGCGATCCCGTTTTGCGGGTGAAGTTCCCGGGTGTGTTTCGCAAGACAGAGGAAGTATCTTTGAAACGGTTCTCCTTGCGGAAAAGGGAGTAAGACCGTGTTTCACTGTCCGCGCGAGCTTTCATCCCTCTCTCGCCCGTTTTCCCCGTCCTCCTTTGATCGCGCTCACACACCGCTTTTTCCCCTCTCTAATCTCTGCTCGCACAATTCTCGGCACCGGGGTGACACACGGATCCCGAGCTCAGCCTTTAAACTCGAGAAGCAGCTTTCAGCCTAGAATCTCGCAGCCAGAGATCCCGTCAACCAGGATCAAGCCTTTCGCTCCTAGTCTCAACTGTTTTCCGCTTTGCGCGCGTTCTCGCGCAATGAAAAGTCAAAAGTCTTATACGGAACGTTGAAGTGAGTCAAAGGTAATCGTTAGCTCTACCTAATACTAGTCAAATTCCTCAACCATTAATGAAGAACACGTTGATCTTACATCTTTGTTAAAGCTCATTATTTCTACGCACTTTTCAATTTCCACTATCATATTTTAAAAACTACTTGATCGTAAAAAGGAATATTATATAAACTTTGCAGCTTCGATATACGAATTGAATGAATCCATTTCTTCTGTATAGCAGAGTATAAAGATTTCCACTCGTGAGAGCATAATGTGATATCCGATTCAACAGTGTTAGTCGAAGAAACCTGTTTCTACAGGGAAAAATTTGTAATACCGCGTTGAAGGGTCTCTATACGTGCAGAGTAAAGCGCATGCGACTTCGTCATCGTACACAAATAGTATGTTAGCAATGAGTATAAATAATATCCGTGGTCTACCGCCAATTACTTTGCATTGCATTACCACAATATTCACAGCTACAGCGATATCTCGCTCGACCTTCTCGACCTCGATCTTACCCAACGTTGAAAACGTAGAAAATGTAAATGCACATCTCTCTCGTACGCAAATATGCATGTATGCAGATTTTTCGTCTCGGATAATTTTGAATAATTTGTAATTTTTTTAAATTAAAAGTCGGACGCATGATGATAAATTGATGGTAATTTGTAATTTCGACAAACATTCAAACCTTAAAACTTTTCTGAATGCATTAAAATGTGTAAACACATCTATCATAAACACTTAATTACAAAGCATACTTTTCTAGAAGGTAGATATTTTATAATGTATTTTTTTTTGTAGAAAATATAAGTACCTACTCGCTATATATCTTCCTCTTACGTATCGGTTATACAAATAATTTCTTACAATATCTTACACACATGTGGCATCTGAGAAAATCACAAAACCCTCCGCGAAACGGCGTCTACCTTCCTCCAGGAAACCGTAGACGAGTATATAGTTAACTGTAAATAGCCGATCGCAGCAGGCGGTAATAAGCGCTTATCTTTAACGCGATAGTAAAGAGCCGCCGTTAAGGCCGCGGACAATCGCGTATGCGGTTCGTGAGAACGGAAGAAGTCACTCGAGACGATGCGCTATGTACGAGGAAGCAAGCTTTCGAATATTCACGAGGGGTGTGGCTCCTCTTGAGTGTCCCTTTATAAAATTTGTCTTTATCGATTATTCAATATCATTTCATAATTTCGCTACATAATTTCGACAAGACCAAAAGGTATGTCACATAAATCATGAATAAAATGCGATGAAAATATTATCAATATAATTGCAATTCGCAAGATAATACAATGTAAAATGTCTGTCGAGTCTTGTTTGAATTTTGAGTGCTACGTTAAATATTAGAGTAAAATTCCATTTCCGCTTTCATGCATTTTTACGCAAAATTGCGCCGAAGATAATTGTGTATTAATATCTGGGCCGCCGCGCCGGTTCCACTTGTGCAAGCTGGCTTAGCAGGAGTTACGTTCGCAATTACACAGTCTATGAATATGGTCTATAATGCTAGTTTATATATATGTACATGTATATATAATACACACTTTACTTTTGATATACTATTCAATTAATATTATATATCTACGTTGAAAGCTCTCTACGATTTAGCAAAGCCGTGATTTGTAGTTACTAGTTGCAGCGAGGCTTTTCTTCTCTTAAAAGCACGAGTTGGGGAGGAAAAAGAAATCTAAAGCGGTCAATCAATAGAAAAAGAACAGGAACATAAGGAAAGATGGGCAAGCTTCACTGGGGCAGAGGGTAGGAAGCGGGAACGAATGACCGAATACATTAGGAGAGATCCTATCAGAGAGTACAGCCCGTTACCTGTGTTCGCCTCGGACCAAATTGGAGGCTGGTTCGTCGTGGACTCCCCGGAATACATTCCCCGATTCCTCTCTCGACCCTTTGCGAGAAACGCTCGCAACGCAGAGTGACAAATGGTTTGGCCCTGAAAACGCCACAGCCGTTATTTCGTGTCTCTCCTTCGCCCAGTGGTTTCTTCGGCTACGTTTTTTTTTTTGCGCCGCGAGACACGCTTGTAACAAACGTTTCGCGACGATGTTTGCGTATAAAGAACTCTTGGCGTTGTTACGACAGTGTCTCGTGACGTATCGCGACACACCCTGCGAAAAGAACACGGAACCAGAATCAAGCAATTGATAAATCTCTATACAATTTAACATTTGAAATTTTCAAACAGTATATATTGATGAAAAATTATTTCATATTTTTCTAACGCATATTTCGCAAAGTATCTCAATTATTATATTAACTAATAATAAGAGTGCGTTAAAATAATAATAAGAGCGCGTTAAAACAACACTGTATTTAAATTATATTATTTATAATAGTCATTATTAAAGATAGATGTGTTAAAGACAATCACTGAATCTTCATTAAGAGATAATATTTTATATATTAATTAACAATACATTTATATCTTTTATGCTTAGAGAAGTATTATATTACTTGATTGTTATGTTACTTTAATTAGCGCATCGATTATATGTGATATACGATATTAAACCTAGGGCAAAATATATAAAGTTAATTGTGCGGAAATGTGCAACTGACCCGAATGATGATGACGCAGTTTGCATCAATAACAGCTACAGGCATTATGAGCAAAAAGACTAATTTACACAAAAGACTACTAAGTGTTTAATAGTTTTTCTATGGCTCATGGTTGATGCATTCTTTGTGAAAATATCAGAGAATAATTACTGAAGTCATCGAAGCATTGATCCTGATTTCTAACGTAATGAGGACACGCATTCCACGTTATGTAATTTATCTTAAATACATTTTATGCAAAGTGAAAGCTAGATAATTTTTTTTAAGTTTTACTTATAAGCTTTCAATTTATAAAATTAAAGAAAGTGTTGCAGCTTCGCTCGCAGATTGTAAATGCTACGTTTATTATAGAAACGAAGGAACGTATATTAATTTGCATATCACGATCGACACATCGTTGACGTTAATGAGATTTTCAATGAAGCTGGAGGACGAAAGTCCTTGCGCGTTGCGGTAAAATAGCATTAATATTTTACTGTCGCTTGTACAGCAAGCGTACCGACCAGACGTACTCGAAGTTGTAGAATTTTTATCGTCCGAGTAGTTAATTTTATATGATCATTTGGATATCATATTTAGATATTTTAATTTTTAAGTAGCCAATTTTTAGTTGCGTTAGGTAGCCTATTCGCAATGTCAATATACGATTTCGATAGGCTGCCCAAAATTGGCTGCTGCAGTCAATTAAAAATGCTATGCCATACTTTACCACCTAAATTGCTGCAGTAGCCAATCTTTCAGTGTAATGCAATCTCTTAAATTAAATAATATTTTGTTAGTTTTAACTTTCATATTTGTCAAAACATAAGTCAATCCATATCAACGTCTATGTTAACATATGACTTAGTAAATAATGAACTAAATTTGAATCAAATTTAAATTTCTTTGCGTTAAATGTTTAACTACATTGTTTTAATTAAATTAATTGCATATTAAGTAGAGGCAGTGATGAAATGATTAAAAATAACTCAAATTATTAATATAATTTGACATTATGAATTTAACAGTGCATGGTGATTATATCTTCCGAATCCGCCACCGTTATAAAATTACAATCCATAATATGAGCAAGTTAATAAAATGTCACATAAAACAAAACTCTCCTTTTTGAAGTACGCGTCAAAAAAGCCTTACATCCTGATGCAATCCTAAATCAGCAAACTTAGGCAAATAAGGAATGACAATAAGTGGCGAATCGACAAAGTCTGAGTTCGCGCGTGCTTGTCTCACGACATTTACAACTCCTGTCCAAGGTGTAGAGAAAACGTGAAAAGGGATTTCTAGGAAATCGCGGAGAATCGTGGAGCTGCGAGCTTCGCTACCGTATTTTAAGGATCTCATTAAAGTGGCGCATCGATCATGCTCGCGGCAAAAGAAAACGCGCGAGGAGAGACAAGAAAGAAATACAGAAAAAAAAAAAGAGCGAGACCGTAATGTGTGGGTGGAGAGGAATCCATTATGACGTCGGTTAACCGTCCGGGGGAGGTCGGCATCTCCAGTAAGAATTGAATAAACATGCACGCGGGATGGCAAGTGTCCCAGGTCGAAAATTAATGTGCCTGTGGAAGTCAGCGCGGCGGGGCATCTCTATGTTGTGCCAGCCCTTTAACTCTACCGACGACCTTTTTGAGGAATCCGGTCGGGAACGCCGCGAGAACCTCCTCGTCGTTGTTATTGCTCACGATCAATTTAACATATCCACGAGATCACAGGGATAGCTCCACCTCCTTCGCGTAAGTCGCATGCCAAGCACGGTCGCGTACGAGCAAATCAATCTTAAAGACGTGGCTGAAGTAATCTCCGGTGGGAAGCTAATTCTTTGGGAAGAAAGAGATCCTTATCTCGAACATCTACCGTTTAAATATCTGCGGCCATTATCAAAATGAAGAAGTTCTCTCGATTATCACGTGTGTACGATGAAATGTAATGATACACATTGAAAAATATCATTCTATTACTAACAAAAGTGATTATTCAATTTATTTTCCTTCTTTTAAGTGACAATATCTTTAATAAAGAAGATTTCCTTAATAATAACCTTAAAATATATTTATCGCAAATTTTAGAAAAACTCATTATTATGTACGAAAAACAAGAATTTATTTTCTTTTGAAGAATATTATAAAATCGATCGAATACGCGACTTCATATAATTAGCAAATTGAATTCGTTTTAATTTAGTATATAATATTGATTAAAATATTAGACCTGCTAGGGTTCAGAATATATTTTGAATAAATTTGATGAACTTATGATAGATTTGCGAATATATGAACTTTTTAAATACTTGAAACACAAATAATTATTACTTGTAGTACAGTATGTAGTTTTCTGTGCGTGTAAGAATGTATAACAGAAATTGACGGATATCGCGCGTAGATTTCTTTAAAAAATACATATTTCACTGTATTGAGAGTATTATAATTAAATTTTTTAACTGCTTATCACGACTGGAGAAATCGTTAATTATTAAATACTTGGTATTTGATATTACACGGAAAAGACTTTGCTGAAGTATTCAAAAATTTAGCTAAATATAAATAATTGAATCTATTCTGGAAATAATGAAAGATACTGAAAATAATTTTGTTGTATCAAAATAATTACATAGTAATCTCAAATATAATGAACAATGGTTCAAAAGTTTTGATATCTTAACAATCAGTTTGAGTATCCTGCAAATTTAATACTCCAAACAAAATTATTTTCAAATTTGTATATAAATTTTTAGACACTTCAATAAAAAAACGATCCTTTATGTGTACTGAAACAGCATATTATATTTCGACTAATAATTTTAAAGAAAATCTCTACAAATTTAAACGAATTTAACATGATTATCATGAAAGTTATTTTCCTCAATGTGCGTCAAACATGGACATCGAGAAATATTTTCGGTTCGTCTGACGCTCCTTCGCTCGAAAATGAATAGCGGCGGAGATGGCTCACTGCTTATCGCGATTTCGGCGTCGGTCGTGCAAGAATTTCTCGCGGGGAGAGAGAGGTGGAATCCTATACTCGCTCTTTTCTGCTGAATCGAATAGACTTCCGGTTCTGTGAACGGCATCATCCGTCGACGCGGTAAGAATCGAAGACGTGGCGATACTCACGACGAGTAGATACTGGGTGTCTAGAAATTGTAATATCGTAATACTGTAATATCGTAAAATAATAATCTCAACATAAAATAGAGACTATTTTAATATATTTCGTGAACGCTTTTTGTTATATTAGAAGTACTTTTGAATAACATAATTATGACAGCATTTTGCAGTATTTGCATCTTCAGATTTATTTTTCTACAACATTACGATAAGTTCTAAGATATCCTATGTGCATAGAAATGTATACATGTATATTTTTTAAAAAGCCTTTCTTTCGTCGATAGCCATCTTTTGCGGAAATCAATATTCTGCTATGAACTTCCCGTCGGACGGTGGGTGCACAATTTATTTTTCCCTCGAACGGGACCGCGCTATCTGCCGCCGTTTCTTTTTTCCCCCCTTCGTGGCGTCTCTTTTGTGAGGAAAGCGAAAGAAGACCTGGAAATTGAGACTAGAATTTGATTTCGAGAGGAGATCGTCGCGCGGAATAAGAAATACTCGAAATTGTAAAGATACAGGGCGATCCAAGTGATCTTGTTGATGTTATAAGTTTTCCTAGAATATAACTTTAAAACCTTGATAAATTTAAAATTTTGACCTATACTTAGCCTTTTCAATTTTCTTCTTTTTAATATATATAGAGCAATAACGTTGAATTATATATTTTTTGCAAATAAAATTTTAATAGAAACGAAAATATGAAATGGAAATTGCTACTTTGTAATAACACATATCTCTTTTGAGGAAGAATATAATTTTAAAATTAATTTTGAAACCTATTTAACTTCAAATTTTACAATATTACATTCCATTACTTCGTGGAATTTAATTTAATTATTGATATTATTACCATGATCAAAATCCTAATAAAAATATGAATATATTTCTATTATAATAATAACCATTGGAATACTCATTACACTATTACATTCCACAACAGTCATCATTAAGTATCAACCTGTTGCAGCAACCTTCCTCGAGGATCATTTTCGAGTCTTTTGGTACAAAAATAGCATGAATAAAATAGTATGAATAAAATCTTATTTAACGCTATTATACATGCTACCTATTATACATACTACTATACATACTACTTATACTAACGAGAAATTTCTTGCGGCAGCACTTGGCGAGATAGGCAGGAATTAACCAAAGATGAAAATGGGGGATAGAAGACAAATATCTATTTCCGGCAAATAACGTGGAAAAATGAGAACGATCTCCCTCGCATGCACGGAGAAACGTTCGGAATTTTTCGTTTTACTCTCTTCGACAACCATGCGATCCTTCAAAATGGAAATCTCTGTGTGTGAGTATGCCAACATGAGGGGAGACTTTCACAGCACGCGTCGATAATGTGAACGCGGTTAGTTCGTACGCAAAGGTCGAACCTCATTTTCCCAGGATTCTGAAACATTCGCCATATAGGACGGACGTGATGTATCACGATTGTGGGGGTAAAATTACGTCTATGTATTTCCGGTGTACTGGAGCGCACGGAAATCACGGTACGCAACGTCGAAAGGAAGTTTCTACGTATTAATCACGTAACCATGGAAAATGCATGCAAAATTATCGCGCTTATTTCGTACGAAATGTTTCGCCGCTTATATTGTTGGTGTTCTCGTCGAGCGTAAATGCAGATCGCGAATGGGATTTTCAGCAAGCGTTGTTTGGAATTACATGTCATATTGTAATTTAATTAATCTTTCTCGTCTCGGCTTGTGTTTCGGCCTGGAATAAAAAGAGAAGGGAGGGGGGGGGGGTAACCACCAATCAATTTCATACACCCGTCAGCATCCTTCACTCGCAGTTTTCCCGTTCGGTTTAACGCCGCTGATGCATCATCAGCTTTGGCGCGAACGCGCGTTCATTGCCGGAGCCTACGTCGAGCAAACTTCGCGTCTCCGGCACGGGATGCAGACTAGCATACTTTGCATACTCTGTAGAGAGGTACGTCCATTTGATGTGGTCACGACTAAACCTCCCGGGCTCCAGCTCGATTCGTTGTCGAAGCAGCTTCCAATGGAGAACGGCGGGAAAGCGGTTGCGTTCGATTCGCCCTTAACGGTATCTTACAGGCTCGACTGGGACAGGATATTGCAAGCTGTAGGATGTTTGACTTGCCAAGTAAACCACCGTCAACCCTTGAGCTCTCTAGCTCCCCCTCCCATTTCACTCCGGCCACCCTTTCCTCCACGTTACCATTCGCCTTCACGGTTTACCGTATCGCCCGTCGTCGTTTCTCGCGCACCTCTTCGATATCCGCATACCGCAATTTCTACCAGGCGTGTTCTAATAAGGAATATGCTGCAGTAGGTAAGTGAGCTTTCTCGAAACGTAGTCTAGCAGTGATGTAAGGGAGAATAAAGAGGGGATGATGGGAAGATAGGAAGAGACAGTGAATATAAGAGGATGATCGGGACTAAGATCCGGGATAGGCTAGGAGAAAGATGATGAGAAAGGAAGAGACGAATAACTTTGTCCTGGCACTAGTTGGCGCTACGTTAAATTGCGGCTTACCTACCCTAATTAATTTCGGCAGATTTATATCCTCATGCTCGACACAGCCAGGCGAAGGGAAGAGAACCGTCACGAATTAGCTCGGTAACGACGCGCAGATGCGCACCTTACCCCTTATTAGACGGGATTCCTTAATGGACGTCCCATGATCGAGGTATAATGAACTTGGACTCTGCCGGACGCGCAAGCGAATAAGGTCGAGTGCGGGAAAGAAAAAAGAACTGATTAAACGAGTCCGGGTTATTGCACGTCGCTTTCGGTGGAATTTTGAAGGATCGCGGAATTTAATTCGCGCGCACTCCGGAATTTCGCGAGGGGAAAGATCCGAGAAGTCGCGAAATCGGAGGAGGACCGATCCAACAAAAAATCAGGATATAAGAACTTGAACTCGTCTTTCGAATGGGTCGGGCACGACAGACGACATTCCTCGTGCGAAAATTTATTGAAAATTACTTTACGGTTCACTTGCACGCGATATGTTCACTATCTAGTGAAAATTTTCAGCGTGATCGAGATACGTCGACTTTGTGGCATTTATTTTTACGCGTCAAAGATATTTCTAGCAATAGTTATTTTTGCGTTTAAAAATATAATTTTTCCGTATATAACGCAGCAAACATATGATAATTTTTTTTCTTATATTTATCTCTTAAACACACGAAAAATGGCTGTTACTATAATAACTCATTGAACTCTAAAGAGCTGTGTAAACGTACGTATGTGGTTTCGTTTTATAAGTAGCTCCATAAATTGACACAAACGAACAAGAACAAACATGTTAAGTATGAGAACGATTCTACGAGCTTATCGCGGTGACATTTACATCTGTCTAATCGAAAGAAAGATTATCAAGAGAAAGGACCTACCGAAAGAATTCCGTACCAGATAGAACGTCGAGATGACTATAAGTTCCATTCGAGCAGAAAAGAGGGTACACGTAAAAATGAATCCAAAAGCACACGGAAGGTCTCAGCAAAACACGTGGCAGCGATAGACGAAATGTGTCACTGGCGTATCAGAGTGTGTCGCGAAAATTATATCCTCTTTTTACTGGTGTCTTTTCCCACCTTTTTTTTTCTCTCATCCCTCTCGTTCGATCTTTCGCAAAGATCCGGACACGTGTTTTCACAGCAAACATTACGAAGAAGCATCTCCATGTAACAACACGACGGTGAATACAAAAGATAGGCGTCCGATTTCTTCCTTCGACAGCTACGACGTATCTTTTTGTCACATTTTTCCCTCACTTAAAGCCAGTTCGCCACTTAAACGGAACGTGTGAAAAAAAAAATTATATTTGCGCTGCTGCTTACATACAATTTGATAACATCGACGTAAAGAGCTATGCTGCCGGTTCGTTTAACAACGGAAGCTCATCGTTAAAGAGCGCGCAAGTAAATTGATTCTTTACCTTGCTCGTAAAATTAACGCTAGAAAGTTAATCTCTCAAGTCTACCTTTTATTCGTAGAATTTTCGATGTGATATACGTGATATAAAGGTATAAACGTTTTATGCGTGGCATATATTGTGCCAGAGATATAATAAAAATTTTAATAAATAATGCAACGAACGATTTTATTCTAGATGTTTAACTTTAAATATTTAAATGGTTTTCACTATTTCTATAAACAGATGCATTTTAAAAAGTAATCACCGAAATGTGAAATGTAGATATATAGGTAAAAGCAGAAATTATTTGACCGCACGACCGGTCATTAAAAACGATTTGCACGAGCGACTCAAATTAACGCCAGTAAATCAGTAATTATTTCCCCACCAATCCGGTATAATACGCAGTTTATCTCTCAGTAAAAAGCGATGCGACACAGCTCGAGCCGCAATATGCGTTCATGTATCTATTTCCGTGTAATATTTCTCAACAAGCACTGCCGGTAATCCGGTAGTGCGATAATCAACGAGCTCCACAGCTCTAGAAAAAAGAGAACAGGACAAACGAGTGACGCAAACGAGCGGAAAGTAAGTAAGGAGCTGCTTTCCGTGCGAGGCACTTCCGCTGCGCGTGCCGTTACGACCTTGTGAAGAGAGTATACCGCCTTAATTTGATTCGCGTTAATTGACGGGTTCTAACGAAGACTCAACTGCATTCGTTCCGACCCACTCTGTTCTCCGCTACTTTTTCGTTTAACCCTCGCCAACCGTCGCTAATACCGTGACAATCGCATTGCAGCTGCACCCATACGATTTGCAAATGTTACGTACCCTTTACGAAATATGCCTCGATCTTGTGCGTGCATGCGCGCGCGCGTGCGTGCGTGCGTGCGTGCGTGCGTGTGTGTGTGTGTGTGTGTGTGCCATAAATTAAAAATAATTAAATATGAATGAATCAAAGCGCAACCTCGCCCTGGATTTTTAGCACTTTCGTCAGACGTTGTTCAGAAATTTATAATTATTTCATATAATAATTAAGAAACTAAAGTTAATATATATAAGTAATTTAAAATTCGTCAATTTGTTAATGAAAGATACAACTCATGAAAATATCATACACAAAATATATATAAATATATATAAATATCATATTATTGTAAAATATATTTTCACTTTAAGTATATTTTATGTTTATTTATTTTTTAATTCCTAGATTATCCAAAATAAATCAGTCCAAGTAAATAAAAAACATGAAACTCTAGCAATTAAATAATAATTTATAATTTAAAAATATACTGAATCATGAAAATTTTTAAAAAAGATAAAGTAAAGAGAAATTATATTATTTTTTAATGGATGATAATGTTTTCGGCAAGATCTACCTCATCTAAATTTATTTGAATAATTTAATGAAGCATCGCAGAGCTTCATTAAGCGACACAATTTTTTTTCTTTTTTTTTTTTTAGTTACTTTGCGAGACATACATACCCCTATAAATAATGAAACAGAGTTGAAGAAAGTCTTAAAACTTCCGAGATTTGAGTTTCCAGGACAAACAAGAAACTTGGATTCTTAGTCGATCAGATAAATCGGGTCTAATTTCTCTTAGGGTGTCTCGAATTGCTTTCAAAGGCGATAGAACGTATACGTTTGGTCACGCACGCGCTCCGGTCAATGCGAATCTTTCGTCTCTCCAACGTACACGGCGAATCGACTTAGAGGCACATGCACGTGTAACACGATGTATCTGTTCCTCTTTGTTAGAGAGCCGAGTCGACCCTTTGGGGCTGATATTCCTTCATTTTGTTTTTGCTTTTAGTTCGTCGGACGGACACGCGCGAGGCGCACGCAGAACGCTGATTGCAATAAATTGCTATGCGCTTGCGTGTCCGGGTAGAGTTTTATTGCATTACGAGAGGGTGGCCTCCTTATTCAGCAGGCGATTGAGTCTCGTACGCACAATCTCATACGACAAAATTGCACATTATGCATCGAACAATTCAATTTTGATTAAATTCGAATTAATCTCATAGAATCACATCTTGTACGTAATCTGAGAAAAGAGATACGTTGGAAAATTTTTCAGAATTCCTTTCACAATCGCTATTCAAATTTATTTTAAAATCATATAAATCTAGAAAAAATACACATATATATATAATGTCAGGTAATAATTCTTTTTCATAAAATATAAAAATTGTACTAAGAATCTAAGAATAATGATATATTTAAGATAAAATGATTTTTTTAAATCTTTCAGTGAGTATTATTAAAGTGAATATAGACACAATATTCTTTATCAATTTACCATATTCTTTAAATAGTTGATTATATCCGTGTGTAACGATCAAGATCGTTAAATCAAGATTAAATTATACCGAGGGGCTTGTCAGTGCTACATCCATGGTACACGGCAGGGCTCCTTTCAAGAAGGTTTCTCTTCATGCAACGAAGTCTTGATACTTGTGAAACGCTGCTTCCATCAGTAAGACACGACCCTCTATCGTGACCACATCAAGAAACTTGTTGCGCGTTGGAAAAGGCACGGCAAAGCTCGTTGCAGCAAAGACGCGGGAAGTTGCACATCAAACATCGAACTCTATTTCTATTTATCTGCTTCGCTTACAACGACGAACGACGCGAAAATGAAATGAGGGATTAAAACCGAATGAAATCCAATTTATGACGCGATTATTATTTTTATGTAAATCACATTTCCAATTTGAGACGGTAATTCTGTCGCCTCGTTCGATTTATGAAGACGTATGAATGTATTCGCTTAATGTGACATTATCTTCGATCGACATAACAATAGGGGTTTTTCGTTCGTGGGCGGTTGTAACCTTAATGCGATTTCTGAGATTCGGCACGAAAGCTCGTTTCACGATTTCGATCGTAATACGATTAGAATCGAGAAGTACGTGGCTCAATGTATATGCGCACGCCATTGCGCGAATGCACGATAAACGTTTATGTGTGCGGGTGTACACGAAGCTTTCGTCTAGGTGACAACGCGTTTAAACGGTTTATCGATTTCTTCGCTGCAGCCGTCGATTAGATAACACGTAGCGAGATTACATTGGTATGGCTGGGTTCTATAGCAGCTGATACACCAGCCAGGTACGACGATAAATAAAATGCACAAAAAGTAGAAATAAAAAAATGGTAGGAGTTTTCTAGAACTGATTGCGGATTGTAACATTCATGATCATTTCTACCCTGATTGGTAAAACGATAAACTTTAATGAGATGTCCGAACAGAATCTTCAATGTTTATTACTAAACGCTGCGGTCTGCGCGCTTCTTCATGCATACCGCGTTTTTTTACGTAAAATATATTCTGTAGATTCTTTCTATTACAGACAGGTGGTAATTTATTCCTGTAGGCAAGTGCATACAGGATCAGCATTTCGATTAAAAAAACCGTTAGCCATAAATTAATATATACATTTCATAACTGGCAAGTTGACGACTCGGCCACATTGAAGTTAAGCTGCGGCCGCGCGTTATTCGATAAATAGCGTCAAGTCAACCGGATCGTGAAATTTGATATGTATCCTCTATACAAGGTGTGCGGTACACACGTTCCATGCTTACGTATACACATTTACACATTTCTTCAGGCGGGCAAATTTTCACGAGGTGCGCTCGCATTTATTCGCTCGGTTATTCCGCGTCCGCGCACCTGAACGGCTTACAACCGGATAAATGCTGTCATTCGCGAACAAGCCTTCAATGTAATTCACTAGCGTCGCAATCCAGTAAAGTATTTACGCCTTCCTCTTTCACTTTCAGAATATCATTTTCACCGGTGCCGGTCCGAGATGAGACTGCTTTCAGAAAATTTACATTTGGCGTTCCGCCGCACGACGCGTTTCGCTTTGCAAGAAGATTATTGTGACACTACGTTTCGCGGAGATATTACTATTTGATACGCTATTTAAATTCCATCTCCGCGTTTCGCTGCTCCTTCTGCTTTTGTATACAACTTGTGTGTGAGATGCGTCACGATGAAATGAGCTGATTCACGCATTATTAAAATGAGATTGCTTCACCAATTCATTCTTTTTTTTTTTTAATCTTTTTCGCAGAATAAAAAATAACACACTTTCATTTAAAAGGAAATTCAGACGTGAATTTTGTGTGCAGATTCAACCTACAAAATGCCATAAATTATTTGTGGCATCGTACATTTCTGCCACGTACAAAGAATCTCGAGAACGTCAAAAAGCCGGAGAAAATCTGCGCGCTTATAAAAGTTCGCGCAAGAAATGAAATCGTAACAATCACGAGAGGTAATAAAGCATTTATAGTAAGAATACTCCACCCGAAGATTTCGCTGTAACGTCGTGCGTAACATGCGGCAGACAGAGCGAAAGATTTAGCGCGAGTGGTACGAAAACAAAGTGGCTGATTTGAGATTTAGTGGGCCGTAAAAAGAGGTCTCCGAGAGCGCAAACAGGCGGACAAGGGCTGACGATGTTCGCGTAACGAGGCGGTGGCGTAAATATGCATCCGGCACGATAATTAATGCAATTAAGTTCCCTCTCGCGTTTCCGAACAACAACAACGCTGAGGCGGCGAAAAACTTCCTGGACACCCGTGCCGACTTTCTCCTTGATTCGTCCTCGTGGTTGGTTACTAATTCGTGGAAACTTAGTGCCCATTTTAGTGCGGGTAGCTTGTCTCTGGATGAGAGTTGATTATGAATGAATCTAAACGTAAATATGAAATTCTTGTAAAATGTGTAGCGGGAATGTAAAGATTAAAAAAAAAAAAAACAAAATAACATCATATATATTAACGTTTAACTGAATTGTACGAGTAAATGTGATATGTATTTGTAGTGTTTCCCGAATTTAAATCATAGAAACGTGCAGTCTCGTTTTGTATATTTTTATATGAAAATTTTTATAAATGGTTGCATTTTTACCGTATACCAACAATGTGCAAATTACGAGTTGCATAGTTTTGTTAACAGTAAACGTCAGTTAAATCCGCATGTGTTAACTTCGCGTGAAATTAAAAGCTCGCCCGCAATGTGTGAAGATACTTTTAGGTCGGCGCGCCGAAAAGGAAACGAGAATTCCACCGGTTATAATTGGATGCGCGTGCATTCCAACTTTATTTGCCGCGCGAGAGATATAATTCTAACAAATGCATAAATTTTAATCAACCGCCGTGGCGCTGTTCCAGCGATATTTATTATGATTTATTTCACTGCGGTCATTAAGGCGATATCACACTCAAATTCAACATTTTACCATCGTCTGAATGCTTTCTTTTATCAATTAAAATCTTTAGTTCTTGTAAAATGTAATTATTGCGCAGCTATCATTTCTACACAATATTCTATATTCGATTAACATCGTGAAATTTAATAAAATCACTTATAATAAACATTATTTTAAAATATGCTATTTATAGTACTATAAATAATGTTTTAAAAACATTCAAAGCGAAAATATATTAGATATATTAAATTATTATATTTAATATGTATTTAACTGCAGAAAATTATGTGTAATAAATTTATGTGTAATATACATTACTTTTTATAATAAATTCAAGATTTCTTTAAAATTATAACATATTTTGTACAATAGCTTGCCATGATATTTTAAATATTGCAACTCCAATGCTTTCCTTTCACATCTTTAACAACACGGCAGATTGAAATTTTACATGTGACATGTTTATCCAGATAATGCAAATTCTGTAGGCAATAAGCGAGGTGTGCATTTCTTGCGTTAATACGTTATATACATGATCGCAACTAATAAATCCCTATTAACGTTAATTCAATTTTCATATTTTATTAACATCATTTCCTCGCATTGATAATATTCAGCTAGCACACGCGCATATCGGGCATTATTAATTCGGCGGTGCAATAATGTAATATGAATTATCCGGCCAACGAGAGACTATGTGAACAATACGTATTAAATTTCGGCATAATGCAGCATAACTTGCACATATTATTAGACAAATCGCTATTACCAATGTATACATTCGAACACGATTCGTTATTTGGCAATTGTCGGCGCGTCGTTACTGAAATTGTTCGATCTGCTTTTGTTTTTATCTGAAGAAAGTGATTGATTCGTGCTACCAGTGTCTGACATTTTAATTACGCGAGAATACGAATATCCAAGGGTAATACAGGCTATGTAGAATATACGGTGCACTTACATAGACGACAATTCATGGGGTAGCCGATAGTGGATCGTACCGCGTCTAATAAAAGTCGAGTAGCTTCTGAACTCGTTCGAGAGTAATCCGATGCAACATATCACCGTTGTCACGTCAATATCCTTTTTCTAGCCTGAAAATTTATTCTTTCCACTATCGTGTATACACGCACGCCAATGAAACGTGACATGAACAAAATGCAGTCTGCTTACACGAACACATGTTCCTATTATTGCTAAATCAATATTTATAATATACGGACTTATTCCAATTTATCAATAGTTTTGTGAATATATTGCGTTAACATTATATGTTGAACTTTTCTATAGCAGAGATTATTGATACAAAACATTTTTTCTCTGTGTTCCTAAACGAATTATTTTAATATTACACTGTTATATAGATATCAAAAGAGCAACGATAATCCTTGAGTTAAAACTAAATATTGTTATTAACTTCCATGTGTGTCAAAATGTAACTCAATCCATTTCTGTAGTTAGTTTCAAAGTCAAAGTAAACAACGTTTATATTAACGTATGTATTTAGTAAGTAATAAATTATATTTGAGTTAAATTTCGTACATTTTCTTGAATTAAATTGTTTAATTCCATTGTTTTAATTAAATTAACATTATATTGAGTAGCAACAGTGGCAACCTATAAAAATGATTAAAAATTATTCAAATTAGTGTAAAAAAAAAGGATAATTATAGTTATAAAAAGAATATCCATAACTTTGAAAATACTGAGACCAATAATTAAGTCATTTGAAATAATGAACGCGTTTAATACCTGTTAAATTAAATGACATTCCTGAAACTACTCTTTTATCATCACGATCGTACGTAATTGCAGCAATGAAGTTTGATACATAGGAACGGAACACAGGTCTTATCCACTGGAAAGTCTCTCTCACAAACGAGAAGATGAACGAAGGGGGATGAGTATACGTCGGTGTGTGGGCGACTTGTATAAATACCGTGGGCTCTCAGTCGTAAGTCGAACCACGGCGTCTTAAGAAGGCGCGCGTACAAAAGGAGCGCAAAAAGAAGAGCTGCGATAAAAAGGCAGAAGGGAAGGAGAAGGCCCTCGACGGAAGAAGGCACGCGGAATGGACCCAGTAAGATCCCTAGTAGGTAGACGTTGAGACACTGGAGTCACGCCAACAAATTAATGGTCCCGGTTCTTGCCGAACGAAAGATAATTATCCAGGAAATTTTATTTAGCCCTCACGTCCGACCACCCGTCAAAATATTTCCAGTTTCCGCGATGATCGAGCGACTTCCCTCTCTGTGTCTTCCGTCATCTTTCCCTCCTCTCTTTCCGCTTTTTATTGCATCTTGGCCCGTTTCCAAGACTACCTCCCTCGTCAACCACCTCTTCCTTTTCTCCGTTTTAACGCGAACGACACGCCGTATATCTGGCAACGGCATCACTCGATACGCGATATACATTCGCACTCGGAGGAGAATATAAACCTTCCTAACGAATGTAAATTACCGCGTTTGAGAAGTAGGAGCCTAGCTCTCCACCAACGATGACATGGAAAAAAAATTTTAGTCAGAGAAGAAACACACGATTACTTTAGGTGACGACGTATATATCTTGGGAAGCTCGTCGAGCTGAATGCAAATGAGCGAAATGCAAGGGTGGGCGGCAGGGCGGCGTGGAACTATAGTTCGAAGAAGACAGTTGCCGGCGGCACAATCATGAATCGCTACGGATTTAATTTGGCTGGAGTTTCATCAGTCAAACACTTGTCTGCATTCACCAGCTATAAAGCTTCGGCTGCCATTGTCCAATCATCGGCGAGAAGATGAGGAAAAGCGAGACGCGTGGGAGTCTCTCGCAAGTAGACATCGGCGCGTGGGTGCGTCACGCACGTACGGCTAAGTTAATGATGAGGAAACATTGGCTGAAGAGGAGCCAATATCACAGGGGTTGACACGAGATTCGCTTGCCGAGACAAAGGGTGAAACAAGCAGGATAGTACAACGTAACACGCGGTCGTAATAGTTACGATGATGTCCGCGCGACGTAGAATTTCTATTGTCGGATACGTGCCCGACAGGCTTAATGATTTAATGCTTATTGTTGGTCCTTCTCGCGATTACGTCGGCTATTGTATCGTATTGTAGGTAGCACTCTGTCGCCGATGCATTAGACAACGCATATATCGTAGAAATGTATTAAGTATACCCGAGTATAACCGAAGTAGACACTTTCCTAACACCCACGTTTATTGCGGAATACAACCTTCAGTGCAGAATTTCAACAGTTACTTTTTACGCAACCTGTAATCTATCCTTCAAACCGTCCGTCCATCTGTTTTTCAGAAACTCCTCTTTCTGCATAGTGCAAAACTATTTGGTAGTTTTTACATGTAGAAATTTTTCGTGCACACGTAATTTGTGCATGTGTTTGCACAAAATATTCCGCGCGCTGCTTCGCGTGTACTTTTTCAAATAAATTCCATCGACATGCACAGTTTTTACGCGCGCCTGCTTTACACGCATGAAAATACCTAGTAATAGTGTTTCTTTACCGTATAAATATTGCGACAATATTGTCGCAGCATTTACGTAAAGCAAAATATGTAACATTTATCGACAGAGAATATCAGGAGAAAATATCGATAGAGCTACGGCCACGGCACACAAAAAACTTAAATAATAAAACATATAAGCAATAAGCTAAATTGGCCAATCTCTAAAAATGAATCAATGTATTATTACTGAAAGATAGTAAATATTTACTGATGATTACATCAGTTGTAAGTATAGCGCTGAAGTCATTGACTGCGTTCAGTAGAAAAAGCAGTTTTACAATTGTTGTAAAATTATTTAACATGATTGATCTAGCCTTTAGTTCCTCACTAGATCTAAACGTATAAATCATATTAAAGAATCTAACAACAGTGGCAAAGCTGTTTTTTCTGCTAAAAGCAGCTATTGATTCACTTTTAGACAGTAATCATACTAGCGATCGCGCGATTGTAATTGGCGATTACTTTTCAACTAATCAGAGCAAAGCAATCGGTGACTGTTGTGATTGTTCTGATTGAAAAATAATCACAATTGCGCAATCACTAGTCCAACATATTGATTTCCTTACTGCTTACATTTTACTACTAAGTTTTTCTATGTGCCATGATTCCCAATCTTATCCGGATCTGTCAATTTTTTGAATCTTTTCCTCTATCTTTCTCGACTATATATATTGGCAGCTTTTTATCAATTCCCCAATACACCCTCGGCCCGTTCTGTGGCCCTATCGACGGTTATTGTGCCACGTACATCAGATACTATTCGATTATCTAGTACCCAAGGGACACCTACAGGCACCAGAGAGATACTCTCTTCTCGCGACGATGGTGTTGCGGAACGTTTCACTCTAACTTATTCATCGTGCATTTACTTAGACCCATGGAAGCTGCGAGATCGAACTGTTCCTTCGAGATATTTCCCGTTTTACGATTCGAGTACTTACGACGCGTTTAAGCTGGCGAAGAGAGAAGCGCACCGCCGCTGCACGCCGGATCGTTTCAACCCTCGTTTTCCAGACCGAAAGTCTACCGACGATACCGACCTAAGATCATAGGCACTTTCTCGCAGTTCCCTGACATTATGCGGTAGCGGATTATGTTCCAAGTAAATGGATTAGAAAAATCGACCGAAACGTCAACCTGCGTTTTATGACAATTATAATTTCTACAGCTGACCCTAATAGCTTCAGAGACTGCTTAAATTCCTGTCTCTCATATACAGTTCCGGAGAAGCACTAATGTAATATTTAATCTGTTCTTCGTTTCAAGAAGATTTTAATATTTCATGACGTTAACTTCGTTTATATTAAAAATTTAATTTTATTTCCTGGGATGGTATCTTCTTGGCAGTTTTGCCTCGGGAAATTGAAAATTTATTAAGTTTTCTAGGAACACATAAGTCTTGCAAGACACTTGATTAAAACGTTTGCTATTTCTATAAGCACATAAAATTTAATTGCTGCGAAACTGTATTACATTTCTTGATCATGGAATTTACTTTGTAAACTCGATATATGATATCATTTATTATGAACTGTTATTTTATGAGTTAATTTTGTGGAATGTTCAATTTCAGTGCATTTTATTTCTAAGGAAAATCTATCATATAATTATATTATATATTATTAAATAAAATAATTTCGTTCATCATACACATAAACCACTGTTATATTAATAAATAAATATAAATCACTTTAAACGGTACTTGCTTTCTTAAAGAAACCGAAATTGCCGTAACGAGCGAAGACGAGGACAAAAGTCGGACGGGATAGAGTTCTTCCTCTTTAAATTTCGTAAGTCAAAGAACTTTGTTTCCCGAGTTTCTCGTGTAGGAGAGGCTCATCGCGTGTCCGTCGACACCGAAGAAATATAACCCGGAGAGGATAGCAACGGGGTGAGAGAAAGTTTGTGATAACAGTATGTAAGAGTTTCCAAGTCGAGACATGGCTTCATCGTTATTATTTTCTACTATTAGCTAGAAACGACGTTATTAATTTTGTCATTGCATTAATATGCGGTTTGCAGGCGAACTTGCGAGATATATAACGATTACGTTTCTTAAAAAGTTTTAAATAATAACGTATAACCGAATATTTTGCAAATAATGGCACTTTATATGCAAATCTTTCTCTGAACTTTCTTATAATTACTTGCAATGGCCCTGTATATATATTCACAGCAACATATTTTTTAAAGAGAAATATTATCAAATGCGACACGTACCTACGTTAATACATAAATTATATATTGAATAAAATTCATGAAATATATAGTGTACTACAGCAATATTGTATACCTATATTTATATTTATGATTTTATTTACGATTATATATTTACTCTAGCATGACCATGTTCACCTATGCCTTTATTATTTGATTGTGCCTTTATCATTTTTGTTTGCGCATTAAAAAATACAATTTATACATTATACTACGTAAAATTTATTGCATTTGATATTATTGATTAAAATGTAGAAGCATATATCCCATTATGACAGCATGTCAGTCAGCAATATTGAAAATGTAATATATCAAGATATATATTATATAATATTTGTATTCTTTTTATGTAATGCGACAAATATTCGCAAATATAAATAAATATGCGACAAATAAAAATAAAATTCTTGTAAACAATTAAATACTTTTTAAAGTTAGAAATTTGCTTAATAAGAAAACTATTGATGGTTTTGATATATAAAATTCTTCTCAATAATAAATTAATTGCGTCATTCAATATTAACTTTTTTATTTATAATTCAAAGTAATTACTACAATTGAAAGTAATTACTACTGCTATTTTCTAGTTTGATTCGATAATATAGAATGTCTTAAAATATTCAAGATATTGATAGAACGTCTTAAAACTGAACACGTGTGTTTGAGGCTGAGGGACATACGATTCTCGCACGCGTTCGTTATAAATGCGGCTCGGATGTAACATTAACATCCGTTCGTGCGAAAATCGATGAACATGCCGTAATGTTTTCGAGCAATGCGGTGAAACAACCGTACAGTTATCTGCAAACATCAGCAGGCCGTTTCCCGTGTAACCGAGTGGTTGGTTAAAGCAATTTGCAGCCTCGTTTGTAAACAAGCCGTTGCTCGTTTGTTCACACTTGCCTGTCGACAATCGACACTTTCGTTGTACAATAATAAATTAATGTTGTACTGAGGAAGATCATATAGCTATTAAATCAATCTATTTAATGAGATCATGTGCACGAAAACACTAAAATTCAGTTATCTCTATATAGAAATGGCAATACTGTTATATTCGCAATTAGTATTAAGAAATGTTTGTGATGTCTAAATTTTACAAGTTAATTCTTCATCCACCGATAATTTGCAAAATACAACAAAACTGTGTTCCAAAATTCACTGCCAGTACTGAAAATCTACAGTTTACGAGTTTACTAACATTTTCAGCACTGACAGTGAATTTTGAAATACAGCCCAAATAATACAAATTAATAATCCTAACAAAATAATTAGATATTAAGAAACTTTATTTTAGACTGCATATGTGAGAACACAATCAATACTAAAATTAAAGGCCTAACGGTCGAAGCTGAATCTTTTAATGCTTAAAATAATTTAATCTTGAATTACTATACATACATATGTAGTTGCATATATATCATATTTTCGTAGTTTTTTTGAACTGCGAATTTAGATAAACTACCCAATAGTAAAACAAAATTTATTGGCAATACATTAGTGAAACAGTTGGAAATATATTGAGTCAATGTTAAACCAATACTGGGCCAATACTGTATCAATAATATAATTATGTACTAGAGTAGAATGGCATAATACTTTTTATATAATATTATAAAACATTTAGAAATAATAATGTAGAATTATTAATAGTTATATTCAAGTTTACACAAAGACTTTATCTCTGTTCAAAATTAATTAACCGAAATTAATTAATAACGATTGAACGCTTGCAACCAGATTTATCGAGGTGTGAAGTAAATTGCATGGTGCTTTGAATCTCTTACGAGATATAAACATTGAATCGCCGCAAGACAAATTTGAGAAGTTGATTAATGAAAAATGATGTAACGGACAATAAGTAGATTAAAGTAAGTTCCGTTCATAATCGTGCAAGCGGATCGTGGATGAGGAATGCGTTAACGTAGATTTATTATGCCTCGATCGTCAAAAGATTCGCGCGACCGTTTAACAACTTCTGCCTTTGATCACCGCATGTAGTACGGACTTCCTATCGCTTGTACTTCCATGTAATTTTTGCCGTAGAACTCCAATATACTTACTCCAATAATCACCTAGCTTGCGTGACTCGAACAATTACCGACAACGCTCTTACGAGAGAGAAAATCGACCCACCATGGCTGCCCTCTTTGGCACGTCAGCTTTGTTCCTAGGAAATTAGATTTGTCTAGAATGCAAATAGAGTGCTGGACCAGAGTATGTCGCGCATTGGCCGAATACGAAGTACGCAGTTTCACGTAGAAATACAGAAATCGGTGTCTTTATACATATATGTATGTACCGCATAACTTGAAAATGTATGAGCACCGGATAAAATTTGGAGGAAGGCTCAAATTGGTTAATAATAACGAGAGGAAAATATCTTGTAAAACATTTCTGCGAGCCATACATATTTAAAAAAAAATATTACGCGCGTTGTTGCAAATTGCTTGTAAAGTTCATGAGCTTTATATTCACTACAACCGCAGCTTTTCCGTAGCTTTCAAACATAGTTATTAATTCAGCATCAAATATCATGTATCACGGTAGATTGCTGAAACGGTACTGTGTTCATTTTTCCACGACAGAGAAGGAAAAAAGATATATCCCATAAATTTAAGAGGTCAGACTTCAAAGAGATACCAGAATCAATTCATTGATGTTGCGGCGAGCGTAAAGCATTAAGCAACGAACTGCAGCGGAACATGCGGTAAACGTAAGGCACAGATAAAAGAACGAGCTTGTTGCATCGCGCCACAGCTTTCGCTTTAACAAAAAAGAAGAGAAGAGAAAAGAGAAGAGAGTAGAGAGATGCCGCGGCACGACGCGCCGTCTGACACAATGGTGCGCGAATGGGCTTGCGAGTGTGCGGTGAGAAACCGTGTAATCTTACTTTCTAGCCGGTCGATTGGCCTCGAGGAGAGTCACTCTTTCGAGCTCGACGCGGTCCAGGCATGTAGACACACGCGCGCGTCTCGGATAGTCTCGGATATACAGCGTAACGAGCAATCGCGCGACTTACAGCTACTGCGTTTCGTCGGCATGAAAATTGCTCGTTGTACGGCACGAGCACGTTGCTCCCGGTGTTTCCGTCATGTGGCGTAACGAGCCATATCTAAATGCTCCACCGACACGGCGGGATACGTCGGGTAATTGATAATTGAACGTTTGAGATATACGTTATCTCGGATTTATCGTGGGCGGGGTGAGGTATTGTGCGTCTCTGGCCTGGCGAGAGAGAAATGCGCGTCCGTTAGAGGACTGGTTCTTACGACGACGTTGAGCGCCATTGACGCGAAATGGAAGGCGTAATTAAGCCTTTACAGATCATATCAGTGAGACCACATATAATGGTGCGTTAATTTTTCACCCCATGTTAAGTGCTGTACGATCTTTCCCAAAGTATGTCGCACTCAATCTCACATGTAACTTGGATTTTTTTATTTTATATACAAATTCGTTTAATATATAATACAATATATAATATAATTTTATACATAAATTCTTACTTTTTACACACTGGAAAAAATGATTTTAATCGATAATGATGTTTTTTAATTGAAAATAGTCTTGTTGATTTGTAACAATAATATTAATGAAGCAAATAAATTTTATTAAAACAAGAGTATATGTATTTTGATTGATGATGAAAGGGCCCAATAAGAATAAAAATTTTAAATATACATAAATGGGCTACAAGCCAACGAAATATATTTAAAATTTATATATAAGTCTCTAAAACAAATATAAATACTCTATACAATCAATATAAAGGATATATATATGTTTCATTAAAGGTATTATTAAATTAACAAAATCATTTTTAATTAAGATAATACTGTTGATACATCATTTTTTTAAATGTATGAATTAACCTTTAACGATTAAATTCATACATTCATAATTTATAAATTATTACACACACATACACGCATATTTTTATAAGTATAATTGATTAATATTTTCTCATCTCATGTAATAAGTATTATATTTTGTGTAAACTTTTTGAAAAAAACATCAATGTAAAGTTGGCCCTCCAATTTTTGAAAAAATTAACTTTCTAGTTCATTCGATTGTTCATCGTTTGCACATTTCGAATTTTCATTTGCACATTTATTGTTATTCATTTTACATTTGATGTAAAAAAATTTTTTTCATAACTTTTTTTACCAGAAATGTGCAAACGAAAATTCCCCAACTTCGGACGGGTCATTAATTCTGTAACATATTAAGTATGTTCTTCTATATTTTACAAAGTATTTATATCAAATGCGATTCTGTAACAATAAAAATATTAAAATAACGCACAGATATTATACTGAGAAACATATTTTTTAAGTAGCAAACTATTTCTCGTTTTATCTAGTGCGGTATTGCTTCAATAATTTAGCAAAAGTGTAGCTAAATATTGCCGGATGATATTTATTTATTGACTGTTATCTGTATTCATTACCAGAGGTCCGTTTTAGAACGAACTGGCTATTTTTAATTAAATTCTTTTAGCGAGAGCAACGTACGAGCGCGAACGTGCAATAAAAGCACGAGGATGTCGATGGTGGTGCGTAACGCGTGAGATTTACGCCATGCCGATCAGAGTGTCTGCGTCTATTAAAACGGCTTTCCACGCGTTTGCCGGTGTCGAACGCAAATAACCGTGGCGCGTTGACCAGAAATTCTCACACGTATCGCGGTTGTAAAACTCGCGAAAGCCGATCCATACCCATCTCGACGAGGTGTAATCAAGCCCGCTAAATCCTAAGTACATACGCACGCCACCACTTGTTCGACGGTGATTTATCCGCAATAACATTTTTCCAATCATCCACATGTAGGCCCTGATATTGCGGCCGCACATATACATAGTATATATACGTACCGTAATCGATGCTGACAACATGAAGGATAATTTCGTAATAATTCATGAAAAGTAGAAATCACGACTCAAACCGGCAACACGCCGCGCCGGTAGCGGCACGACGTGTTTCAGAATGTATATCATTTAAGTATTATATCGCTGGAACAACGTGTAATTTCGTATCTATTACACCAACGTAGCGTTAAAATAATTACGTGATAACGCATTTACCTGTCGTCCCCAGGCTTTACATGTTTGCAGCTGAAACTTATAGGAAGTGATGGCTTTAAGCCAGCGTTCCAGTTTACGGGCAACAAGTTTCTCAAGTGTTCTCAACAGTGTAACAACGTACACGTAAGCACGTACTTGGTGCAAACATTTAATACGGTAGTTTTAATAAGTCCGTAGATTATGTTGACGGCTTTGAATATTTTTTTACTGTAAATTCTCCGGAACACCCGGCGGATCGTCGATAATCAAGAACGGCGATTTAACACGGGGTCAAGTCACTGGATTAAACTTTACGTAGAGCTCAGCTACGCCGTGCCAACGAAAGTATCGCGTGACCGCGATGATCGATGTCTCCCGTGTTAAATAATTCAACGATTTCCGACGTATAGTCTCGTGTATAGAGTACCTCTTCCTTTTGCCCTCTTTTGCGGCCGCAAATTGTGCATGTGTGCCTATGTAGAAACAACGAATGATACCTTCTAATACAAGCGTGTAACGTAATAAGGACAAATTGCACACGTCTCGCATAAACGACGCGACAGACATGGACAGACGTGTGTTCCCCTAACCGGCTACTTGGTTTCTCCCGAGACGTTAGATCAGCGAAAAATCAATGTCATTTGCGAAATGATTTATCCGTAGTAATTACGTCCAGCTTAGATTCAGGCCGGAGACCTTTTTCTCTTTGAACAATGCCATTAATTTCTTGGCGGCGTTATATGAGCTAGGAAACGGCGAATATATACTCTGTGTAAGACTTATTTCTCGTGTACTAACTTCCCTTTCTCTTTTATTTCAGGTAAGTACGCCATATGTCATCGAGTGTTAACTCCTTCATGTACAAGAGAATAAATGTGGCTACAACGATTTCCGATCAAGGTTTGTTGCATCAGTTGTTAACATCAAATGTAACGACGCTGCAAGAATGCATCACGAATTTAAAATAATCTCGATCTGCGAAGAATTAATTATTTCTTTCTTCAATTACATGACTGCAAGAATCACGAGCTTACAATTTTCCATAAAATTTAATTTTAAACCGAGGTATAGGCATTTTGGATTACGCAAAATTGTGGAGACCTACGAGGCTAATTTGATCGCGACATTGTTGACGATATGAATTGTAAAAGGGATCGGATATGAATTCACCCTATATAATGAATCACGAATGTTCCACAACACTGTTTACGGGGGGGGGGGGGGGAATTACAATAGTTAATTAACTCGTAGCATTCAAGGCACAACAATCGAACGCGACGCTCGGCTAAATTTTGCGTGGTGATCGCGCACTATTTCGATCGGACGCGTACCTACTACCTACCTGTCCAAACAATCGGCTGATCATCTATTAATTTGCCTACTGTGCGAAATTGAACGCGAAGTATTTACATGCGTGGAACGTAATGCACTCGAAACTGAGCTGATCGAATCGCAAATCCTCGTCGCATTATTCAAATACCTTTCGCGGAATCAGATTGAGGCCTGCAATAATTCTCGGGCGCTGAAGGTCGCAATCGTAAAGCACGAACAGCGGAGCAGTTAAATTTTTTATAGCGATTTCTGCCACTTCGCCGTATTTCGCTGCATCTAGACAGGCGGCGACTCGGTCATTCATAAATCACGTCTTGATTTTGCCCAGCGCAACGCGACGACGACACAACCGCGCAAGCTGAATGAATATACGTAAAATACTTATATGCACGGTACGCGAGATTTTATCGAGCCACGCGGGAACATTAATTCCCATTGTACCGCATTATACGGATCATAAAGCTTCGCTCTATAGACAGGGCGATGGCAAATCTATAACAAGCAGATCGCCCGCCCGATAATCAGCCCGCTTCGAGCGGCGTCAACCTTAATGGAATCATCTCCAATCTATATTGAATATTAACAGAAAAAGTGTCGGTTTAATTATAAGTAATACAAATTTCATACATTCTATCGTTAAAAAATATAATAGACAAGAACGCGAATTTTATGAATATCTGTTAATAATTGATAAATCCGTTAATAATTTCTATCATGAATAAATTGCGATCACTTTTATTTGTCGGAACAAATAACGATTAATTTTTATTCGTTAAGAATAACCATTTATTCTACAATATTAAAGCTGATTATAAAAATTCAATTTGTTATATATAATCCTTTTATAAACTATTTATTAATATTATACAATACATATTTCGATATAATGCGGAAAGAACAATTTTGCTGAAAAATCTAAAATTTTGCTGAATACATCTGAAAATAACTTTGTTGTACCATCAAAATAATTACGTTGGAAATTCAAAAATAATGAGCAATGCTACAAAAAATTGCGATATTTTAACAACCAGTTCGAGTTTCCATCAAATTTAATGGTCTAACAAAATGATTTTCAGGTCCGTATCCAGCAAAATTTTATATCTTTCAGCAAAATTTTTTTCGTGAACCAATGCATGTTATTTAATTATTATGTTTCCAAAAAATTACACTGAGAGAAAGAATTTTGTTAATTTAACAAGCCGCTAGTTTAATAAATGATTTATAGATATAGTGGACAACAAATTATTATTTTAATTAGTTGTGATTGATGCTAGTTTGCTATTCGAACCAATTATTAGCAATAAAAGCAATTTATGTAAAATCTATTTTTTTGATACATTTTTGTTTGCCAGCAATATTTATAATCGTATAAATCGTATATTATTTATTACCAGTTACATTATCGAATAATGAGAAATTATTCGTAATAGTAACTAATCGATTCGTTTTCGTATCAAACCGTCACATTTGTCATCACTTTTTTTTGTTCCTACAACTTATTTTTCTTAGTGTACTCCTGTCAACAAATTTAACATACAGTTGTAAAATAAATTATTTTATTAGTTTCAAAGTTTACATTTTATATAAATTTTAATAAAATAGGTAATTTTTATAATTTACACATTTTAAGTGCACTTCTAGACATATATTGTAATTACGTTCTTCTAATAACTAATGAATTGATTACATGGGACATTATGTTTAATGTTCGAAAAATTACACTAGACTTCAAAAATATTCACATCTATACTCTATATCTATAAAACTCTAAAAATAAATCACAACGACACTGTTCCTCCTTTAAGAGTTCCCCTTATTAATTTTTTACCAGAAATGTCGTCTGCATTATTTCTCGAAGAAAAACGTCTGACGCAGACCGTTAAATCGTCTGCCAGTACGAAAGCGGGGTACCGAAAGAGCCCTATCTCTGTTCGAGGCGAGGGCGAAGATCCAGAGAAATGGACTACATCGAATCTGCGGCCGACTTCATAATACGGTCTACGGAATATCCATTTGTCGTCGGGCCAAGCCTACGGCCGGGATTTCCTTCTCCCCGCGGTTATGCGCGGCCGCATTACTTTTATTCGGACGTTATTGATAAACGATAAAATCTAGTCGGAAGTCCTTCCCCCCGCTCATAAATTCCGCGGCACTTCCGCCCGACGAGCCGTTCGACAAACCGCTCGCGACGAATAAATCACTTCCACCCCCGCAAAAGCATTTTCCGGCTAACCGTAATCCGAGCATCGACGAATTAAGGAGCCCACTGCGGCTGGATTGCGCTGGATCGATCAAATTATTATGCGATTTGTATGTGCCATTGCGCCGTGTTTCCTCTCGCGTTTCATACACACACACATACACACGCTGAACGATTGTATGCATGGTGTAGATGCAATTTAATCACAATGTTGCGTACACAATACTGCGTGTAAACTGCAACCACCACCAGCCGAGATTGGAACTTTTAGTGGCAATTTGCACACAAACAATAAGTGTTGTTAACACTATTGAAATAATTATTACATTCGTCAACTGTGTAACGCTATTAATATTTAGGAAAACCATATAAGAGAAGAAAATATTTTCAATCTCTCTCTCACACACACACACACACTCACACACACACACACACACACACACACACACACACACACAGATTTTATATATATTTAATTATTTCTAATAAATTTTTAATAATTAATAAAATAATATCATACCATTTAATGATATAAAAAGACGTACTTGCTTTGTGTTTCTTACAATTGGTTAAGGAATTCTGCGTCTTTTTTCTTCGAAAAGATAACAAGTTTTTAGTTTTACGAGGTACATATGCAATAAAGTGCATGCAGTTGCAGGAAAAATCGATCAATCTTCTTTACCCGAGATACTTATGCGCCCCGCAGGGTTGGAATGACAGATACAGAAGCTATTCAACATCGTCGGATACAGTGAGCGGAATAGACCCTGCACGACGTTATTGTGATGTACCGTACATGCGACCAGCATATCGGAAGCCAATGTCAATCTTTTCCCCTCGCTTATACATGCGTTGACGTGAAGACGTGTGTTCCCTCGTGCGGAACTATAGAAACCTGAATTACTTCAAGCGCCTTTCAACCCCCTTCCCCCAATGCTGCGAACCCAAGTGCCTATCTACACATTTGGATTGAACTGCACGCTTGTGACGCTGTCGCGGCTTCAGCTTCGAATGTAGTGTCTTCAATTTCTTCCACCTCCAGCCGCTTTTCCGTTCTTTTTTTTTCCTTTTTTTTTTCGTTGAGAATATTTCCCTTTCATCTTCGACCGACAGTACCAAGAACCCCCCCCCGCTATGCAAATCGTATTTTGTCGTAAAACGTGCAAGGTTCGCTGTCGAAGAAGCCAACGCGACGGAGCGGATGTAGATGTGACTAGGAATCAAAGGAGGGAGGGATGAGTAGTCGAGGGCGAACGGCGTCCACGCTTGCGAAAACACCGAACGAGAGATTTAAGGGTGAAGTACCGTCGCCGTAGGAAAATAAAGAACCCTCGTCTGCATGGAGCATCCTTAAGCTGAACTCTCAAGAATGTAAAATCGGTATACGTTTAAGAGAGCCAATTGTACATGTATGAATAAAAACAGATTTCTTCTCAATAAAAGATGAACTCGATAAACCATTTTAATTTTTGTTTTCCATATACATCTAATTAATTCGATAACTGAAATACTTCGATCCTTCAAGTATTTTATTAATTATTTCTCATGTTGCTATGATATTTCAATTTGCAATACAAAATAAAACGAAATCAATTTTAATGTAATATAACTCTCTGAAACTTTTAGAGTGAATTGTCACTCCGATGAGTGAAATCTTTTTCAAGATTGGCTCAATTTTCACTCTTTAGAGTGAGATTCCACTCTCAAAAATTTAGAAAGTAAATACAAGCAAAACCGATTTTAAATTAATCAAAGTTAAGTTTAAAATTAATTAAGAAAAAATATTTCTTTTATATATATATATATATATATATATATAAAGCGCGTTAGTAACGAACTGAATTTCCAAAATTAATTTCCAAAATTAATTTTCAAAATTAATTTTTGAAAATACTCTGAATACAAAGGAAAAAAAGCTCCTGGAATACTAATATAATCTACCTTTTTTTATCCCCATCTTTTATTTAACGTAACCAACGAACAGCATGCTCGTAGTATCACGGTTATTACTATTTCGAATTTGATTATCCATAATGGAAAGTGAACTGGCATTGCGTGAGACTGTCACCGGATGTGTCTGCGAATGTGTATACCAATGACGTGTACCTATGCACATGAGCGAGGCGCGCGACGCAGACGCGTATCTCCGTGTTAATAATCGCGGCGCTTTCGAGACGTGTGCGTTGCTTTACATGCAAATCAGACAATTGCAGCCGATATGTACGGACGTGCGTCGGGAATGGGGTTAGACGCGGGGACTATGTCCATCGGCGGTTTAATTAGATTATGCTGCCATACCTCATCGAGCTTCACCCTTGTTCCCCACCACTGACGACGGGCTCTGTGCAATCTGACAAACACGGAATGACACTCTGTCCAGCGATGCATAACGCGATAGCGTGTGCACAGATTAGAGATAGACAGCTGCGATAAATACAACGAGACAAAAACATGATTGACTCCACCATAAATTAGAGCGAATTTTGGCGAAACGCTTGTGCCTCTCGTCTCGAGATCAGCGTAATATACGTGCTCCTAAATCGCGAAATTTGCTCATCGTGCGATCCAACGAATTACTGACGAGTGATTTATTTTATCCCTATCTTAAAATATGAATATATTATGGGAAAATTAGTGAAATATACAATTGATTTATTACATGCGCTTTTATTAATTATGATACAGCAACAATTAAATAATTTCTATACAAAACAATAATTTTAATAATAATTTAAAAATTAGAAAATATTTAATAATAATACGATAAAAGACTGACGTTTGCATTAATCATATTTAAATTTCGCATGTATGTATTATAAAATATAGTGTTTTTCGAGAGAATGTAATTACGTTTATGCGTAATTTTATTCATATCACTCATTTCTTAGCCACCGCAATATTGTATCCGTTAATTGACCCCAGGACTGGAATTTGGACCAGATGCAATTTACGTAAATGAGGGAACATTATTACGAATCGCGTCAATACTGTGGAATGCACTCTCGCGTTATGCATGAAATCAGAGTGAAATATCCCATGCGATTTCCCAAGTTAAATGAAGATTTTATGCCCGCCAATTTCCGCGCTGTTTCGCGATCAAACGTAAATTCATAAACACGCGCGTGGGCAAACGGCATATTAAATACGCGAACGAATAAACGGATACGCACAGACAGATGAATAAGCAAACGGAGAATTCAGGATGTAACGGAAAGAGCGAAAGGGGAAGAAGGGTCCGTACATCGTTGGATGCTTCAGGGTATTCAGAGTTGAAAGCCCGACAATATGCACGTTCCTGCCCGAGTCGATGATTGGACACATTCCATTCGTCTCATCGTCGCCGTCAAGCACGGCGGAGCCGTCATTGTTTCACGACAAATTAGTTTGTCAAAACCAGCAGGAACAAGAATGACTCGCAAGCGCGCGAGTCATTTCGCCTTGGAACTCGACTAGGACAAAATTGAAGCAGCAAGATGGATCGATGGTAGCGAGAATAGCAGAAGCGCGAAACGTGCCAGTCGAAGTTATTTCCGTACGCGATTGGACGCTCTTTTTCAATACTGGAGGTTCAACGAATGACAGGCGGCTATCGCGCGGCGTCATTTGTTTCGTCTACGTGAATTGAATTTTGCTTTTTAGACTTTTCGCGACGGCCGAAGATATGCAAGTCAAAAAGACACACAAAACGCTTAGTTTATACGTGAATCAGTTTTCTTTCAATTTCATATCTGAACACTGATTTTAGCGTTATCTAATAAAAGTGTTAATTACGTAATCAACACTCTTATTTTTATCAATGCCCATTTTTACAAATATAAACTTGCTTTCGTCATCTAGCTTTTTCTAATTCTTAAAACTAGAGAAAAGATGAAAAGTTAATTAAACTAAGATTAAAATTGAATTAGATTGATAGAAACGGGCATAAGTTTTCATCAAGCCAATGCAATCAATACTATTAGGTGTTGGAATTAATTCGTAGCGTTTTTAATGAAAGAATGTTATTTATTTCATATGAGCATTAAAAAATACATTAATGAAAGTACTTCCCATCACTTGTAAAACGCTACGAATTAATTCCAACACCTAATAAAATAAATATTTTAACGAATATCAACTTCATTATTAAACAAATGTATCAGATGTTTCAAGTTAATGTTAAACTTTAGCTGAGAGATATTTTTTGCAAGTTTTCAGAATGTTTATCAGTATCTCATTATTAAATGCCGATCAATCTAATTTGAAATATTAATATTTCAGCTTCAGTTTATAAATTAATATTAATATCTCTCAAATTAGTGTCCCACATCCAATACAACGAATCCGCGCGCAACTTAGAAAACTGAAAAATGTATTTGCAAAAATTTGCATATGAATATTAGTAAGCAAGATCCGTTTCGATCGAAAATAAAATTATGGTAAAAATTATTTCTCTTAGCTTATTTATTCTTATTGGTCTAATTTCTATTTAAAATGTATGTCAGTTTAAAATTTTCTTAACACATGTAATCCTATTAATTTCTCGATTAAGCTAACAGTATAGCATGTTGTGTAAATGTAGAGCGATATTAATGACAACTGGAGTGAAGCTACGTTTAAAATCAACAACCAGTCATACTGGATGCGAAGCATGACGATGAGAGAAGAAAAAAGATGCAGATCTTGAGGAAAGACGGACAAACGAGAAAATGTTAACACGACTTCGAAACAAGAAACCACGACAAGGTGTAGCTGGAGAGTCGAAGGTCTTTGAGATTTTATTTCCGCTCGAGATAACACCCTTAAACCATGACGTCGCGTGGCGGCATGGAGCCAACGAGAGTGGCGTAATTACCTGCAATCAGTCACAGGATTACATGGGTTCTGCAGACTCGGTCATTCGTTCCTTTTTTCCACGTCTATCTTGCATACACGCACATCAACTTGCGCATGTTTTTACATGGTGGCCACTGTCTACCGAGGGAGACAGGAGGGGGCGGATAAATTGCGCAAAAAAAGTAACGACCAAAAATGCGTCTAATCTCAGCCGAAAGTCGGAGTAATGTCTCTTTTCGCGAAAGTACTCTGAGAAACGAGATTTGAGTTACGGAGGAGTTCCTTTACTCGATTGTGGGATCTTCGCAAAGTCGCGACGTCATTTGACGTTAAGTTGTTCGAGAGAATCTAATCTTTTAATATCCATCGTACATTTCCGCGTCCAATTTTCGTATAGCTTAAACGAAATCGTCCATTTCATGACACACAGAAACACACGTTTGCATTTTAGATTATAGCACTACGTGGCATTATGTCATCAGATCTAAAATGAGTCAACGACCTGGAAACATTTGTATTTCGTGCAATTATGAAAACACACGCTATTTGGTATTCACGAACATCGTAAAGAGAGAAATCCTCCATTCTACTGCCGTGACTGAAGCAAATTAGAAGGATTGAATCGCAAGTTTTACAATGTAAAGTTATTATCGCGATGTGGCGTAAACGTTATGACACCTGCTTATTGTACATAAGTGTTCCTAGAAACTGTTTGCATAAAGAGGTAATTCGCTTGGCAAATATTAATAATTAAATATGAAAAGTTATACATCAATATTAAACTCAATTTTAATGTAATATGCAATCTCAAGCTTTTTAAATTATTACATCATTACAGTGAAAAAAAAAGTAATTTCGATATTGCTAAAAAAAAATCATTTTTAACCCTCCGCTAGCAATATGAATTTTAATTCCATCAGCAATAGAAGTCTTCGAGAAACAAAGCAAATTTTTTATTGTATATTTATCAAAATTTTAGCAATGAGTTCTTATCATCACATAAATCGGATTGTATTTCACTTATATTTTTTAGATTTACATTTATCTATCAAAATAATGCCTTCAAACAACAAAGAATAGTTTCATAATAAAGTACAAACTTGAAGTCAGGCTCATTTTTACTTTTACAGTTTTAACAGGACCTTGTGAAATACAGTAATAAAAAAGTGAAAAATTATACATTTTGACAAAAGAATCTAGATACTTATTGTTAGCAATGATATCGTCGCTTTATATCATTTCAGAAACAATTATCAGCCCTTTCGCAATTAACAATAATTACACAAGAGATACGTATATCCTTTTGCGACACGAACTGTACAGACATTTTTCAACATTAAATGACTTCACGTTCTCTGTACCACCCTCACGTAGGGTCAAGAATTTAACAATTGAACAGGCCGCCGTTTATCTCGTCAGGGGTTGATCGCCTTTTTGCGCGACCAATCCCTCCCTGTCTATACAACGAGTAGAGTCGAGCGAGGGTGGATGTGGTGATGGACGAGGAGCAAGAACGAAGCTCCCCGGTTGCATGCGAATCGCTATGGGGATATATATGCAGTTATGCAGACTTCGCCGATGCGTCACTCCGACGCATTATACGACGTGCCTTGGGATCGCATATTCCCTCGGGAACCAGTCGCAAGGGGGAGATCCTAGCAGAATATATTTTCTGCGTCGCGCGGAACGACAGGTTGAGCACGTGGAATCATGATGTCGTCTTCTTTAATAAGAAAACCACCGATGCGTCTTCGACTGCGTAGAGTCATCTATTTTACGGTTCATCACCCACTCATTCATAATTTCAATCCAGCGAAATTATGAACGAGTTTCGCTAAGTTTTGATAAAATAATTAATTTGTTTGGCTATATACGAATGGATTGCGATTGGAATGGACACTTAACTGGAATGGCACATACATATATTTCCTCTATTCCCGGAAAATTCGCCTAAATGACATAACACTGCACTTGGCAGGCATGATATTGGATTTTATTTCATGAGTCGATAGATTGAAATAGGTATTTCCGTATCGACAGTTATTAATCTGTATTGCCGCGCTCATGATAATACGTCGCGGATTTTCACAATTAGAATATTCAATGCGTGAAATATTCACTTGCTCTGTATTACATCTTTGTCGGTGAATCATTCGATAATGGTATTTTCATGATAGATTACTTGGCAAAGCTTATTATTTCCATTTGGTATTGATGAATCAATCGAAATGTCACCGACAGACTCATCAATTTGCACACAACTCTACACTAGGTACGCATGACTGGCGCGATGCAATTTCATTCCTTCATTGTGACGGACGGTAATAAAATGGTAATGGAGACTGATAACACAGACAGAGTAATGCCGATTTGCGACGCTTTGTAACACGAACGGCAGGAATTAATGCTTAATCGACAAAGAAGATGTCTTCGTCGATTAAGCATGTTTTCTTCTTCATGGACATTGACATTTATTTCAAAGCGACTACCGTAAGCTTTGAAATTAACTCATTAAACGAATTGCAATAATGCGAATATTTGAATTATGCGACAAACTATTAAGATGCTATGCATTGTGCTTCTCTAAACATTATAATTACGTAGCAATATATATTTTTTTAATCATTGATGTAATTTTCATTAAAATTAACGACGCGAAAAGATCGTGATAATTGATAAGTCACTGTCTCTTTTCACAGCTAAGACGGCAGAAGCTACGAGAAGTCTGTTAACGTGTAATTATTTATTTAGTCGCGACGTCTTATCTCTCCCGGTGCAGTGGTGTATGGTATTCTTTAGAGTTGCAGATAACACAGAAACGATCGCGGTCCCCTCCGTAAGTCCACAATTTTGTTGGGTAAATTCACGAAAATCGATTCTATCGATCAACGCAGCGTAATTAAGGGGGATAAACAAGGCACCATATTCCAATGCAATGGTATAATAATCGATCGTTGCAGTCGTGCGAAAGGAAGGGGAGAGTAGTAGGTTCGGAACAGATAACCTTGTGGGTGGCACTAACAGCACCGATGGCGATAGCTACAAAGATTGATCGCCAGTAATTAAATGTTCGCGGTCTTCCTATCTTGCAATATTTTATTAAGCTCAGAAACATGCGTAGTGTGCGTGTATTTCTGTGAAATACGAATATATACGCGACAATTGTGTCCATGTGTGATGTCCACTGATGCCAATTAACATTATAACCGTGGCTGTGTCATTTTTTACCCATCCGATAGTTTTTCTTCTCCGCAGTTAATTTGAATTTACACGTAAAATTTTAGATTTTTATATGATTCTTCATAAATAATCATAATTAATTGCAAATAATTTTACTTTTATGGTGACAACTTTTTTTGTCTTTTAGATTTATCTTGAATCGCGATTGAGTTAATTTAGACTCGCGGTTCTAATGTTAAAAGAAAATTAAATTTTCGATCAAAACGGATCTTGGTCTCAAATATTTCAGAGTAAATTTGAATACATATCTAATTCTATGTACAAACCGCGTGTACAAACCGAAATCTTTTTCGAATCTTCAAAGGCAATCTTCAAAGGCAATCATGAACAGAATTATACAGTAATATTACATATTAAATTGACAAGCAATTTAATAATTTTAATGCTAATAAGCACCTTAGAAGAATGAAACTGTGTTGTTTTAACATACATTATCACTGCAAAGGGTTGATTATTAAGTTGGGTGATATAAAAAATTTGTTTAATAAATAAAACAGAACAATAATTTTCTAAATTAACAATTACGAAATAAATAAATTCTCTCTCCCTCTCCCCCCCCCTCTCTCTCTCTCTCTCTTTCTCTAGAAATATGACATTTCTACAATGTTGTTAACAAGGCTGCGAAGTGTAGCAGCAAATGATTCATACGAGCCATAGAACGTCCTTAGCGGAGGTAATTATACAATACTATAATGCTGATTATTAGCCGAGATAATTTGAACAATTAACTGAAATGACATTATCGAGTTAACGAGACATACCTTGACATATATATCAACGTACGACGAATGATGTACGTGTATCTTGACATGTGTCAAATCTCACTGAGTCAACGTGTCTGAATTCAGTTGATCAAGTCAACTGTGTCACAAGCCGCGTGTACACAATCGCGATATCTGGTGATTCGCGCCGCGGTTACATCAATCACATCGAGACGTAGAAATCTACAGCACGAGGAACTCTCGGCATATGCTCACGCACTAACGTAACAAGTTTTTTCTTGTATGTAGAGAATTCCCTGAACAAACATATTAGTTTCGATAAGTCGAGTGTGAATCCGAATAATTCGATATACGACAGGTTGCACACACGCGAAGAATATCGCCCTTTCGGATATACGTAATGTGTATGTACTGTGGGGTACATTTGGTCGGATCTATCGGATCGATCAGCCCCTTATAATTAAGGGGCCTTCTAACTAGGCACCACGTTTTGATCACATAATAATCAGGCGTCAGTGGGCCGCGACGCGTGGGGACCAAACGCAGTCGGACCGAGAGAGATAATCCTACGGATCAGAGGAGCCAAGGCGCGACGACGATGCTGCGCCTCGTAAATTTCATGTCGGCGCGTGACTCACGGCGAGGGATGGATTAACCACCCTCTCTACCCGGGTTGCACACCCTTCGCAGGCCGCATTGCGGAAGGAGCGCCTTCCGAACGACTCCAATGCTAGAAACGGCTGGGACGCGATAAAATGAGACGCGAGGACGAAAACGCAAATGTAGACACTCGCTGTTAACTAATAATGATCAAGCCGATTCAATTTATTCAATATATATATCGATATATTTTATCACTTTGTGTTAAATTTCTGACATTTCGAGAATTATGATTTTAATATAGGTACCAAGAATTTTAAGATAGGTATCATTGCGATACATGCGAATTAAAAGAATTCACAATCTTATATACATATATTACTTTCTTGAACAAATTTATATGATATTTATAATTCTGGAAGAATATTTGGGAAGAGGAAAGATGAAAAATAAACATACTCCTTAATTGTATTGTAATTGCTGTTCCCTATTTTATACATCTATTTTATATATATATCTATATCTAGGTACACATTGTGTAAACATATACCTTCTAAATTCTTCAGATTGGAATCTTACTTTAAAGAATGAAAATTAAGCCAGTCTTGAAAAAGAGTAGCTTAATTTTCAATCTTTAAGAATGAGACTTTCCTTCTTCAAAGTGAGATTCATTCCAAAAGTTTTTAAAAGTATATATATATATATATATCTAAGTATGTATATATCTAATAAAATTACTACAGAATTGTTATCTCAATAAAAAAATTAATTCATCACTCACTGACCTGAAGCGCAATACCGGAGTTAATCAGTCACAGATACGATTCTGTGACACACGAAAATAAAATCGAAATTAAAGCAGCGCTCAAAATAACTAATGCTTTAAAAAATTATTTCTACACATATACATTAAATTTTCTACTCAATTACGTATTTATTTAAAATAATTATACATTTTTCGAAGTATCTTTATAAGAATAAACTTTTATGAAATTTTAAACTACTCACTGTAAAGTTCTTCCGCCGCGTCAATGCCTGATGCCTCTCCTAAGCTTTCTCCTCTTCTCAGGCTATTCGTTGACAGCTTCGTGGAATTTCCATGCAATTTCGACACGATATATACACATTGTATGCGTCGTAATTTTCCAAAATATTTGAACAATTCGGTTAAAGCTAATATTTTCATACGTAATATAATATACAATAATAAATTGCATTTACATCACGTTCTCTCGGGTTATTAGTTTCATAACTACTCTTTCAATATACAATATTCGCGAAAACGCGGACAACTATGACTGACGCGCAATATACCTTGTACGACACTTCCGAAGTTAACACATGACATGATCGGCTGCAATCGTTTGTTCAGTTAAATTGACAATATTATCTTGAAGGTCTGAGTATCCTAATCATCGATGGGTTTCAGAATGCAGCCTACTCACCGAGCGATTGGTTCTTATTTGTCCATCCATGAATAAAAAAGATAATAAATTCCTAAATCCAGAAAACAAAAATGTTGTAATCTTTTTGTAACTAGCTCTAAATTAAGTTTTCCTTATCATTAAGATATTCAGTCCTTCAAAATACTGAGCTTCTTCAATGTATATACAAGATTATTCCCGTAAAGAAGTTATAGTCGATGAAAAGTCATTACTGTACAGAAATTATTATATAGGTACATTTAAAAAATTGAGCATTGAGCACTGATAAATTCTTCATTGCAATATACATACACGTATGCTTGCGAGTCTAAATTTATTATAATCTTCACATGCACATATCATAATTACTATTCTATTAATTGATATTACACCGTGAATTGCGTCAATTAAACTAATCTATAATACATCGATAGCAATAAGCTTTATCCTACGAGCTTCGTATGTATACATTCTTGTATGCACAATAAATTTCCGAATCATTACACATATCTCAGGATTAAACATTCGCGCTACTCTAGTTCTAATTCATCTATTTCAAGTCAATGAATCAATGAGATGATATATATATATACACACACACCTTACTGTAATTACTGGACGTTCTGCCCAATACTTCCCAGACGTTCTTTTCTCTTCAAGTCTCTTTTGGTTGTATTGACACTATCAAACACTAACAAAACATGTTGATCAAAATGCGAACTAATTATCATAATATAGAATTTGATGATTGCGTGATATGACATTCCTGATTAAGCATACGCGACGCAATCTTCTAAAATACGAAAATATTGAAATATTAATTAATTATGAATGTGAATTCTTTAGTCCAGCTATTTGTCGTGTACGTGCATGCGTGTGTGTGTTATTTCCCTGAATTTCTAAAGGATGCTAATTACAGATTATATATCGGCGAAAATTTTTTTAAACGTGATATGTATACTTGAATCAAAGAAAATTAAATCGTTAAACAGATAATTATGGTCCATAAATATCATAACGAAATGGTAATTTATAATTTTTTCATCTCCTACATTTCTCATTCTTATATAAAATAGATAAATAACGCGAAATATATCTGCTTCAATATATGTATAGTAACTGTCGCCTTGATATGCTTAAGAATTGTTAATCATAAAGTTAATTAACATAAGTTGATTATCACTAATTGTTGTTGAAAATGATCACGTTTCGTGAGACAATGACACAGTGACGTGGAGCGACTCACGCCACTACCTGCCGGCGCAATTCTCGTAGCGTGAATGACACAACACACGGAACGATTTTGTTTATACGCTGTAACAAACGCCAAGACCGTACGCTAACCGTTGTATTATCCCTTTAAAAAGTTGTGTTTATCACTGTCTGTTAAATGTTTAACACTTTATGATATAAATTTGTATAGAACATTATATGGTTCTCAAATTTCAAAATTTCGAAGTAAATACAATACAACATTAAATATAAAGTTTATTCCAAAAAGAAAATTTATTTTTAACCAAGAAATCATTTATGTAACTTATTATCATTACTCCTTTTGTCGAAGTTTTCCTATAAAAATATCGAAATATCTTCAGGCTATAAGCGAATTTTTAATTTATTATAATTACTATAAGTTTTAATTTATAATTATTATAAGAAAGCTTCTTACTTATTATAACTGTACAATTTTCCTAAGGAAAACTTTGTTGAAAAGAATGATGATAATAAGTTATATAAATAATTCCTTAATCAAAAATAATGTAACTCGAGAAAAAAAAATGAATTTATATGAATTTATTTATATATAATTTTCAGAATACATTATAATATTACGATAATTATATGTAATTATATATAATTATAAGTTATTATATATCTATTATAGAAAATTATCTGACTTACACAAATCATATATCTGTTATTAAAAAATTTTTAAATTAAGAAATCACTTTAAGAGAGAGAGAAAGAGAGAGAGAGAGAGAGAGAGAGAGAGAGAGAGAGAGAGCAGATTAATTAAGAGTCGACGATCGTAATAAGTATCATGTTGCAATTTATATTTTTGCGTCTTAATGAACTTATAATTATAATTTTTAAAATTTCAAGAAAAATACGGTAAAGATAGTCTTGAAAAAAAATCAGCAACTCTGCTCGAGATTTATAAAAGACGTGCATTCTCATTTACGTAATTCGAGATTTACTGTCTCATTCTGAGTATGTCACTTTAGACGAGAAACATTGTCGTAGTGAGCAGCGAAATTCCCATTTTATACGATGCGACGGTAGGAGCAGTATTTTGCACCACGATTTATCGGAATAAAACCTGGGATTGGTTCTATTTGTCGTGTGTATCGACCACGCGCAAAATATCGTCGGTGAAATCGCGCCGCGTGCCAACGTACGCGGAATCCAGATTAATTCTACGCCGAGGTCAGAAATCGAAGAAAGAGGGTTTATACTTGATGCTTACGTGGACTCGGTCCAGCAGTTATTTAAGACATGTAACTACGACGACAGAAAGTGACAATGCAACGCCATAAACTACGATTTTTCTATTACACAACTGCACAGACCGTTTCACTTTCGATGGCTGGCGGCTATTATTTCGATCTTTCGATTGTTTTTCTCTATACACGAAGGAATCTAAAACCAATGGACATTTTTCCCTGCGAGTGTACACATAACGCCCGGAGAATAGCATGCGATGGTTTCAGATTCTCGCGAGCTGTCAAAAGAGGATTCGAAGCTGCGATATTTAAAACGCAGTCGGCCATTCGTTGTTTGTTTGTGATCGATTCCTGTCCGTCGATGGATAGACAATTCACGTTTGGACGAATCGCCGGAATGCATCACGCTGCCTGTCAGAGATTTACTTCGTTCGACTCTTCAAACGAGTAACAAATTCGCACGTAGCTTGTTTAACGATCGTCAAAGATTTAGCTTTCAAACGCGTCGCACAATTTTTACCGAGTCGTCTTGCAAAAGCACAAGCAGTCACAGAGACGCACATTTCACGAGGAAACATTTGACTACTGCAAAATGAGATGTGCGACTTACGCTGGGACTTGTCGAGGCGTAAACTCGAAATTACTTCCGTCTGTCTCGCGTACCGACTAAAAGCGAATTTCGCTTTTCGAGATGGGCTGTGGAATGTGCTCGGGCGAACGTGGAATTCAGCTTAATGCCATGCTCGAGGTCAGAAATCGAGAGCGAACCCTTTCAACACTATTGTAGATACCGTCGAATCAGTTATTTAACGTACATCAATTTAGCTTTTTGCGCTGAGCGTTACATAGTCCGCATTCAGGCAAGCAAGAATTATATAATTGTTTCATAATTTCGATTATTATAAAATTAAATTGATTTTAATATTGATGTAAAATATAAAAGAGTGTATTTACTTGAATTTTCTTTCTTTAACGCTTGAAAGAATATATCATCAATATAGAGCGCGCAAATTAAGCTATCTATTTTCTCATCAATTTCGCTGGTTTGACAACGCCAAGAAAAATTATAACCAGCAATAGAAATCCAAATATAACCTACATAAGGAAAAATTTTTATCTTCTCTTCCGAAAGAATTGTCAATATAAACATATTCAAATTTTGTTCCCTTCGCAACGCTCTACATTCTCCAGCAAGATGCATAAGTATACTTTCAAAAATGTCCTTCATGCCGTTGCCTCCCCCACTCTTTTTCATCCTTTTTTATTTGCGTTAGGGGCAAAGAAGAAAAAAGTATAAGGAGTACAAGTAAGGAGATAACGTGGCACAATAGTCGACGAGAGTGGCTTCTTAGCATCCGCGATTACATTAGTCAAATTCTTATTCGGCAGCTATCTCTCGCGGTTACTTTCGTGTCCATCACGAGAAAAGCAGGAGAGAAGGATAAGGAGACAAGGGTGTATAACGCGAGAAACGCGCGCAAGACAAAGCGAGCGAAGAATAATGTTAAAAAGGGAAAGAACGAATTTCTTCCTCGGTGCCCCAGAGCGATAACCGAAGAAAGTGAAAAAGGGGATGGGCTACGAGGAGCGAGGGATGTCGTCCTGATGGGACGAGAGAAGTCCGTCTCGCTGCCGTGCCTCGCGTTGTAATGCGAAACTAAAACAGAATTATCTGGTGCCCCCTGTGTTCTACGGTACACGGTATGGGGCCGAGTCGCCCCCAGACTCAGAGGTGAGGGTGGCTGTCGCCGCTCGGGCGCCATAGCTCCCTGCTAGGGGTGCATTTTAACGCGAGTAAAAAACGGCTGCTTAAGGCCATATTCAGCTCCGGGAAGGAATCGGGAATGGGTATACGTTTGTGTGCACTATGTGTAGATATGCACGAGAACCGGGAACGGGGTGTTTTGTTTGTCGACGCTCGAAAGGAGGGTTAAGAATTTATTGATTTATAACCTGGGCACAGATGCATATCGATTTACGTAATTCGGAGATATCTCGTTCTCTCTTTCGCGAGAAAGGGGAGAAGTTCATTACGTTAATGTACATTAACTTATAACTTATGGAATACACGCGTATGTCGTTTCACATATCGTTGTGTATACATCAATGAACGTTAAAGAAAAATTTCTCTGAGTAAAAATTTCTAGGATAATTTAATTAAATAGATATTCTCTGTTAAAAATAAAGATACATTTCACGAATTGAAATTAAATTAAATTTTAAAATCAACGATGAAACAATACATTTTTATTTCATTATACATTTGAATAATAATCATAAGCTCACTTTTCAAGATATTTCATAGAAACATAATTTACAGTAGTTAATTACAATAATTATAGTATCGTGACCCTAAGATTTGATCAGATATCCGCTTAGAAATAAAGGAGAAGAAGAAGAATTCGAGTTTAAAGTACAGAATTTACATTTAGTTGCTTATTAGATCTGAATACATACCACGTAATAATCTTTCATAAGATATATCAGTATCGCTGAATCAAGTCCATTTTCTTCTACCATCTTATATAATGACGTTTAAAGAAATTCATGAATGCACTGGATATTTACGTTATGAAATAACAGCGAAACCGAAGCGAATTGCTTTCGTAATCTACCAGCGGGCGGCAAGTTATCGAAAGGCAACGAAAGGTACAAATGGAAGAGAGAGACGAGTCGCGTTATTGCCTTACACGCATGTTTCTTGGTCGACTGTGACATTGGATAAGCTTCGAAGCATATTTCAGACTTATACACATACGTGCGCATTGCCAAACCGGGCTGTAAATTTTCGCCTTACCCGCCCGGAATACGACGGGCAGACTTTAAATTTTGAAAGACGGTACAAGACTTGGGCATAAAGCGACACGATTTAAAAGTTCGCGAAGGAAGTATGGCGATTCGTCAAACTTCTTTAGTGCTAAAGGAAACTCAGCTAATTCACGTGTCTGTTTAAAATTGATGTCTGTTTTGCTGACTCGTGTTAATTGACATGGATGATAAATAATTAAAAATTCTTTTGATTGTTTAATATTATATCAATTAACAAATTATAAAAGGGCCTTTAGGAATCGGCGCTATAATAATTGCGCGTTTATTTCGATTGGTCTAAAACAATCCTCTATAAATAACATATTTTTCGAATGTTTCGACTAACTTTTAGCCTTCAGCGAATGTATTACATACAATTCATAAAAATCTTCATCCTGTGGTTTACACTCCGCGACATCAAATTTATGTTTCACTAGTTTTATCATAACCAGTTAATAAGCTGGATGGTCAACGATATTTGATCTCGAGAGTAGTTACTAGAAGACTTCTTCATATTTTTGTTATTTGACCGATTACTAAAAGCATATAGTTAAAAATAATACATTTTCATTACGACGATTGACACCGCAGCATAAACATCATCGACTTATACAATATATATTATTGTATTTATTTAATTATCGTCGTTTCATCTTAAATTTTAATTCACGAGAAAAAGTATTTGCGTTACAACAACTGATGTTCAGAGTAATTTGTATTTGACGTACTCCTGAAGTGAATCTCCACAGCAATTCCTGTAAGTTTTTTAATATTTTTCGACTCTAATATTCATAATATTTATTATATTTAAAGTCAAATATCATCCAGCTTAGTTGACCATCCATAGTTGACCATCCAGCTTATCAACTGGTTATGAAAAATTTGATGTCGGAGTGTAACCACAGGATAAAGATCTTTATGGATTTTATGTAATATATTCGCTAATGAAGACTAGAAGTTAGTTTAGCCGAAACGTTCGACAAATATATTATTTATAGAAGATTGTTTTAGGTCAATCGAAATAAACGCGCATTATTACAGCGCCGATTCTTAAAGGCCCATTTGTAATTTGTTTTAATATAAGAAATCTTATTTTATAGTAAATATTAATATTATACGTTGAAATTTAAATTCAGCTAAATCTGTAATCATAACAAAAAGCAGAATATATAATAGTTATAATTGTTATATCATAATTATTATTCCTGTAGTAATAATTAAGTAACATATGCATCCATCACCAGTTAAATTTAACATGTACACATATCTGAATTTAAATCTCTATGAAAAAGAGATTATGTTAAAATATTCAGTAATCTTCGCAAATTTGAAATTTTTATTGAATGAATAAATTGATTAATATTAAAATTGATTGATATTTATTACATTATGTCTTCAAATTTTTAATTACCGACTAAATCCATACATCTTATATATGAAAAATTTCTAGTACATTTAAAAAAAAATTACAAGTTAAGAGAATAATATACTTCCATATCTAGTAACTGATGCACCATTGTTCTCTCTAAAGTGATGTATTTCAACGAAGACAGATTTTGCGAATCTCCGCGTTAGAATCAGGCTCGTATTACGCGCGCCATATATATGCATCCTCGTTATTTTTTTTCCAACCAAACGCTCCTCGTTATTAACGCAAGCGCGATACATCTGTAGGGATATCAATGATAGCTGGGTTTTTCAGAGATCGTTCTGTTCAGTGAACAAGAGTATCCGGTTTCAATGGTATCGATGATGTTACCGTGTCGATGCCTTGGCAACCTCGATCGTAGATGTATCGCGATGTCGCGCGGTATAACGCGTATGAAATGGATCGATCACAAAAGAGAGTCTAAGCTCCATTATTCTTTTTGCAAGACGCTCAAAGCTTTAAGTATGATCTTCATATTACCGAGGATTAAAATTATTACATTTCCGTGACAGCCCGGATGAAAATTACGTCTTTTCTTTGTGCATATCATAATCTATAATAATAATTTCATATTATTCGCGTATTGTAATACAATACGTATAAATGAATATTGCCTTTTCGCATCATTTATATTTTATTAGTGACTGGAAATTTTGATTTAATTTTAATGTTACATAATTAAACAATGCTGATTGAATACACAATATATTGATTATAAATCGTTAATGTTCCGGACATTATATTGGTAAACCATAAATGTTTCAGAAATTCAATTTTTCATAATTGTATACAATTATGAAATCATTCTCTCATAATCCAAAATTTGATTTAAATAGCATCAATTCCTTCGTAGGAACACCGCGACGATTACAACGCAGAATTCCGCGCGTACACGCTTCAATGCTACCACGTTGAAAGGGTTAATGGTATGTAACATGTATTTAATCGAGATTCCGCAAATGCAGTTTCCACCCTAGTGGCGCGCCGCATGCAATTCCTACGGAACGGCAGTAATTGCTTATTATGCTGCGACTTTACGGGATTGAATTCTCTCTCATGAAGCCTGATCTCGGTCTTCCTTTTGCTTCGTCACCCACCGCCCGCCCCTTCGCGCCAATCTCGGCAAATGACGACGACTGTACGCCTCATTAGAATCGCAGAATACGCACGAGAACAGCAGTAGAGCCTATGGATTTTCTATTCGAACGTTCATTCGTACGCTCGCGCACGTATCTCGTAACGTGTGTGCGTGTCGCCGGCATTCGTGGGCCCCGATAATGCACTTATCCCGGTTGTGGGGCGAGCCGAGCGAGGCATCGTAACAAACGCATTCAATACCACCTTGATTGGACCCCCGAAACGCGGCGATACGTCGCCGCCTGACGTTTTCAGCTCCCGCGATTTGATTACGCTGACGTTTTATCGAGTTGACAGCTTCTCGTGATCGCGTACAAGGATCCAATGCCGTTCACCTACGATGGGGAGCGTCGATCGCGCTCTCCAATTTTTTCCAAACGATCCGTCTAATTTTTCTAATTTATGTATTAATTTCTTTCATATCTAATCTCCTTTCCAATTTTACGCCATGTACCACTGACCATCCATCATATTTGGATATTATACGAATTACATGCATTTTCAAAATTTTCGAGTACTCGCGAAAATATCGTAGCGATATTTAATACATAAATCGTAGCAATGTAATATAATGAATATTCATAAAATATTTATAGGTCGATGGCTCTCGATTCGAATTATCATTTTATTGATATGAAACAGAATTAAATCTGGCAAAACGGAGAAGCAGTTAATATAACTCCTTGAATGTAACATTATCTCTTTTTTTCGTATTGCACGTACAGCGAAACATGTTTCTGCAATAAATTGTTTAAAGTTTAAGACGAATATGAATCATTTAAATAGAAAATTTTAATTGAATTTTCTAACAACGATATAAGTAATAAAACTATATCACATATATGCATATTTATGTGACATGTTCTCAGATATTTTTGACATATAAGATAATTTTGAAATTTAAATCATAAAGACAGAGTGTCATCTAGATTTCTAGATTATTTTATATTTATATATATTTATATCTTTATGTCAATTTCTAAATATTACAAGGATTATATTCTTAAATTTTCTCTCTCTCTCTCTCTCTCTCTCTCTCTCTCTCTCTCTCTTCTCTCTCCATAGAATATGATTCGCTTTAAGACAATATCTTCGGTCTATCGCTTTATGTTGGATCTCTTTATACCGAATAGTTTACCTCAGTGCCGTTTAAGCAGAAATTCCTGTGGTACTTACATCTGCGTTTAGATACTGGAATGCTTTTGACGTATCTATATGTAATAAAACACAACTGTAATAAATTCATGCGAGATCAGACACAACGCTAATTACAGTAATTTGCTATCTCGGTCCGATTGCTATCGGGCAAATTTGCAGTTTCTATTAATACGCGCGCTATGTGTATGGCACAACAATTTAATATATAAACTAGTTATATAAAATACAGAACCAAAAATTATGATTCTGATGCGATGACGATAGCAATATTGCTACATTGTTACTTTTTATCGGCGAGAAAAGAACACAAATAATAATAAATCCATCACGAGCAAAACTGATCTTTTTCCTCGGTACACCCGCGCAGAATCAGGTTCTCCCCTGAAACGTTTTTTCATCTACGTGGATAATAAACGTGCAGCTACGCGCACACAGAGTTTATGCTGAGACAGAAGCCGATCGACCTGTTATTACGTGATCACATTCGTTATTTAAACTCTTGCGCTGGTCGGTTGCGCCCCGACGGCGACTGGCTTTAATTCATAACGCCGGTCCGATAAGAACGCCCCGAGAGATTAACGAGTGCGATTTTCGCGACGTTTGCTGAACATCTTCGCGTTATAACGACCGTGGAAGATCGACGAGTGCTGCGGGCTCCGGACGGATAAACGCCGTATTTGCATAATCCCGCTATTTTTGCGATTCCACCAAAAAATGAACAAACGAACGGCGAGTACCGGCGGCTCGTTTCGCATCGATCCTGTCGATTCTTGTTTAATAAAGCTGGCTCATTTACATAATGTCGTTGTCTGTCTTTGCGTTGTTGCACCGCGACGGAATTACTTTCGTACCTCTCTCGCAAATGTATAATTTAACGGGTGACTTTTCCAAGTAGGAACTTAATGCGAATATAAGATCGAAGTAATGTTTGTCATTTAACCGCGGAAACTTCTACAATGGCAGATATTTTCAGTCTAAAAAATGTGAGTGTAGATTTAATATCGATGGTTATATAATTCTTATCGTGTTGGTGTTGATACACGAAAAGAATGATTTTGCTGAAGTATCTAAAAATGTAGATAGATCTGAAAATAATATCATTAAACCATCAAAAGAATTATGCAGGACGCTTAAACCGTTTGCTAGAATGTCAAAACTTTTTGCAACATTGCATTATACTTGAGATTTCTACATAATTATTTTGGTGATCCAAAATTATTTTTAGATCTGCATCTTGGCTAAATTTTTAGTTACTTCAGTAGAATCATTCTTTCCGTATATCACTATGATGTGAATTTTAAGAAATTTTAATGATGTTAATCAGCACCATAAAGTTCAATTCACACTATGTTGGTGTAGATTTAACACCATGGGTTTTATCTCCACATCAACATAGTGTGAATTTAATTTCGTAGTGTTAGATCCACACTACATTGATGTTAATATTAACATGATGATAATTACATACTATTATAATGTATAGTATTAAATCCACATTCATATTTTTTTAAATGTTTGCACAAATTTAAAGATATTTGTATTGCGAAAAATAGCATTACATAAGCATTACATAATTGGCGATCAAAGCAAAAGGATTTCTCCAAAATGATTATTTATCGAACCGAACGGTTAGAAAAATGTGATTTACTGGCTGCGCAGCATTGCGCAATCAGCAAAGGCTGTGCAACCTAGCCTCATATCCCGTCCAATTTCTCATCTCACGATTAACATCGAAATTTCGAGTTCATTAGCATTTTTTCATATTCAATGCTTTATTGGATCGAAATATTAATCATCTGGCGCCATGTATCTCATTATTAAGCTACGCTAAATCACGCAGTGCGGAAATATAAAAGCGATTATCTAAAAGATCGATATATCCGAGTACACAACGCATTATAATCTATGTAATATAATCTGTCATTATTACGCAAATTGTCGGTTTTCGTTCAGATAATATTTTTACGATTAGGTGCAGCCACGACGCATCAATGAATCGAATATCGAAAATAATTGCGATCCGCTTTGACAATTCAATCGCGACGCTTCGATATCACTTTGATGTCTACACCGTAAGCGGGATTATAGTGTCATTATTATATCGTGTTTTTTTTTTCTAGATTTCTAATTAAGTCACCAATTTCATGAAATTACGGTAGAACGCGCGGATAAAGAAAACGTTGGTACAAAGTAACGGATGACAGTGTGCATAAATGTAATTTGACGTACCGTCCGTGCATGTAAAACATTTGGCGTGTCGCCGCACGCACGCTGATCAGTTTAAGACACGCATCCCGGGTAACCGTTCTGGGTTATTCTCGTCTGAATTTTTCGGTCGACCTTGAAAAAAGACAGATATGAATAAATGCAGCGTTTTTCGGTACGCACGATGCTTCCTATTCGTGGGCACGATATCGCGTCTGTACGCTTTTGCATACAAATTTTGCGCGTGACGATGTGATAATGTAATTTTTTATGGTCGTCCATGCCTTTTGAACATGTGTTACTGCGCGAGATAATTTTGCATATAAATTGGCTCACAGTCGGCGCATGTCGAGAAACGGAAAACCGGTATTCAAAGTTCGTCCCAGAACGACGCGAATACCGTGAATACGATTATGTGCAGTGGCCTGTGTGTGTCTGAGCGCGGTGGAAAAACTTTCATATTTCCAGGCACGCGAATGTCGCCGTGCTGTCGTACGTACAAATTTCAGACCCGACAATACCGTTCGTAAGGCGCACTTCGACCGAGATAATCGCGGCTTGTACGCGCGAATGCATTTTTGTATAAACGTCCTCACGTACCGCATAAAGATACAAATATATTACTAATGTCGTGTGGCAAAACAACGAGATCCCGATGCACGCTTGTTATTATCAACAGTATTTTATGAATGCAAACAGAAATTAAATCGAAACGCAAAAACGGATCGTTTAATCTGATCGTTCTTTATATTTAATTCCCTTCGAATAATGAAATAATCAATCTAACAATCTACATCAATTTTTATGAGAGAACTATTTTTATTCTTCCTTTAGCAAATCAATTCTATCAGGATCAGCAAAAAGTCTTCTCATGTAAAATGCGCGGTTAAACTTTAATTGAAGTTTATCGGGGAAAGTCTTCGGTTTCTTTTTAGGTTAATTCTTAAAAGTATATTTTACAAATAAAAAGTACCCAGTTAAATTGAACACAAAATGAATAAAGCAATGATCCAGAAAAGCAGTTGCTGTCGATAGCTTCTTTTTTGATAGCTTCCCACGCTTAACGTCCACGGTGTCCAGCGCAATTATTCCATCATCGAAGGTGTTTGGAAAATGCCTTCGATCGCCCACGTGATCTTTTATCGATATGTGGTTTATCATAGGCACAGAGCTACAAATCATTTTCGCAGCGGACGAGTGTTCGCACGCAACGTCGGTTAACAATGCTGGATACGCGCCGGAATAATTGCATTTTAACAAGGAACACTCTTAGGCCTTATTGCACGTTGCGAGCGGTACACAATCGCTTTCGCAACTGTGAATGAATGGCAGTATGAAAGTCAGATTACGGCTTTCAATTTCATCGTATAATGCAGATTGTATCAGCCAAAATTATTCAATTTCTTCCGTCTCATGGCGTCTCTCTTATACGAATCCATGAATTTTGCGCGAATTTAATAAGAATTAATTTACATCATAGAGAATGTTAGTTTTCTAACAAGAAAAATGGGGCGTTACTTATTATTCAAATCTATCCGCTTACTTAAACGTAATGAATATCCGATGTTCTCGAATTTACATATTTCATGGGGCACCCAATCTCATCGAGACTCGAGATTCCAGACCGCTCCCAGTTAGCAACTAATCGTTTAATAATTAATCGCGGGAAACGATCGACCGTCATTAGCGCGCACGCTGCGTCGACCATCAACGTTAGCCGGGATTTCGACGATTCCTTTCGCGAGAGAGTGCTACTTCTCCCCTGGGGAGAGACCAGTGTAATTATCTCGTCACCCTCCAAGTGAAGGGATACCTTCCGGGTGGAAGGTGTCCCGTGTCGAACCGCATGCGTTCTACACGAAAGTGCTGCAGTTTCACGAGAATGCAACTGAATGAACGCGATCATAGACGCAGAGCTGTGGGCCTTAAACCGACGGGATCCGCTTCGAAGGAGACGAGTCGTCGAGATAAGATCAGAGGCCACTTCCCAAAGGCATGGAATGGCACAGAGGCCGAGGATGCACAAGCTCGTAATACGATGATGTTGGCGCGAGAAGGGCTCGACAGAAGCTCGACGTAAGCGAGAGAGGCAGAAAGAGACAGAGCCGAGAGGTAAGAAAGGGAGAGTTGGAGCTTCTGGCCCTCCGCGAATGCACCGTGGCTGTGTGCATTCACCGTACGTACGTACATACGTACGTACGTACGTATAGATAAACCTCCTCGCTACGAGGCGGAATTGGGTAGTCGTGCGCGCCCGCGTGCGTCCGCCTGCAGGTCTCCCATGTATATGCATAAAAGATGCTAATCTCAAACGGTAGCTCGCATTGCCGCGAGTGGAGCAAGCTCTCCGACGTCGACCAACTGTTCACTTCGCTGGCCCCGCCGGCCACGTTAAGAGATCCAGAGACGAGATTGCGAGCTCCATTCATGGGATAACGCGCCATACGTGTAGATCGTCCGACGGCGCGGCGGTATCCTGCACTCGTTAGCGGCGCTAAATAGTCGCACCGATATATCGAAGCGAGGAGCATGCGCTTCTCTCTCTCTCTCTCTCTCTCTCTCTCTTCTCTTTGTACCTATCTCCATCCCTCGAAACGGTCCGGCAATCGCTTGCACGGAACTTCGCCAAATGACCGCAGGAAGATGTCCTTACCCGTAATCTGATCTCGCGCGATCCAACTCACGATCGGTGGTACATCATCCTCGCAATGGAATTTCATCGACAATCAAGCGGTCTTCATAAACAGCGTAATCTAAGCGCGATTCGAGCTACGTGAACCTTGTAGTTCTCCGAGAAGCATCTCTGATATGAATTCGTTCACGATACTTATGTGATACGTTTTTCTCCAGGCCTGAGTATCTTATAAATTATATATATTATACGCTATGCAAATGTAAATTACATTAATCTCACGAACATGACTTAATCCTCTGATGTATCGGACGACTATGATACGTTGGAATTTTCTCGAGAGCTCTCTACGTTAAAACAGATTAATTTCTTTAGTTCGCTACAAGATAAAGTATAAAAATCTTTGTAAGGAGCACAAAAGACACTTCATGCGCAGATTTATATCTTTCTTTTAAGAGAATTGAAGTGGTGCAATGTTTGTGCACCATGTACGATACTTAAATTTTATACCATGAAAGTTTTGCAAACTGCATCGGGACACTGCCCAGTTTTAGTGATCTGGGACGGATAACTTTTTTTTTTACAAAACATGTTATGAGCGTTGCTCATGTAAAATCGTAATTGCATATTATAAAATAATCTCGGCGCACTATCTCACAAAATTTTAAAAAAGAATTGCCCTCTCCCAGCGCGATTGACGTTATACGCAAGAGATACTCATCTTCTTTAATGAAGTAGATAAAAAAAAAAGAACTCCGCTAAAATGCACTCGCAACACTCATCGAATAAAGAACGGAGACGAGTAAACGTATTCGGATATTAATTTTCCTTCTTTCGTCCCATTTGTCGACGATTAAAAAGATATATCAGATCTAAAGATAATCAGCACCGTATAAATCATTCGGTTAGACGAGTGTTAGACGAATTCCTTACTTTTCAGCCACCACCGAACTCCTGTGCTCATGAAATGCAAATGCCTCTCGCACTTGCAGCAAGCCTTGCGGGGGCGATAAGTTTCCAAGGCGTAGGCCTTGGAAAGTGCTGTATGTCCGACGACTGTTCGCCCGCTGCCTGCTTGCGCTTCGAGATCCGGGGGTGAGATTGGTGCCTCATTCATCGGATAATGCGTTCACGGCGCGCGGGCCGTATCGTCGTCGAGCTATACTCGTTAACTGCTGGGTAAACAGGCTGATATATCGCGATAGGCGCGTGTGCATCGTTTCACTGCCAACACCAATCAGATCAGAGACAACGTCTCATTGTCGGGCTTTGCACGCTGTCGGTAGCCGATAACGATTATTTCAACGCTGTTGATGTCTTCCGAATGACGCGATTTATGCGATATTTATTCATCATTCGTCATGCAAAGATCATCTTTCAAATTCCAATAGTTACTCTCAAATATCGTGGTTCAAAAAATATAATTCAAATAGAAAGACCCCAAAAAGGAAAATAAACAGAAACTGTCGATCCATAAATCAATTTTGTAAAAATTCATTACTTTAAAATATATATGATATGCTCATCTTTTTTCTTCTTTCTTATAAACACACGTGTATAAATCTATACAATCAGCAATGAATTAGCCACTTTGGAAAAGGGAGCACATAATCTAAAATATTTCTTTTACAGAAAATAAGGAAAATCTTCTGACATTATATTATAAAAAATATTTTATCATTATACTCCATCAAATTTTTGCTTGATTATTTAAAAAAAGTCATAAGGAGCAAAAGTATATTTTTAATTGTTTTCATAATAAACAAATGCCTTTCTGAAATGATTAGTCTACGCGAAGTCTGATTAAACGGCCTAAAAAGTCTGCTAGATTTTTATTTCCAATGAAACTTTATTTCACCATTCGGAAAAATGAAGGATAACTTTCCACAAACGTTTCTGGAGTTATAACGAGTCAGTTCAATAACTAACGACTGATCGAATGCAAAAAATAACGCCGATGTAAGATATAATGTATAGAAATACTATTACACGAGATATGGAAGAGCACAATGAATATGCAAATACTCGGACGTCCCTCGTTAGTTCTGTTTTAATAAAGCTAACAACGAGACGCAACATTCACACTGATATCAACAGTTCGCGAAACATGAACAAACTAGCATTTACACGCGATACACGAAAACCTGTTGAATACTATTTGGCGTCGAATAAGTTTGCAGGAAACTCATACACGTAGACTGGTCGGGCAATCAATATGTAACGTGCAAGTTAGTTCGACGCGTTTCACCGCATTCAGACTCCAGCCAACCAACAAAGTTGCCTTCGAGTTCACAAATATATATAATTAATCCGATCAAATATACTATGAATAACTGGTGTTTGTATAATTTCATTGTTGATAAACGATAATAAGAGAGAACCATATAATAAATGAGTGATTTTTGCTGACTACAACTCCGATATGGTGCAGCATTTTGTTAATATACATTTTGTTAATATATATGATTGCACTATATAATAATTTTTGTAATTTGGCGGAAAATTGACGAATTAAAAATGAAATGTCTCTTATTGAGTTTGAATCTCTGTCAAATAATTATTTATGCAAAGAGAGAATGATTTTATATAATTTCTGCAATGTTATATGTGAAATTTTATTTCCATATTTTTCTTTCAAGTAAGTATAACGTGTACGCCAAAAAAAAAACCTGAATGGCAGAAGGAAAAAAGCGTGAGTTTTGACTTGACAGCGTGAGTGTTTTCGATATTCTTTCCGAGCAATATAAAAGTAGAATTGCAATTTCACTACGATAACGATAAAGCGACGAGATCATCCAGATAAGATGATTCCAATTAGCAAAATATTCTTACAGCGATAAAACGGCAAAGGGGCACGCGTAAATAAAAGTTTTACTGACGCACTAAAACTTTACTGCGGTCATAACTACACTGCGGTTGGCTTACTCCAATTGCTGTCAATTTCATTTTACTCGTCTTCGCTATTAATTTCCAATGGCACCTACATCAATAGCCCTTTTTTTCTTATTTTACTTCTCTTTGTCGATACAGTATTATTTTTCGCGAGATATAGACAATATATCTTTTTAACAAAAAATTTGTAGAATAAAAAGTAAGAAAGCCTTTGATAAAAAGGCGGTCGGATATTAATTAAAAGCGAATAATCTCACACAAGAGTATCTAATATCAAAGATATTTTTTGCAATGTTGATCAAAGAAACATATATGTATCAATATACAAGTCATATCATCATTAATTAACAAGTATTACGTGTTAATTAATGCAACGCAGCGTATTGCTAAAGACATTATGTCATAAGATATCGCTGAATTCTTTCTGGACTGCGGCACGTCCATAACTCAAGATATAAACGATAAAGTTGATGCTCGAACCGAAATTGTTACGGCGCGGCGCGCATTTTCGACGGGCACTAATCTGAATTGCAAGGAGTGTTTGGCTAATCGCACGCCGGTCGTTTGAGCACTTCGGAATAGGAATCGGAGCATTCGACCGTCTTTCTCTCTACCTCTCAAGCGTCGGGCCGCCTGAAGGGAAACGACCGAGCTCACCGAGCAAGCCCGGCTAATGGATTCGCAAAGAGCCGTGTTCACCCACACGCGCGTGAAACGGTGCGACCTTTGCGACGGACCGACCGCGTAAATGTACACGCGAGAACAGTGTTTGTCGCACCGGTGAGTGTACGCGCTAATCGCGAAACGAACGCGGGCCTTTGGCCCGGAGGGCGCACGAAAACCCGAAGGAATTAACACAACTGAATTTCAAGTCCCCGTCCGACGCGCAAAGTTCTCCAACAATTTCCATCACGGCGTATCGTGCCGGATCTTGAATATGACGGGAGTAATTCCGAGCCGACGAGAGAGCGCGGATATAGTATATACTCCGCGTGCGTCGCGGGTGCCTCTCGCGTCGGCGTCGTCTCGTGAACGAGATCGACTCGGCTGTCGCCAACGACTCGATCATTCCGGGACAAAGCGGCCTTAATTTCTGCATCTACCCAGACAAAGCTGCATTAATTTCTGTTCTCCGCTTTACCGGAAAGAGCCGCTTCTAGAATCACGCCTCTCGAAGTATATTTCGCATGACGGAGCACATATAGCGGCAAATCGACATTAATTGTGCGACTTCATAAGCACCCCGATTCAGATAAAATATATAAATTATAAACTATATTCTCTACATTCTCTAAAGAGTGAAAATTGCGCCAGTATTGAAAAAGAGTAAATTTTCAATCTTTGAGAATGAGATTTCACTCTTCAAAGTGGCAATTCACTCTACAAGTTTTAGAGAGTATTCGTATAAGTATTATTTGAATAAGATAATTTTGGGAAAAAAGTTTTTGATTTATAATGATGCATGTTATAAATTATTTAATTAACTGATTAATAAATTATTTACCTATTTAACTCGATTTCTTGATTTCTTATTTCATGATCTTAATTTTATTTCACTTGCTTAAATATTTTTATTGTTTATAAATTATTTTACAATACATCTTATGCAATTCTTAAACAATGACAATATCAATAAATAGATATTTGTATGCCACGTAGAAATATTACATTATATCGTAAGTAAATGTACTTAATTATTTAAATGCTCTTTGATAATTTTCGTTTAAGACATTACTTTGTGTACCTTTATCAAAGTACGTGAATTTTAAACATTTACCTTTGATAACCGCTCATAAGTGAATGGACTGTAGATATCTTACCAACTTTTCATTGTTTGCGTTAATCAGTATAATGCATAGTGAATCAACCAGATTAGAAATAGAAGTTGCGCTAATGGGAATTAGGTAATGCCTCGCTCGATAAATGCCACGCGAAAGTATGTATAACGTAAGTTACACAATCCCCTTGTGATGCTGGGTCCCTATTTTAGCATTACATAACTATATTGAGCGTCTGTTTAACCATTTGTACTCCTTCTCTCTCTCTCTCACACACTCTATTCAACTCGCGTTTAGATCCCTCAGCGACTGTTATCAAGTGCGGTATATCGGACCCAGGAATGCAGTCTCGTATATCGCATTATATTTGTTTATGTATGGTTCGTTGTTGGCCGATTACGTAAACCATAGTACATACTATTTGAGTACAATATTTGCATTCTTATTGTTGATGACTACTCGCCATCACCATCTCCGAGTTTCCCGGAAGCTACTAAAGGATTACGCGTTTGTAATACATCAAGAGATGAAGTGGTTGATATAGCTGGATTCAGAATACCGTGCGGCATGAAATTAAATTTCCCCTTGATGTCAAGATACGGGCAAGTAAGTTAAAGGTAATCAGGGATTATTCAAGTGTGCACGTCGCTGCCAATTCTAATACAAAAACCGGTGGTAACGAATTTCATGTGCTGACGTGGGAGTGTGAGACATCTCAATAGGCCTCACACGGAAGTCATAATTTACATTGAGTAAGATACAGAGGGATAAACGGATACATGTACATGAATAGCCCGAGCTAATGCAATTTGCTACGCTACTACATAATTCTGGGGTGATATGAATAATTTACAAATATTTTCTAAATGATGTAATAGCTGAAAATTATACTTTGTAAAAATTTAACATTAAATTTCAATTTCATTGGCGACAACTCTAATTTCAAACAACGCTACCATTTTTTTAAACAACAGTTAGTTGATAACTTGCTCTACACAAATACAAACAATATTATTTAAGCACGATTAGCGTTAGTTAACATAACTGAAACTGAAACTCACATGAATAGTATATTTAACAACCAATTAATATCTGAATTTGCTAGGTTAATAACTGAAATGTGCAATGCATAACAAATCAAGCTTCAATGAAATAATAAATATTCAACGATTAATTTGGACACATCCAAATGTGCAATTGTAAAATCGTAATTTGTTAGTGTTCTTATTGCACACATAATACTGAATTGATCTTTGTTATGACAATACTCTTGGATGCGCGAGAGCCCATTGTACTGTAAATATGAAGGGAAACGTGCTAAATACTTTAACGTTTGACCTAGTTTAAGCTACCGACAATTTAGTCGAGTGCCACTGCTTCTGATGTACTATCATTGAAAACTATAGTTTAGGACTTGAGCAAATCATATTTCTCGCCAGTTACAAAGTCCTCTTAAATCAGATCGATTAAATAGGCCTGGTTCCTTCTCAATATATTCAAGCTGTATTATAGATACATCAAAAGTTGCTTAAGGAAACCTAAATTTTTTGTTTAATAAGCACTTATTTAATAAAAAAAATCTCTTAAATTATCAAAGTATGTATATTTAATACAATGTAACACATTTGCATTAAATTAAGAGATTTTTTTTTTATTAAATAAGTATTAATTAAACGAAAAATTTAATATAACATTTCCAAAACGACTCACATATTCTAGACATTATAAGAAAGTGATGTAGATTCTAAAAAAAAATTGATGAACTTTTTTCTGAGAGGCCATTACCGTTGTAACATATATTAATTTATGTTATATCTACAGCATAAACTGATTTATGAACCATATTCACCAATACGTTTCATCAGACTTTACGCGTTACGTAGAAAATGAGCAATAAACATTTTATGAGACGTGAAAAAACTCAATTTTGAAAGACTTATCGCAACGATTTTTTATTATCTCATTATTTCTTTCCAAGTCACAAGGAAATATGAAATAATTATACGTTATTTATAATTATAAGTTATTTATAGTAATTATAAGTAATTTTTTTGCTAAATGTCAATATTTTATGAGTAATATTTTTATGAAATCGTTATCTCAATATCACGAATTGAAAAGATTTACACAACAAGAAAAAAAAATAGCATTTACTTTATTCGCATTGGTGACAAAGCGCTGCCGCTCTTTCAAGAGACTATAATCATAACGCGGAATAAGCTGAAGTAGTATGAATCATAAGCAGCCTACGCGGATGACAACAATCACGAGCATCCTGCAGTAGGAAATAATCACGTCGTACAGCCAACGTCGACTGTACGATGACTGGCTATGTTTCGTAAAGAATATATACGATACGCCGTAAATATATTTCGAACGCGAGACAACTTTGGCTTTGAAAAATCTCGCGGTTGATTTCCTCGCAAATTTGCATGCGGCTTGATCGCGACGTTCGTTGAATTTCATGAGATTTCTCGTCGGCAAAGCAATGGATACCGCGTAACAAACTGTAGTCTCAAAGATATCGTGACGATCCGTTATTTCATTTCCGAGGATACAACGCAAATGATTCGTTCGTTAAAACTTGGCCAATTTTAGCGTTATACTTCATGAAATCTCAAGTAAATCCAGCGCGGCGATACGCAAAGACGATTTTATCTACGGCAACCGAGCCAATCCAGCAACAAGTTGTGAAACGTAGACGATCCCGCGAGCATGAAGCACTTTGACTTTCATAAGATTCCTGTTGCTGAGGCGACTGCGAGTTACACCTCGGGAGAGATGTCATAGATCTTTGTAGAAAGCTCGCGCGCGATCGTTCCCTTGTAGGAAGTCGTAAGTGCCTTTCCACTTTCCCATGCAGGGTGCCTACCCTAAACTGGGTTACCCAGGTTACTCTGCAGCACGGCCTACGAAAGTGCCTGTACATATACGTATATCATCGTAACGCACGAAGTCTTTCGTGCGGCCGAGTCCCAGTGGGCACCCTCGAGCTCCGAGTTGCAAGGAAATTTGATCGAAACGGTTGATAATCTATGCCCTTTTCGATCGTGATATCCGCTGACAGCCGGATACGCTTCGACGCCGTTAACGGTGATCGAACTGCTACACTTAATAATTTATGCTCTTTTTGATCGTGAACTTTGCCCGAACAGCGCGAAGATCGTTGCTACGGAACAATAAATGGGTCGTCTCGTAAAATGTATCAAACAAGCGAAAAGATGTATCGTCGAAGTTATATCGGAAAGGAGGAAGGTATGTAAAGGCATATCGATATATACACAGGATATATACATCAACAGTGAATTTTAAGAGGCGCACATTCGTTTTTTATTCAATGGATGCGCATACTTATGGAACACAAGCACAGGTATTTTTGTACTTTGATATTAATCTCGGCACGAAAAGATAGCGAAATATCTAAAAAAAAAAATGATATGAAGAATAATGTGGAATGTAAAGAATTATTACGGCCCCGTCACAATACACGGCCGTTATCGCGTACTTTACGAGATACTGTACTGAGATACGCGAGTGTCGGAATGTCAAACGATGTAGTTGGTCGGGATCGTCTTGTCGCGACGATGTGTCATTACTTACTTGAAGCGCATACAACGCTGCACCGTGAAAGTACGATGCGACGCAACGTTATTATAATGAATAAAGCGGAGATACATATATACCCGTGTACAGGCCATAATTATTTAATGTCTGCAAAACACGCGATAAAAGGCATCTCTGGCAAGGATCAGAGCGTGATTACTATGCCAAGCTACGAGAGTTAACCCGACAAAGTCGCCCGTCATAGTTCGCCGAAGTAACGCCGCTAACGGCACTCGTAGCGATCGTTATTCTTTGGCCGGAAGCCATGAACAGGCAACCTTACGCGCGTTTACCCTAAGCACGTATACGCACGTGCGTGTGTCGTTCCGTCGTGACGCGCGAGATCCAATAACGCTCGACGAAACACTCGTCTATATGATAATGAAGTCCCGCCGCCAAAATTAATGCCGATGCGTTGCGAGACCTCTCGTCAAATCGATCGAGATACATTCGACCTGGCGTCTCGCGTGCATACAATTCAACTTCCGCAATGCCGTCGGCGCAAAATGAAAAGTCAGATTAGGAATTCACGTAATCAGACACGTGGGTGTTTCGATTATCTTACCGATCGTTTGCATGATCGAAGCCCAACATCAACTATCCATGTATCATATTCATGCATGGATATGATTCGTTCATGTATATTTAATAACGGATTACTGGCCTAGAGTTATATTAATTTGCATTAGAAGAGTACCGTTTTACGGTATTATTAACGGTATTAATAACGTTTTAATAATAATATTATTAATAATATTTATTAATAATATTATTAAGAGTACGTGTTATTAATAAATAATAAATAAAAATTGATCAAAAACTTCTTTACACAGAGAATTTGTTCGTAATAATAATTAAAAATGCTCATAATACATTTAAAAAAAGATGTTGTATCAACAGCATTATTTTAATTAAAAATAATCTTGTTGATTTATTAGGTGTTGGAATTAATTCGTAGCGTTTTTAATGAAAGAATGTTATTTATTTCACATGAGCATTAAAAAATACATTAATGAAAGTACTTCCCATCACTTGTAAAACGCTACGAATTAATTCCAACACCTAATATATAACAACATTATTAACATTATTATATATATAACAACAATATTAAAGCAATATTGAAACGAAAAAATTTTATTAAAACATGACATATTTGTTTCATTAATGCTGTTATTGTGCGGATTAACAAAATTATTTTCAATTAAAATAATGCTGTTATTTTCTTCAGCATAGTATACTGTGCAGTTAATAAATATTTAATCAATTTGCTTCACTTAAATTTGTAATTTAACATGCAATTATATTATTCTTCTTATTAAAAAGGAAATGTTTTAGAAATTAAATATACGTCTTCGTATGATGAGCAAGTTTGGAACACGAATTCGAAAATCACGCCTGTAAAAATTAATAGTAGTGCGAAACGCAAGTAAATATCATGAAACACGTTTTTTTTTCTCCAGTAACAGGTGCTAGTTTGATTTTCACGCCCTGAACACTCCTTCGTAGGTGTCCGCCGATCCGTGAAAGTCGCTCTTCTCACCAAGTAACCCTACCTTATAGCCGCGTGTCTGATCACCGGGGCGTGTCCTGTTCCTGCGGGAATGCAGGACCCTCTTCCTCGGCGAGACGATACGCATATCCCGCAATTATTCAATGAATATATGAATACCGGTGCCTATCGGGCCCAACTACCGGCTACAGCGAGCAACATACATAATGTACTTTGGATAGCCCACACTAAGCAACGAGAGATCGCAATGGCGTTAGCAAAGTTCGTTGATACACGTGTCTAAACTGTATAATAAATGTAGAAAGTTATCTAATGTACAGTATAATATTAAGATAACATTAGACGAGGATAAATTAATGAGTTCGCGCTATATATATATTACTGATACATGAACTTTCGCATCTTACTAAATGTAACTCTGTTACATTTAGTAATTACATATTACCATATAAGTTTTGTTTATGATTAATACTAACAGTTTTTAATATTTCCTAATATTTATGTCGTTGTCATCTATCCTCTTTCAAATTAAAGTTTACCTAATTTTATTATTTAATTTTAATTAAACAGTATCAACTGAGACAATATTAACTAAGCATTACTCTTATCTTTTATGTCAACACAATTTAGCGATACCGTCTCCTACTTTCAAGATACTTCCACCCAGACCGCAATTGCCTACCACAAATGTCAGAGTGCAATCGAAGCGAATGATTAATCACGCATAACCGAGAATCAACAGACGAGAGTTACGGGCTGGCATTAAGAGCCCAGGCACCATAGATGCCCTGGCAGTGCGAGCCAGCGCATCGACATCGAGAACACGCATCTCTGTTGAATTGAGAGTATTATGCAATAGCGTAGGCACGCGGCAGTTACGGGACAATGGGACTCGTCCGGTATCTTTCCTGGGCTACAATTTTCTCGATAAACGAGGTGGATAATTCACGGACGTGCTGATTCACGCCTCGGCACGATACCGCGCCCTAGGGCTGCCGATATCCCACGGGATTGAATTAGGAGAGGACCGATCGCACCACTTTACTCCTCCTACGCTGCTCCCATCGTCCTTCACATCGGGAAGATGCGCGGTACGTCGTGAGAAGGGGCAGGTGCCGCTTTTGTCTTTCGCCCTGGAAACGATATTAAGCGCCGTTCGATGTTATCGCCTGGAGGCGGCTCTCGCCTCAACGAATCGTGAAATTCTGGATACCCTATTTGTTAGAAAATTCCATCTCCTCTCACCGATTACCGCTGAGCTTCGTGTTATGCAGTACCGTCAATGATTCAATAGCTCATCGTGTTTAATGACAGCGGAACCGTGAATCTCGTAGCTCATACTCCATTGCTTGGATTACATGCAGTGATGACTTGTCGAAGAAAGCAACGAAAAATTAATCGAAGTTTCAAATCTTCAATCTTTTCTTATAACTGTAGTGATTGTACAGAGAGAATTTTTCTTAGAGTTTTACCCTGAAAATATGATATCCTGGGACAACATTGTATTTCGAATTTTATGCAAAGAAATTCTCTCATTCATTAATAAAACATTAAAATATATAATAAGTTTGATTAATTTTACTGAAGTGCATGATAAAAATCTTTAAAATATTGTATTGTACCACACAACTATCATATTTTTAGGGTAAATTTTAAAAGACAATTCTATTCGTGCAGAAACACAAAAATAAGAATTATTTATAATCTATTCTTATAAAATAAATAATATAATTAACCTATTCTTGAAATAGATGTGATAATGAATTCGAAGGTACATAAATATAACTTATACAAATTTTTTAATTATAAAAGTAATTTCCATATAATTGCATATATTGGACATATATTGGATAATAAAATTCATTTAATAAAATAATTAACGAGAATATAAATTCTCTTTTTTCTCTTTTTAGATAAAGTTAAAGCAACTTTAATATCTTTTGGTATAGGTACTTTGACTGATGTACTTCCATTGATACAATTTAAAAGGGAATTCAACGGTCGTTGGCTTAAGACTAAGAAAATCCGCCGGTATAAATTTAAATACATTTGTTTCGTTAACTTTAAGCACCTGTTGAAAGCTCTTATCCCATCTTACTACGTAGTGTCGCGTGATGTATAGTAATTAAAAATAATTTAAATACAAAATTTCAAGTAAATAGATTAAATAAAACTTTATAAATGGTAAATACTCATAAAATACCAAAAAGAAATTACTAGATTTCAGTAAGAATCATTTACTTTTGTCACTCTTATTTCTGGTTTATTATATCCTGAATGACCGAGATATTTCCCATATTGTCTATCCATCGACCGCATTGCAACAAAAGAAAGTAGCACTTCACTCGCACAAACGCACCCGTCAATTTCACGAAGCGTAGAATTCGAAATTGGATCCGCAGACGCGTATTCCCCCTTTGTCCATTAACCATACGATCCCCCGGCTTAATCCTATGGACGCGTATGTTCCGACATTTCGTATGGGTGCCCCCCATAATATGAAATGCGGCAAGTGGACTCCCTCGTTGCGAATCTCGCATAGTCATAGATGAAGGGGCACTCAGGGGTAAAGAAGGTGGCGGAAAATAGTTACAAAACAGACGTCACCGGAGGTCGGTAGTGCGATAGAAACGGCGCCGCCCAATTCTTTGGGGGGACCACCGCGGGGGCGGGAGTGTGAAAATATTCAGGGGGCCCAACGGAATCCACGGGGAATCTACGGAAAGATTAAGTGTCCCTTTCTCGTATAGCACGTGGCTCGCTCTCATGCGTCATACTGCGGCATCGGTATTAATATATATGCACACGTGTGAGTAATAAGTATTCACAATAAGATAGTTGCTTATTACACTTATACATTCATGTACACTAATGTATGAGTGTAATAAGTAGCTATGTAGTAATATTCGACGTGAGCGTTTTCTAAAAGAACCACATCATATAACTTCTGCATATTGAGAAAAGAGCATATCTGATAGCAGCTACATCAAATGTTGAATGAATTAATTTCAATCAAATATTCAGTTAATATAATCAAAAATAATTTTATTTTCTTAAATATTCAGTAAGTATTACCAAACAGTTGATTATATTATTATATGTTTGGTACATACTAAACATTTAGAGAAATAAAATTATTTTTGGTTATATTAATCGAACATTTGATCAAAATTAATTCACTCAATATTTGATAGTTATTGCTAGATACTTTCAGTGTAATATATAGACATACTTTCGACTAAAAATTTTATTATAATAATTTTATATACTTTATATATACTTATAGTCGATAAAAATTTTAATTAATAATTACCTCTTACTATTCTGTATCTCAACTCTTTTATACGAGATATTACGATCGAGGAATTACAATAATAAATTTTTTTTTCTTTCTAACAAACCGATCAACGAAATTTCGTTAGATCGGTAATCAACATATCGACTTTCCATAGCAGAAAATAAATCTACAGGAACATATTGCTTCATCGTTGACGCAGGACAGATTGCATAAACAGTCATGACAGGCCTGCGATCCCTTCGCACACAATCATCGCACCAGTGCCACCGCTGACTTTGTGCAAGGAGCAAAGTGAGCAACGACGCACCCCACTGCATGCGTTATTCAGACACAAACGTGCGACTTTAAATTCCGCGTATTATTAGGATTCTAATTTTGTTTCGCGGTCCAGCGGACACTCACTCCGTCCGGGAGGCAATCACAGAATGACTAGTAGGGCAGCCTTACTTGTCGTGCACGAGGGGGTGACTTTAATGTCTTTAATCTAATTCTCCGTGTGTGTGCGAAGCTTGCACGAAACTCCTCCCTCGGGACGTGATCCGTCTCGCTGGGGAATTTTGCATCGTGCATAGACAAGATCCAATGTGACAATAGGAGCGCGGGAGTCCCTTTTGAAGAATGCCTTCGGTGATTCTGCGTTATCGATCCTTCGTTCGCTACCTTCGAATTTCATTTCTTAATGTGCTTCTGTACGTACTTTGCGTTCGATTTTTTATTCCATTTTAAATGGATAACCTCTATTCTACTCCCCTGTTTCTTTTTCCATTCATGATTGCCTGGTATACTTTAGTACTGTGTAGAATGACGCATGCATTAATATTTTCTGTTATTATAAAGTTATTAAAAAGTACGTAATACATTTTTGTATGTTTTTAACAGTACGCAACAGATTACATTAAATAAAGATACAATCAGTTATTTATATTTTTAGTTATGAAGGTAAACATGTATATTGTTGATTAAAAATTTTTAATTTGTAAAAATATCCAATTTACTTTTACATTGTTATGCAAAAGTGAATTGGATATTGTGAGTTTTAACGGAATATCGTACTCGTAGCTCAAAATAACATCGACATGACGACTACAATACACTTTCGCGTGCATTGTGACGCGTGCAGGCACTGAAGTAGAAAGGTTTCATCGGCAATAGACTAGAAATGTCCCAGTTAGTACTGCGACTACAATTAGTATGGTAATGCGAGGGAAGGAAAAGAGACACCGCGCGATGAACACGCGAGAGAAACGGCGAATGTAGGTTGTCAGCCTGAAAGGGGAACGCGCGCTTGTATGAACGAACGTATGCGTGTGCGTGCGCGCGTAACACGGTGCAGCATCCGCCTACGCACGTGGACCACCATGGGGCGCGTATATACGTGTAACCGGTGCCGGTCGTTACACGGAGAGAGGTGGTGTAGCGGCAGCGCCTTTCGGAATCACTTAAACTGATTAGGCGGCGAACGCGCTCAGGGTGGCCTCGAAACGGAACGAGTCCGAACGACCGACCGACCGACCGACCGACCGGCGAGTGATTTATAGCCGACGGCCAATTTCGCGTTTTCGATATCCGAGCGCAGTCACCCACCCACTCGTTCTCGATCTTCTCGCGCGCGTCTCGCTCGTTACGCGTACAGTCGTAAAACAGCACGTGCCTCGATGCGTAACGGCGCAGTCGACTAAAAGCAGAAAGAAAAAAAGATCGCGTCACGGTAGGACTCGCGAATAGGATACGGTATAACCGTGCGATCTCTCTCAAACGTCTCTCACGTGTCTATTTGAAGCGTTTTGTGAAGCATTTGATGTTTCGTTTCGTCAGATAATGCAATATTACTTCACTTACGAGATAAAATCGCAATATAGAAATGCGATACACTTTGATAAGAATTTCGAATTAGAGCTCGAATTAAAGACGTATCAAGAGAGAAGAAAAATTACGGCACGTAACTTTTTTTTAATTTTCTCGATATCTTTGCGATATATGCGTTATATTAAAGATACATATATAGATATCGTATGCACTTAAGTATAATTTCATTTAATTTTTATTTGAAGGACGTGTCGATACTAGTAATATGATGTACGCCTCATTAAATTATCGGGTTATTGCATCGCGATATTCTCTCGTTAATAAATTGTGTGCGCGAGGCAGTTGCACCTAAAAGAACCGTCAGCAGATAAATGTAAATGTACAACTCATTTGCAAATTAAAGTCGTTTATTAAATTTTTAAACGCGGAGCTGATATTGACTAGCAGACATGAGATATTTTTGCATTACCGTTATCAATCGATATGAATTATTGAATTACAAACAAAAGTAAAATTTCTTCAGCATTTAATTTTATTGGATTACAACTACGTATTAATTTATGTCATGCGAATAAATAAACATATTATTCATACCCCTATTTCTTCTTACTGTTATTAACGTAATATTAAACTTTCCTTATCAATTTGCATAATTTTTGTTCTTTAATCGTTTTTGGAACAGCCGATTAATAATAACGAATGTCCAATGCAGGTTTATAAAACCGTATAAATTACGCGATAGCGTTTTATGATTCGCCCCCCCGCTAATCGCAGAGCGGGTGCGCTCGTCCATCCAATTAGTTCTGTTATTCTACCCCGCGCGGGCTTAATTTAAGTTAAGACTAAAGCCTAGTTTAAGATCAGTTTAAATTGTAAGTAGCGCGAGCGCACCTGCACCGCGTTAACTAGTTCGTGCCTCGCACCTCCGCGCGTTAATTAGTTTGGACGTCGAGAAAAAATAATATGCACCTTTAGAAAACGTTATTCACAGCGTTGCGTTTTAGCGAAGAGCTTTCTACCATATTTCGCTTTGCAAGAGATTAAATGAAAAATAAGCGTAGAACAAGATATAAAGAAATAAAATGGTCTCGCGCGCTGTTTTTTAATACTTTTCTGAGTAAAACCAGCAATTAAATAAATTGGAATAAAAAAAAAAAAAAACTTAATTACATACCAAATTGTCGACATTGAGGGAATATATTTAGAAAAAAATGCATAGCTATATAACATGGAGGCATATATGCGCATTTATGTCCATATTCGATAAATTAAACGCATAGAAAATATGTTTTATATAATCCTCTGAATGCCGGAGTTGTGCCGACGCATGTTTTACTGGTTGAATACTCTGCATTTACAGTTATTGCACATACACAGATACAGTTATTAATATTTCTGTGTTTGACGAGTTTCCAACAAAATGATACAATATGATATTTTGAAAAACGATATTTTTTTCACATTTTATCAATCACAAATTTATCGTAAAAATTCTCCACGTCAAACAGCGTAATGTAGCTTACCGAGGGGTTCGTTTTCGGCGCTTTCGCGCTAATAGACCTTTGAGAAAATGGGTAACATTCGCAGGGAGCGGCGGGGATCAAGTAAGCACGTGCATTAAGCGAATTCACCTCACGTCTCATCGAACGCTCTCGCAGCATCATCTAATTCTTCCGCGCTTCACGGCGCATTTGGCATCGCCTTTCTTCATTTTCCACTCCGTTCGTGGCATTTATGCCCCGCTTAAATGTTTGTCGAGCGGGATATAGTGGGGTGCGTGCGAGAACGCGCGCAGAAGCGTGTCAAGTGATGGAATTAATCGTAGATGGATCCCTCGAGGGTAGTACATGATTCACCACACAACACATCGCGCCGCACACCCCCGCGGCCACAACTCTGGCTGCACCGTGCGCGCTTATGTGACAGCAGGGTGCACATGCCGTCGAACCGCGTATCGATGTGTACAGAACGTGTCTCGATTATACACCCTACTAAGGGATCTGAGCTAAATATCAAGATCAAGAATGGGAAAGGGGAAGTCGTCGTTTTCGCGATATTCAGAAAATTCAAATAGTGAGTGTATTGAACGAATTTATTATATCTCTTTGATAAATATTACTTTGAATATTTGTAAGTAAACTGAATGTTAACATATATCTAACTGATACAAAAACTAGATATCTCTAAAATTGATTGGAATATATCCCCTAATAAATTATTTTTAATAATTATTCCAATTTCATTATTATTAACTAACATAAAATAATATGAATTATTAGCTCTTTTAAATTTGAGAAAATTAAATAATTTATAAATTATATTTTAATAAACCCTAATACAAAAGGTATAAATCATTAATCTGATTTAACTATCTTTTTTTTTCGTTGAGTAAATATTTATTTATTATATATAAGTAAACGTTTACTTACAAATATTCAATAAAATATTTATTAAGATATAAGAAATTTTGTTTCGCGTGAAGAATTTTTTTCACAAGATCTTCATAATAAAGAGAGAATATAATATGTTTTTAAAACGTTAAAAATTGCAAATCTGCTTAAATCTTTAAAACCAAACCCAATCGATAACAAATTTTTAATTTATTTATAGTATGTATATATAATAGGATTAAACTCGTTGCGTTTAAATTAGAATCACCATTGATTTTCTGTATTTTGAAAACATAAAAAAACAATATGAATATTTTGAAAAACGATATTTTTTCGCATTTTAATTTCAATCACTACATTTAACATCGTAAAAATCCTCCATGCCAAACAACGTAAAAGATAACGGATGCGCATTTCTTTTCTATTTGCTAACAGAACGAACTCAGTCGTTCTAGTTTCAACTAATCGAATAATAAATTTGACAAACGTCTGAATTACGAAGATTGAGAAATTCGTCATCCTCGTCCAATCGTACAAAAGTGCATACATATACGTTTACCGTGGCAATAATTTACATGTCACGGTATATGGACGCACTCGATCTGCCGCGACGTATTTCACAATAATTACCAGGGAGTAAACAGTCTCCGCGATCGTAACCGCGGCATTGACAAGGGCCGTTCTCCCTTGGCCCGTGTTACTACGTAACCGTGCCGAATCCCTTCCGATTATCATGCCAATATTGTCCCCGGTGTGTGATCGATGCTCTTACTGCTCATGCAGATACGGCGAACCCTCGGAGACGCCGAGGCGTCGCCAGCCGTGCGCGTTGCACGAGTGCGTGTGGGTTTGCGTTGTCCGTACACATGTCTCCGTGTCTCCGTATGCGTGCGGGTATGCAGCTACCACGCCGGTTACTGTGTGTGCAAATTCAACCACAGAATATCGTAACATATGGCACGGTACACGCAACGCGCACGGTGGGCGTCTTCGAGTGATTCGGACTGCATTTGCATTTTGCGGACGGGGGCGATGACGACTCGTTGTTTAATCAGGCGCGGCAGTGCATCAACGCGCCGTTGATCGCCGTTTGATTGCGATTGCGAATGTCCGTGGGTGTTTTCGCGACACAGCACGTTCATTAGCGTTTCCCGGAATGCTAGCGCGACAACGGGCATAATGGCGCGTTAGGTGAATGCGCCATCGCATGTGTATAACGAGTGACACTTTTGCACGAATTGTATGTCTTTATGTTTTTTCTGGGTTTTTTTTTTATAAATTATTAAATATTTATAATTTTGGACTGTCGCGAGAATTTTTGCAACCTTTTTTTGTAATTGCTTGAAAAAAGTCATGTCGATTAATGTAATTACGCTTGAAACGTCGGAAGCTATTCAATGATTAAACATTTTATCTCTCTATTACAATTTCAGTAATATGACTCTTTTGCATAAATTTATATAATTTATTTCTATAATTTATTGCATAATTTAATTTGTCAGATTAATTAAATATACGTGACAATTTTTATATTTAGTTTATAGAACATTAATAAAACTACTATATATTCATATATAGATATTTGTTGACTTAAAAGGATGTTCACAGATATTTGCTAAAACAAAAGCAATGAAGTCTGAAAGCTTTCACAAATGGATAGAGTGAGTTTTGAAATCATACCTTTCAATTTCAGATCAATGGCTGAAAGAGGAATAAGTTTCCCTACTTCACTCGCTGCCGTTCTATGAATTTTAAAGTAGTTCCTTCACACTAAAAAACTCCTTTTTCTTACTAACAAAATGGGGATAAGAAATCGACCTGACTCTATTATTCAATTCCCGAAAGCTTAAAAATGCAACTAATAGTGTGGAACAATAAAATCTTTAAAAAACTGCTACGGGAGTCAAAAACTTACTACAAATGTATATTGTCCTAAAATTTATCTTAAACGTATTTAAAATTTATTAAAAATTCTTGTATAGAGTTGATCATCAGTTTTATTATAAATAAAATTAGTTTAATAAAATGTAGTTTAATAAAAAATAAAGGTTTAATAGGTTAATCTAATTATATAAATATAAATAAAAAAAGAAAAAAAGCAATAACAATCGAGATCTTGATATCTAATAATATTTTTAGATGTAAATTCTAAATACATCTTTCAATAATATAAACTATGCGCCGCTTACTTGTCAAACTTGAAACGTAATTATAAATTGAAATAATAATAGATATAATTAAATTAATCGCTAATTTGATAATGATGCTACTAGCATCTTAAAACATTTATTGCAAAAAATAGTATCACACCCAGAAATCGAACTTAGAATCTCTCTACTATGTATGATGAGTGCCTTTTCCAGTTCGATCACTAAAGCATGTGATAATATTTATCGCAATAACTAATACATAGAAATATAAAAATACTTAATCAAAGCCGTTGATCCTTTCTTTACTTATATGAATAAAATTTGTTACCTTTCTGACAGTCATTTAACTACTCTTCATATAAGCGTAATACTTGAAATCTGCTTGTCACAGCTTCAAATTTTCTCGAACTTCGCCCGACGTCAATCTACTTTAAGATATACGACTTTACATTAGTCCTCTTCAAGAGAGGATCACTCTTGTCCTCCGCGGCATGTTGTCCGCGAATATCTTCGACGCGTGACGCAGTAATTAATAATTATATATCTGAGAAGAGGGCCCGCCTAAGTCGAAGTTATAATTACACCGGAAACAATCAACGACCATGTAAGGCAACTTGACGCTAGATGTTGGGTAGGGACGACGATGTGGAAAGGGCGAGTTGGTAGTTTGGTAGCGCCGTGCGATCGACGAGGAAGGGATGAGGTCGAAACTCACCTCGTGTTTGGAGTCTCTCGAGAGCCCGTTCAGCCCGTGCGACCACCTCGAACAGGAAACTTTATTCCTGGCAGACTCGTCTCGACTGTGAGCTACTCGTCTTCCGTGTCCTCGGTTCTCTCTCTCTCTCTCTCTCTCTCTCTCTCTCTGATTCCTTTTTCCCCCTGACCCCTATGGCATCGTCTCCTTGCCTTATCCGAAGGTCTCGACCCTGGAGAGCGGACCGTCGTTGTCCTTGCCGGCGGATTCTTCTTCGCTTTCGCTATTCATCCGTTTTCTCCCTCTCGTTTTCTCCCCTCGGATGTTTCTCCTTACGCACCACTCGCCCGACCGTGAAAGGAAAAGTTGGGAATTAAATGAGTGCCGAGTACCGCTCGAGGGATCATTATCCATGCCGACGAGAGAAACGTCAGTCCTTGCTAGCTAAATGCGTTATCATTAAGCGCGTACCTCCTTGGGGATCCATTCCCGCTGATAGTCGCGCGGGAAGAATTTTACTTACAATTCGCATTAATGGTATTAGGAGATAGTACAGATAATACAATACTTTACAATTGTACGTAACAACAGAAAGCATAATATTCAATTAGGTAAATTACTGTAATTAGCAATTTTTAACGTTACAGGCTATATTGTTGGCTAATAATCTACTGACATATTTCTGTAATTTTAACATAATCGAGATAGACACACTTTCTGTCATAAGATCGACCGACGTGAAACCAAATTACGCGGTAGGCAAGGTCATTTTGGAGTAAATTTGAATAAAATGCACTAGCGTCAGATTTATTACATCGCATATAAAAGTCACTGTGACTGTAGATGCCTCTTATGAGAGGCAATATTTCAAAGTAACAAACTGTGATACCTTCCATAGATGCATTTTTGCGTTTCACGCTCGCACTTGTGAAACATACTCGGGGATTTCGCAATTTATGCAGTTCTCGACTTTATTTCCGCATACGGTCATACTTTAATGGTGTACGAATTGCGTATCGAGTTCTTTCTGTGTGCTACGAAAGAAAAATCTTACCTTTTGTCAATCCAGAAGTTAAAGAAACAGTTTTGGATTTAGATTGAAATATCGCAACTTTGTGCCACAGTTCCTTATTCCTATGACATGTCATTTCTAGGTTTGAAATTTTCAAAACATGTGTAATCATTCGGTATTGTCATAATAGTTTATAAATATTTTAATGTTATAATCCATTTTTTTAAATATATACTTAAATGCTTATATACTTATAATTTTTAAGTTAAGTAATAATAATGAGTTAAAAGAGAAGTAAAAAACAAATATGATATCTTATACCAATAAATTTAGCAAACAGAGACATCTTTTTTTCATAAAAAATGAGCTTATTGAAAATTGATAATAAAAATAAAGGAAAAGAATAAAGATTTTGTCTTATTATTGCGTTTAATATTATCATATGCCTCAGTGGTTAAATTAAGACACCCGCACAGAATAATAAAGATTCGTGTTTGAATCCTGGTTGAGGTCATATTTTTCGCAATAAATTATTTACAGTTTTGAAGATGTTTATTTGCATCGATAATATTAAATTTCTTGTCAATTTAATTTACAATATTATTACTACTCCAGTTTCGATTTAGGATTGTGTTCCAAGATAGAAAAAATAATCGACGCACAGTTTGCTTGAAATGGAAATTGTATAAATTTACAAGAAATATTATTAAGCACGAAGAATCGCCTTGATCGAATATGGCATTTTTCATTCATGTGAAAAATAATACACACTGATAATACTCCTGTTGGTTTAAAAAAAAAAGGCGATTCAACAATATCATATTTGTAAAGAGAAAAAATAAATAATATTTATAGAGACAAAGAGAATAAAATATTCCAATATTAAATATTAATGTCAAATTCAAACTATTCATGATCATCATTATCAATGCGCATAGTTAACGAAATTAAATATGAAATCTGATTTCCAAAATGGTCGAGACAGTCTATAATCCATAATTTCATAAGCTGATGCGTCATGATTCCCGACAGACCGTCCCGCGGATGCACCATCACTGAATAATATCGCTGAATAATATCGCAGTATCTCCCTGGCGCATCTCGGCCAGACGAGTCCCGAGCGGTACAGCATTCACATTGGCGTCGTATCGTTATTCAAGTATACATATGTAATGGGGTCACCACGCGAAAAATGACGCGAGAAAATAAGACAGAGACGGCAAAGAGCCGCAGTACGAAGAGACAGCTTCGTGAATGTCGAAATTATTTGCGGCGTACATTACATTAACCTTGTAGAGAATATCCTACTTCCTGTGCACTTCTACCTTATACAACTCCACTATATGCGACCATAGTGCATCTTGCTGTTACAGTACCGGTACTATTGCCGCGACATGATATAAGTAGTGCTGAGGCGAGAGCTCTGCTATATCGTGACAAAATGTTAAAATCTCCAAGGGATTGTCACGATAACGACACGTTCCGCCGTTGAAAACGCTCTTGCGGTGCGCTCAGAACTTCGATGGCGGACGAGCCCTTCAGATATTCTCTCAGATACTGGTATGGCCCAGATAACTTGACGTGAAAGATTATATCTAGTTGAGACGGAGCCATATGACGTGACGCGAAATCAGAATCGATGATTATATTCACGAGGGTGCCTACTTCGACTTATGGCGCAATATCGTGGAATATGTAATCAGTGGAAGATTGCGAAAATCATCGGTTTTAATTTCAATTTAAATTGATGTCTTATTTTGAAATTTTGATTTCGCGCATATTGAATTTTAAGAGATAAAACGTTATTAGACTTTCTAATACGAGATTATTTTGAAGATTCTTTACTCTCCCTTTCGTTCTCCTTTTCGCTATTTCTTCTTCTATCGAATATATTTAGTCTTGAATTCGGTTCGAAAGTGGAGCAAACACTAAAGGCATTTAAAAATGTAAATCGAATTTGGAGAATGATTACGCGGCAGGCTTTTGAATTTTTAACTTTGAGCGAACGCACGTAACGCATCAATTAACAAACTTGTATAAATTTAATTATTTCATGGAATTCAGTTATAATGCAGGCAGAGTGCGAAGGCCGTTGCGTATCGGGGATATATATGGATATATTTTATCTCCAAGCGCGTTTTTGCAAATAAACTCGCGAGTACAAGTTGTTATACCGCGGCCCGCGTGCGAGCGCAAAAATATTATTCCACCAGCGCGCGACGATATCACGCGCGATTATTTTTATTCGATTTTTGCACGGTCGCGCGAAACGCCGAATCGCGCGATATTGCGCGATCGGCGATTTTCCCTGGACACGGATACTGTTATCGATATTGACGTCGTTTGTGCTGACCACGAGCGAATCCGGGGAACGTAGCAGTGCGACGGGTCTCTACTTAACATTCAACTCAACACACCCGCTGATTGGCTATTAATTATCGGTGCTGCTTCCCGGACAAGAATAACGATTAACTTCGTGTGCTGTGCATTTGCGACCGCTGCCCCCTGATTCGCTCGTAGATCGATCGTAGATCAACCAAGGACGTCGTTTCATAAATCAAATGCGTCTCGCTCGTAAATTCGATTCCCTGCGCGACGAGAGAGAGAGAGAGAGAGAGAGAAACTCATCGTCCGATCATCGATCCGTCGCATAATTTTGCACGGCCGTCGCCGCGCTGGTCGAGTCAGTAATCGAGGAGTCGCTAATTGATTCGCTGATAGATAGTGATTTCAAATGAAAACGAGCTCGTACTTGAACTGCGTGGATAATACGCTTCGTAAAAGGTGGCCTCTTTTCGGCAGGGAGTCTGTCGCTCGAGGATAATTAAAGGACAGCTTGTAATAATCACCACGTCGAAAATGATTCTTTGATCGATTCTGGTGACAGAGAGGCGGTCCCATCGATTGATTAAAATTTGTATCCGTGAAAGTATCGTTGTACGTCGCGAGAAATGAAATTTATGTTAATGCCACAAGTATATATACGACACGAGGCACGATGTAAAATTAAAATTGCGAGAGTTATGAGTTGCTTGCCGTTGGTACGATATCGGTGAAATATCACTACGTTTAAATGTACCCATAGAACAGTCGCTCGAGAGATTCAGGAGATCGTTCGTTTCGCAACCGCTGGGATATGGCAATTAGCGAGATGTGGCACTATTGAACGACTATAATGCTATATGAAGCTGTCGTTTCTACAGGCTCGCTTGATCGACAATGACTCGTACAGTTCCCGGCCTACATATATGATTTCACTTCGATACCTACATTTCACGATGCTCATCGAGAATTCCGTGCGGTTTGCATTCACCCTTCCGGTATTTTTTCCATCATACTTTTTATTTCGCCACGACCTGACTTCCCTGTCCGGCGGGCCGCGATTTTAACGCGTACAACGACATGTGAAATAAAACGAGATAGAGGTCGACAAACTTGGCGAGTCACGTACGGTGTCAAGTGCGGAGATAAAAACGAAAAACTGCGTTGCCAGGTAATTTATTTCTATGCGGCAGCTGATATTTTCACGCTCACGTGTCCCTGAAATTCTGTAATACATGGCCAATATATATGGCAATTAACTCTTTGTCCATGCGAGACTTTTTTAATTGTGTTTTTCTGTATTTAGACACTCCAGGCGGCTCCTGGTTTTTAAACATAAGGATGCAAAATGTAGATGAGAATACGTAAAATGCATTTTTTAGATAATTTAGTCTTCGCATATATTTCTGTGTATCACGTAAAATTTATGAAAACAAAAATATTTGTTCATTAGTCAATTATTTTGAGAATTAATAAAATGCGTTGAAATGGATTACGATGTTGCAGCGGTGCATTCAATAAAATAACAGAACGCATTGTTTAAACCGCAAACGGTTGTATTATATGGATCGCAATAATTTTTTAACGTTGAAGTTTCACAACGGTGAACATCGAACGTCGATTGCAGAAATGCTTTCTGCATGCGATGTGCAATTTGATCACCGAAGGATCAACGTATCGATCGGGCTTTAACTGTGGCAGGGATTAAAACTTTTTCGTTCCGAAAACTGACGCGTGGATTTTACGCGGCTTTGCAGTTTTTTTTTCTGGGAACATTATATATCAAACGTTGAATACGCGTCATAAATGTCAGTCTCAGTATACGGCTTTTTTTATAACAATTTTTTCTCTCCCCTTGTCCACACCCTTGTCCCTAACGGAATATGTAACGCGGTTACATACGTGATATATGTATAGGTATTACATTACAAGAATTGTTTTGGTTTTCAAGTACTCAGCGTACAGGCGTAACAAATTTAAAAAATATATGTAAAATTACATTTTTTTATTGTTTTATTTAAAGACAATTTTAATTAATAGAAAAAAATATTTAACACTATATTAAATTTTTTTAATATTTATAATTTAATAATTAGTTAAATTAATAATCGATAGATTAACCGATAATTAAATCGTTCTGGCTCAAGTGAATTAGCACAGACATTTTTCGACTTTTATTTGATTATAGTTCAGATATATTTTCAGTATAATATACACGAAAAAAAAAAATAAATTTTATTAAAGTATCTAAAAATTTAGCTTATAGATGCAGATCTCTCTCTCTCTCTCTCTCTCTCTGGAGACAATTTTATTAAACAATTAAAATAATTATACAGGTGGTTCAAATTGATTGCTAGAATGTTAAAATCTTTTGCAGCATTGCTCATCATGCTTAAGCGTCCTGTAAACATATTATTTAGATAGTCTGACAAAATTATATTTAGATCTATCTAACTAAATTTTTAAATACTGCAGCGAAATTGTTCTTTCCAGTAGGTAATAGACACAATTCGATTTAAACTTTACAAACGCCCGCGTATTCCTATTAATTACAAGTTTCCAGCAAAAGGATAACTTCTGTATTCAACACACTAACTCATTATTCGTCTCTTGCGTCCAGCTTTCGCACGGTTAGTCAAGTTACGCAGAGATTTCAATACGTAACATCGTTCAACTATTTCCAACAGTTTCATTAACGTTTCACACTGCGTCTGATAGACTTTGTTAATAGCGTTATTGGTAATCCCATGACGTTATTCGATTCCAATCGATCAATGATATTCCGACGGCGATGCTTTCTTAGCGGGACATGCACGGCCACGTCTGTATTACTTATGCCCGGAAACTAATTCTGTATTTTCTTCGACGTTACCAGACGAATTAACACACCCGGCACGTTTTACGAGCAATTTGCCGCACTTACGTGCACCCTTACATAAGTCGGCGTAAGTACGAGCGGCGTGTGCGCAATCTTCGATGCCAGCGGCGTGATGCCTGCACGTGCCCCTCGACATGCACCATAAGAGCAAGGAAAATTACCCTCACTGATGGAAATATCTCCGTCACGACGAAAAGATCTAGACAAGACTCGAAATTTTGCAAAACAAGCGATAATATATCAAAATGAAAATAAATCGCAAAAAATAATAGCTACAAGATCAGAAAGCATGATTTTTTTTTGCTGAAGTACACAAAGAAAATATTTCTTTAAATTAAACAAATTTATGCATTGGAATAATCCAACTAAATGGATGTTTAAATTAAGAATGTGATTATTCGCATTAAAATTAAATGTTTTCGATTAAACATATGTTTTATTTGAAATTAAATTTGTTTCAATGAAACAAATGTAAATAGAACTTTCAAGTCCAAACAAATCTTTTTCTCTGTGTATCTAAAAAATTAACTAATGTAAGTGCACATGTGAAAATAAATTTGTTGGACCATCAAAATGATTATATACGCTTTAACGCTGACGATGCTAGGAAAAGTTTTAACATTCTAGCAACCAGTTTAAGCGTGTTACACAATTATTTTGATGGTCCAAGCGAAATTAATTTTAGATCTATATCTAGCTAAATTTTTAGATACTTCAGTAAAACCGCGGTTTTCCCGTGTATATTTGGCTGAAGAACGCGCTGCTCAGGTAATAAAAAATAAATTAAAAATGTACAATTATATGAAGGAAATATAGAGATAAAATATATTCTATAAGTTAAAAAGAACCATGGAGCTATTCGCGTTTCTGTAATATTATTACTCTAAAATGATGTTGTAAATACTCTAAATATTTTTAGCGTTTCACATTTTTTATTAAAGAAAATTTAATGTAAAATTATATGTTAAAGCTGCATTTTCTACATTTCTCTCCCATCTATATCGTGACTACCCTCGACGTCGAGCTATTAACTAATCATTAATTACACCTCTCTCCACCGTACTGGTGCGCTAGTCGTTCGCGATATTATCGTGACGGGAAGAGAATCGTTGGAGAATTGAAAGCAGCAGTGCGGTGATACACATGACGCGATATCAAATTGCGAATTATACGACGTTAGAACGATGAGAATGTTTGCCGTTGCGATCCACGGGCGCACTTCGCTATGCATGAAACAGCAATTGCCGGCGCAGTCGAGTTTTCGCGATAACGCCGAGTTAGCGCGTCAACGGAGTTGATGAGGTCGTTACGGTCGCAGAGATTTGTTAAAATGGCCTCGCGCCGCAACAGCCGTTAATTATCGTCGCGAATGCGCGTCTTTCTTCTTCTCCCTCTCTCTCTCTCTCTTTCCCCTTCCCCCCTCCCCCCCTCCTACTTTCTTTTTTCACTTTTCCACGCAATTACTTCGGCACGATTTACCGTTATGACGATGTAGCACAGAGTCTGAAGGGGGTTTTATGAAATTACAGTTTTCGCTTTGATGTCGCGGCTCATAATACTTTAATTCGCGGATAGCCGCAAAAACGCGCAGATATTTCCTCTTTTTTCGTCGGGGGTTACATAGCGCGCACGCACACGCATGTATTACAGCGAATTGTTTTATTCGGAGACATCGAGTTGTTCCGATAACGGTGTAAGACCCATATTGCAATATGTCGCGGTCGCTTTCGTTATTAATACCGGAAAATGTATCGTTTTTCCGTTAATGGATCGTTTAGGGTGAATGCGAAAGTAATGGAAATCTACATTATTTATTTGAAAAATTAAATGCATGTTCTTTTATTACGCGTATCATTCGCCTCTACCATAAACGATAATTTATATCATAGATACGCAATGTACAATTGCATATATGTATATACAGGGTGCTTCAGAAATAGTTGACCAAACGTTAAGAGCATATTCCACTCTACTTATACCTATATTTTATAATATACTTGTATTTATATTTTATTTTATACTTGTATCTATTTTTGATTTTATACTTATATCTATATTTTTATTACAGAAATTACTGGAAATGATTTCCTTCCGCATCGATGCATGCTTCACATCGACGTCGTATGGATTGTCGAAGACGTTCAAAAATTCTCGGAATATTTCATATTTTTTCACACGCAGCGATAATATCTTATTTTTGAACGTCTTCGACAATCCATGCGACGTCGATGCGAAGCATGCATCGATGCGGAAGGAAATAATTTCCAGCAATTTCTGTAATAAAAATAGATACAAGTATAAAATAAAATATAGATGTAAGTATAATATAAAATATAGGTATAAGTGTAAAATAAAAAAATGTTTATAACTTGGAAAGGAAGCGTTTCCGAATCCATATTTATAAGATCTTTTTCATTCTTACAATAGTGGAATATGTTCTTTGGCCAACTATTTCTAAAACACCCAGTATATACTATATGCGCGTAGTAATTTTAGTAATGTATATGACCATATGTTGGATAATATTCCAATAACTAACAATAAGTTATCGGCTTTGTAGCGCGCAATTTCATCACTAAGCGCAAAACATTATACGTAAGTCGTAGCACACATCAGTTGAGTTACTTTACAGAAGCTTACTGCCACGCCGCGTCGTGCAGTACGTCTTCATAAGCTACATCCGCGTATATACGCTACACTATCATACCGTATAAAAGATAATCCGCGTGTCGCTCGCGCTCGACCGTGACCAACCTCCTTAATTAAATGTATTCACACGTGCGGCATCGGGCATTTATCTCGATTAACCTAAGTAAAAGCAGTCCCTTCGCATTATTCGCGGAAGCCGGCGACGGAGCTCGTCGGCGTGTCTAATAGCAAACACGTTTTAACGGTAGACCCGCGAGCCACAGCCACGCGTTCCTCTCTTCGTAAGATGGAACGTATTACACATGGTAGCGGACGTCCACGTTTTTACATGCGCGTGTACGACGCACCGGAGGGAGAAGTATGTATGTGCCCTCTATGAGAAGCATTTGATTCAACGACCACTTCTGTCTCGTGGCGCGGAGATCCGGTCGTGCACTGCGCCGCACTGCACATCGCGGAGAATGGCGCATAGACGCATATAACGATGGGCCGCCTTATTGAGATATCACAATGAGGCATGCGTCACGTTTTGCAAATTATACGAGATTGCATCGGACGTTCTATGATTCGATCGTACATATCGATGGGAGCTACGTTGTCTCGCGAAAGATCGTTGAAGATACGTCGCGACGTATGCAACTCCGTGATCCCGACTGAAGACATCGAGATTTATGGGAAGATGTATTGTTCGCGCATTTATTGCAATCGTTCGATAGTTATCGCAAATCTTGGAACGTTCTAGCACTTTCCACCGCAAGTCTTTTGCTTTTATTAAGACAATGTAATATATGCCTTGTAATAAGATAATCGTATCTTTTGAAAATATTAATTTCAGATTAAAAATTATGAATAAAATACATTTACCTCGATGTGTTTTAACTATATTATATGATATTATTTCGTAACAATTGAGGATTGTGAGCATTTTACTGCATGCTTAAAAGAAGGTAATTGAATCCGCCTTAATTTAAAACAGACATTACTTTGTTGTGTGAATCAACTGGCTTTAACTTGGCTGAACATACTTAACGGTTAAATTATTTTACATCAATTAAGATTCGGACCTTGTTCGACTGCACTCGTAAACTGAAATATTCATTTAGCATATTTTTAATTCTTTGAAATCATTAATTTTCAGCATTAACTTACAAAATTAGTTGTGGAATTAAATTTAAATTATGACTCGTTAATTCTATGTTATACTATATGATTCTGACAAAAAACAAAGCCGATTAACGAAAAAAAAAATTTAATTTTTCTGTTTTCAGAACAAACTGTTTTTTTGCAATTTAATTTTAGTATATCTGATAAAACACTAACTAAATCAATCCTTTTATGTCAATTAACATTGAACTAGGGTACCGAAAGAATACATTTATTTTTCTTGAACCTTTAAATTAAGTTTTTCTTATTACTTATTCGTTAAAATTTAAAGAAATTAAGAAATAAAGAATTTTATTTAAAGTTTAAATTGAAATATACTCTGATACATCAATTTCAAATTGGACTAATATAAATTTTTAACTTTTCATAACTACGTACTAACTACGTACTAATCTCTGAAATTCGATACTATTCGATACCACTTAAATATTTTAATATATATAATTCTAATATTTTTTTCAATTCCATAATATATTTTTGAAAAACATTAATAAATGTAAAATTTACAGAGAAAAGTCAGAATACAGTTGTCTATTTAAGCCGCTTTGTCTACTTTGCCTCGCGAATTTCTGAGCTTAATTATACAACCATGTGAAAGAAGTACGACACGGGTAGACAGGGAACACCCGGTAGAATGTCTGCGCCGTGGACGGCCGTGCCGTTTCATTTAAACCAGAAATTGGAATAAAAGCACAGCGCGACTCAATTAACCGCCGGCAAATATTTAATTACAAACGCAAACCTAGCACGTTGGCGCTCCATCGGTTGCGGGCAACGGGGGGAGGATGGCATCCATTCAAGGCGAACTCCGTCTGCCTGTATGCAGTTTCCGTTAACTCTTTTGAATGCGCAATGCGGGACACCGACAAGAAAGTAAGACGACCGTCTCCGCACCGATCAAGCATTATTTCTCTTTCCGTTATTCGTCGGCACGTGAATTAATCCAACCAAGAGTCGGTAAACACCTAAATATAAGCGATATTATGGAAATTGTGGCTGATTTTTGTTCCGGCTCCATTAATTCATTAATATCTGAATGTCGCAAAGGACATTTTGCTAAAATTTGCAGACGGATATTTTTGACGAGGGACGTCGCGACGTCTGCATTCACGAATTACTGGATGTTTATAAACGGAGACGATCGATCATAGCGCGACGCTTTCCTCAAATATTTTTAAACCTAATGAATTGGATAAACAACGAGCCGGCATTGCAATGAACCTCGGTAAAGACGTTAATTAAGCAAACTTGAATGATTTTTTTTTTTTAAGTGAGATTATTGTTGATTTCTTACTCTTTTAATTTTTGTTTTATTTAAATTACTGATTATTTTAATTCTCTAAAGTAATATAATTTTCCAGAATTAAGCGCTTCAATTTTATATGTGAAAATGTGAGGACTGTTTTATATATATATATATATATTGAATGGTATCAAATTAAATCCTACACTCCAATTGCTAACAAGTTTCTTCAACTCCTTCGACAAAGTAATCTAGAAAGTGATTAAAACGATCTCAGAAGTCTTCGTTCGCCAACACTCGTCGCTATCGTTTATTTCAAGATACCTAAAATTGATTCGCGATGTACCTGAAGTTTCAGGCTCATCGCGAGTCGAAGGTGCAGATCTTTCACATTACTTTATTATTACAGATAAGTGGAGAATTGATTGGAATATCGTAACAGATACAAATTGCAAAGGTGTGTTTGCATATTCGTCCCGTGTCGACAATTTATTTTAAGCCATCCTGTACATCGCGTATCTCCCGAGCGTACTAAGTGCATAGTTGAGAATTTTACAGGGCAATACCGGTTAGACGGGCTAACCCTCAGCTTCGCTCAGCAGCGATTCCCTTTTCCCAGCAGGTGCATCTCACCGCTACGTGCTTACGTATATCAGAATCTTTCGGAGCCATTCACATCACAATGGCACGGCCGGCAGTCATGCACCGACTACTTGTTACGCGCACAGACCTTGCCAAGAACGACATTATATTCTGGTCTGCCAAGATATCAACCTGAGACATCCAGGATCCGATTATCATGCTTCCTTCCTTCTTTATACCTCATACCGTCACGTAATGTCTATCATACATCATTAGAGATACATCAATTCGCCGTACCCTGTGGTATATGTAATAAAAACTTTACGTATATGTAATAATTAGATCTATCAATTTCATAAAAACTGAAATGTATTTAGACATTATTGTTGATTATTATTTAAATAACATTATATATTAAAAGATTGATATATTCTAATTTTTATTTTTACACGGAAAAAACAAGTAAAGTAAAAAAAACAGTAAAAGAGATAATAAATACGTATTTGACAAAGAAAGATGTATATTCATAAGTTAATAGGAGGTTTATACGGAAAAGACGATTTTGCTGAAGTATCTAAAAATTTGGCTAGATATAGATCTAAAAATAATTTTATTAGTCCATCAAAATAATTACGAAAGAATTTCTCAAGCATAAACAATGCAGCAAAGTTTTAACATTCTAACAATCAGTTTCAGCGTCCCATATAATTATTTTGATAAATTTTTGATTTAGCAATTACATGATTTTCAGATCTGTATCCAGGTTTTTTTAGATACTTCAACAAAATCGTCTTTTCCGTATAAATCTCCTATTAACTTATGAATATACATCTTTCTTTGTCAAATACGTATTTATTATCTCTTTTACTGAAATTACATTTCGAGAATTTATCTGATATCTATTTAAGTACAAGATAGTTTATATTAAAAAAGCATTCAAAACAGCTGAAACTATCAAACACTTGACTAAGATACACCTTTATAATAGTTTCCCTTTAAATCATACTTCTTTATCATGCGATCTTGGGTTCTTTTTCGTCACGTGTCAAAAGAAGCTCACAAAATCTACATCGAAATTGCCAGCGACGCTCGGTTTTAACATACGCCCGGAAACCGATAACACCGTTGTAATATAACGATTTTGTTGACCACCCTTTTGGAGCGAAGGCATCGCTTCTAAAGGGAAGAAATAAAAGAAAGGCCGTGCGAAAAACGACGAAAAGTCGGCAGCTCCTCGGCGAGAGGAAGGCAGATGAATAACATACGATGAACTGGATGGAAAGGAGCCCGATAGGAAGAGGGAGAGGCCGTTAATAAACCTTAGTTATGCCTTCGAAGCGCAGAACCGCTCGACCGTCTAATCTCTTTTATCCACACTCATTACTTAAGCAGCGGTTCTCATATCTTCCCCATATCCGTATTACATTCTAGCCATTGTTCTGTAATACGATATGACAGAGATCATATAACCGTAATACGTTTTCTTCGCGATGTTTAATTAAACTAATTTCTGTATTGCGTGTTGACCGAGGAATTGCGTTCCACGTGAGTGAAGTTCCGCGGAGAAGAATTGTTGCAAAAGCTAATTTACCTGAATTACCGCGGTTTCTATAGTTCTGCGATCGATTTCCTGTAATTAATTGCGCGGTTTCAAAAGGCTTTCAAAAAGTAATTTCAAAGTAAACCTACTATCTTTCCGGCATAATAAATCGTTTGACTGAATAAATTTGCGCGTACAGTCGTTAAATTCTATTGCAATATTGACCGGAACGTGCACATTATCGAAAAAAAATTTGTCGAACATTTATGTATAGTTAAATTTATTTATACCATCATAAAACAGAGCTCAATTATCGACAAGTATGCAAAGTCAATTTATCTACAATAGAAAATTAGATTTATTGCGTTATCACTTCGATAAATATCATTCGCAATCGAGGATCTGGAAAAGTAACTGATTTCCCAGATCTGATCTACATATTGTTATCACTTTTCTCGCTTTCTGTTCGGGGTTCGCACCCTGTAGAGAACGATCTCTCGTCATTTCAATCCCAAGTCCTTTCGAGCAAATAATTTCAATGAATCTTGTTCTTGCATTTTCGATTCGAGGTTCACCGGAATCAGTGATATATTTTCTCGCTTTTAATAAAATTTTATAGCAAATTCGGTTCGACGCACTAATGCGCACTGGTGCATTATTAAAACCGCGTATACTGTTTTAATCCGAGTGTAAAAGTGAAATATTTCGAATTATAAAATACGTTTATCTAACAGCACAATAAAACGTATCGAAGATTTAATGATTTAACCAGTTTCTGTATTTATATTAAATACACAATTACATCTTTATGTCAATTTGTGTATAACGGCTTTAATGTGCACCTATTGAATTCGCTATTAGTGCTATAAAATTTCAAAATAATTTTAAAAAATCTATGGATTATAACATTTAAGAGAAATATCATTTTGTTTGAAGATAGATTCAAAATCCTTGCTAATATGTGCGCTTATAATATGTGCAACAATATTAACTATGGAAGTATTAATCTATATGAAATTTCATTTTGTAAAGGAAATCTACCTTACAAAAACGAAGCTGCAACAAAACAGATTTAATTTTTTGCAATCATATATCATTTTTATCGTGACAATTCGTGAAATTTAATGCATCCATCACGAGCACACGCTTCCATTGTATGACCAAATCAAGCTGTTTATTATGCAAAGCGTATAAATCATTGCTCGACATAAATCCGCGATAAATTCGCGGTTTACCTGGCACCTCGTTTCTACCTCATATGTATTTATCTGATTTTTCGGAGACGAAAAATACATTAAGTTATCGTCATTGTCCTCGTGCGCGCGTTGACAATCTCACTTAAAGAGAACAAAACAGTTTTAATAAAATTTACGGCACTTTATGCAACCAAATCGACCGATCGAACGAGTTCACCTTCGGCAATCTCGATTTTATTCCGGCCGTGGAAAGCCTCTTTGACGCAAACTTTTCGAGCTCGTTTTATACTTCATGTATATTCAAATCTCGGCTCACACATTCGTCTTTATAGAAGCAAGATGAAGTTTATCCTAGCCGACTTATTCACTCTTATGATATATTATAACACGTATCTCAAATAACAAAATAATTTTAATAAACTATTTTGGCATACCTCTCTTTTTTCATTTCTCCGTTTTTTTAAATAAATTTCACGTTGCTTTTTCTTCACAAAAAAATTCACCATATTTTATAATATCAAGATTTAAATAGATTGATAGTTTAATCTTTAAAGTCTATTGATTTTTCAAGCTATTAAAATTAAAGTAAGATATCTATTTACATCTTATTTCATATTATCACTTAGATTCTTTCTATAACTAGCTTTGTTATAATACAATTTCAGAGATTTGTGACATATACGAGTAATAAAATTATGATATCGCGCGCATTAAAAAAAATTGCCGCTGTTGCGCTACAGATAATTACTCGATTCTCACAACGTCCCTTATCATTGATTCACAACAATCTGGCAGCCACTATGGCGCGCGCATTACGAAACAAAGGGCGCATCAATCGCTCCGTGAATTTGCCCGTCGATCGACTCCATTGTGACAGATCAATCCCAACGAGCTCTCCCACCGAAAGTAGCCACGATAATCGGTCCATTACCAGATGAATTTACTAAACGAGGGATCCAGCTGGCTTTACCATCGCGGATGACATATTACATCGCGATGATAATCACCGAATTACGTAGCGATCGTAACGATTGCCACCAACGAACGCGTTCGCGAAGATCAATAAAAATACGATCCATCGGACCGTAATTGCGGCCGGCATTTATTGCCGACGTGCTATACCTGTATTTCGAAGTTACGATTGCAGCGAACGCTCTCGTTCGGCCCCGATAACCCAACAGTTAATACGCGGTGAGTGCATGGAAACGTTACTCGCGGAAACTATCGACTTCTGGTTTCCTCCGACCGACTTCCGTATCTCTCGGGTACGGTCGGATTACCTCTTGACCGGAACAGACAAGAGCCAAGTATTTTCACAGCAAAAGAACTCGCGTTCGATTACAAAAAGAAATTAACATCTAGAAATTAACTTGGCAATTTGGTGATCATTTTGAAATTTTAGTAACACTAATTCCTAATGATTTCTAAAACGTCAAAAATTTTTACATAATTATTACCTTAATTAAGGTCATTTAATATATATTACAGAATTTTAACTTTTACCATTTTAGTTTTTATATATTGTTTATAATTTAATTATTTATTATTCTTTTATTTGTATATATATATAGGGAATAGTTATAATATATTTTATAAAAATTAGAGCGTTATGTTCACACATGAAACATGAAATAGAAACAAAGAGAGGATGATTTTTATCATATAATAGAACATATAAGAGTAACACTCTTCAATTGAAGAAAGTATGTGCAAAGTTTACTTTTACACTCTCATATTTTTTTATTTGTACAGCATATGGATTATAATTTCATATCGATTCTACATTATGGACCATTGTACACGTAGTATCGTTTTTCAATAGAATGTTCCAGTATCGTACATTCGTGGAGATTGCAATATATAGCTACTACATACAAAGATCTATCAGACTGCAAACAATTATAAGAAAATGTCTTTAGAATAGGTTTTTGTATTTTATATACACCGAATAGTTAAATTTTTTGAAAAATATGAATAAAATCTATATTTCTATTAATTTATCACGATTTTTCACGATCTATTTTTTTAATTATACTTCTATTATTATTATTATTCTCGTTAAGAATATATTTGTTAGATTTCTTTACTAGAAGTTGACTTTGAAATATCGATGATAATAATAAATTTTTACCTGCCACTGTTTACAAATAACGCGTTCGCGATTGTAAATTTCTCTGCATAGGATAGTCGTTGCTTTAATCTAACCTTTGAGGATAAAGGATTGCTTCCTCGAGTATGCAAAAAATGTGGCTGCCTAGAGGCATTATAGACTGCTTCGTTTGCACGATGTGCTACGTGCATGTAGATTTAAGAAACTCCGTCTCGAGCGTACTGAAAGACGATCCTGTCGGAGTGGATACGGCAGGATCTACGTCAGCCAACGCGGACGTTATTAGTATCCCGATTTTTAATCTATAAAGAAGGCAAGAAGCGATTACATTTCGGTGTGCAGGGGAAAAAGGAAAAATTGTGCCATTCATCAGAGATACATTTAATTCTCGTGGGAACACTCTACTTAATAGATTGATTTATGGTTGAATAAAATTCAATGTAATGAGACTACGTAAATCTATTGCATTAAGTTTGAAGGTATCTAAAACGCGTTATGAAAAAGTGAATTTCTCTTTGCGATTAATATTAATTTTTAATGTAATTTCGTAAAATAAATATCTTGGTGCAATTAAAAAGGTATTTATTTTTCTATCTAGTAGAGTTGTAACGAAAATCCGCAGAAGTATATGGTAACGCAAAATATGAGTTACAAATATGAGTTACCGCATTGAATACTCGAGTTAACAGACGCAGTAGCAACAATATGTTAGCAGTTATCAATGGCGGGGATGCAGAGCATATACAAGCAAACAAGATCTATTTTCGCTGGTAATTAAATAAGGGCATTATTACGTTTCAACGAGTACAGCCGATTAATCGAGTAATTAACAATCATCGGAGTGATTTACATGGTGCGCGACTGGTATATCGTCTATGTTGTATTAAGCGACGTCTGCCCGCAACTCGCTGGAGGGCGATCCCGTCAGCGGGAATTCTCCGGCATGTATATTAACTCAGAGCGGGTCATTAATATCGTGATTTTTAATCAGCCAGCAGAATGAAATGAACCCGCTTAACTGAACGACTTCGAAGCAGGGGAACGATAAAAAGAGAACCCTGCGTAAAATAAGTTTCGGCGTCGCTAACTCCTAAGCGTTTTTACACGCTTGTTTTGCGCACACAACTTTTGAGGTAGAATATTTATTTTAACTGTCGCGGAAACTGTCGTGCTTTTATAAACTGGTTTACGTAGTCGCAATCGCCACTTCGTGCAAGATAAACGTACGAAAAAAAATTCAATTTCAAACGTTCCCATACGGTTCGCTGAAAAGTTAGATTCGCATACCCTCTCGATAGAGGGAGTATTGAATAAAGTTATTATCATTCTTTGTTATAGGCTTAAAAAGGATAATATAATATATTTCTCAAAGTATTTCAATTATATAAAAAAGGGAACAATTATGTGATAAACATTATAATTAAAATAGAAGAAAGCCACATGTATATATGTAATTAAACTATAAAAATTCATATATACTTAACGATAAAAATATTATATATAAATATTGTTTATAATTCATTTTATTTACATTATATTAAACTATTTTAATATCTCCTGAATCTATTCTGAATTTTATGTTTTCTATTCTTTGTAATAAAATTATATTCATCTCTCTCTCTCTCCCCCCCTCTCTCCCTCTCTCTCTCATCCAAAGTTCTATTTTGAAACTTCAATTCTGAATAATCGTGAGATTCCATCTTTATATACATACATATTATGTGTATAACGATGACTTCATATACTGATGTTCTAAAAGAACCATGCAATCGATTAGCGCGTCCAATAAAGACATGACTAATACATAATTAGTATTCTACTGCAAGGTCCTAATTAAATCTTACGTCACGACGTAGATCAGAAGAAAATCCAAGATAAGATCTCAAGACGAAGGAACGACTACGCACGACGATGTGTGGGTCTCAACAGCTCGGACCTTCTATTCTTCGTCGTTTCGTGGTATGACAGCTGACTTTGAAAAGCTGCACCCGTCCGACAGGGCTGTCGTCCGGATGACTTGTTACGGCTTGAACAACTAACTGGCACGGACAAAAATACACGTCTACGTGCGGGCTACTACGTTCCTTTCCACGCCACCGTGACCGACTTCCACCGAATAAATTATCGTCCCTTATGATTTGCATTAGCCGATAAAATCATTAAGCCGTGATCTCGTACATACATGACAGCCAGACGCGTTTTACCTTGCTGACAATGCGGCTACTGAATGGAATTCAACGTATGCTGGTGCCTGTTCCTGATATATTTCATCACGCTTTGTCATTACATGATGAAACTCACAAATTGAATAAAATACCGACGATAATGTATTTTTAATAAAAAATATATTTATCAATATCAGTAAATTTAAACTAAAAGAGAAAGAGAGAGAAATATACATTTAATATTTCTCGATTATTTATTTATTAGGTGTTGGAATTAATTCGTAGCGTTTTACAAGTGATGGGAAGTACTTTCATTAATGTATTTTTTAATGCTCATGTGAAATAAATAACATTCTTTCATTAAAAAACGCTACGAATTAATTCCAACACCTAATATGTTATTTTCTTTGTTGTAACAATAAAATGAATTTTTTTAAGATAAATATCTCTCCATCCTTGTAACAATTCATTGATGAATATTTCGTTAGAAACAACTTGTACGAAAAAATAACATCATTTCTTTTCTTAATATGAAGATATTATGATTCTCGATAACTCAAGGTTCTCGACAATTTAAAAATATCAATGTAAACGTCAGTTATCGTTTTTTATGTCGAGTTTCTTCATTTGAGAATTGAATGAGAAGGTACTAAAGCGATTTTGAAAGTTGACGTAGTATCAATATTTGGACACATCCTTTTACTTTTTACTACTCTAAAGTGTTGAAGCCAACTTTTACTTCTCGCAGGAGGAGGCTAACGCTTGAAAGTAATGCCCACAGAAAAGAAAAATCTCCCGCTCGAAAATAAGTAGCGAACGGTTGGAGAAAGAAGATTCGAACCACCTGGCCAGTGCGTTTCAATTTGCTCTCCTTCCAAGGCCATGCAAATAATAATAATTCATAAGGTTGCCGACTCGCAGCGTGTGTCGGAACCAAAAATAACTTAGAAATGCGAACTGTATCTCTTCGTCGGCTTAAATATAATATCGACTTGACAGCGGTCGAGTTTATGCCCCGTTTAAACTTTATGCTCGATTAAAGTCGTGCACATTTACTTCCAAACTGCAGCCGGATAAGGGTTTAAATCCGCTGAGAATGGTAAATCCTATAGAATGCATGAAAAGGCGATGAATACTTTATACGCTGAATATTTGAATGTTTGTTATATTACTTATGATTACTTGATGACTTAAAACTGAAATGCTAAATTATAATACATATAAATCTAGATTGAACACTGCTCATTATTAATGTGTTCTGCTAATAATTAAGAACAATTTAATTATTTTTCTAAAAATTTTGAATTTAGAATTATAATCTGCATTTTAAACTTGAATTTATGCACGTTTGAATTAATGCATATTAATGAATGTTGTTTGGCTATTAATATTTAAAGTATCTTCCGATAAAAGTTGAATGTATATTTCTTAAATCCTAAACATTCCCATTACCATTCTTGCGAATGAGTTGTTTCAGACGCTTTTATTGGAGCTTATTGGGCTTTCCATGACCAAATCGAACTTCTCAATGCACCTTTAAGCATTGTAAATCTCTTAATACCGATATCCGCATCCAATTTATATTTCATCTTCGGCTGCCGTGAAAATAGCGCGCGCCCGCCGATGGGGAACAGTAATTCATGTTTACATAGCGTACAGCAGGGTATTATGGAATCCCTTCTCAGTTAAGCCATATTCTTATAGCGACTCGTTGTAATCGCGTACTCAATATGGTGGAACGTGGTTTTCGGCTGATCTCAAGGCAGTAGATGGAATCACGTGCGAAACACTCGGTTTGCTATGAGGGAGAACAATAAACGCGAAGCTATATAAAAGGATAAGCGACGATTATTATGGCGGTACATATATTTCAGGAATATTACATAATACGAATATTACAGTCATATTTTATCTCTGATTATAGGCTAAACGTATAAGCGTGAGGAGAGTAAATGTGGAATAAGAGTAAGAAAGTAAATTTTCTAAATTTATACATATCTGTGTAATAATTCAACGTTTATCAAGAGAAAATTACTACGTATGAATTTCCCACATTCATTTTAAAGTGAAAAAGTGGCATGCCGCATCATCCCCAATCCCGCGGGAACAAATCAAGCGACTCTGTGACGAGATTTATGAAGAGAACAGATTTATTCTAATTGCAGACGCGCGCGCCCTTCAGACAACGAATACTTTTTTAATTGGCAGTTCAACAAGCATAGCGATATATATCCGAGCGAGCTAGCCATTCAATAACGAGATATACCCTCGTAAAGTCCTCGGATCGACAGCAGCCGCTGAACTCCCGTTGAAAATTGGAAAGTTTTAATCTCCCGAACACAATGCCGATCCCATAGCGAAATTACTCCGTTCGAGAACACCGTTCTCGGAGCGCATCACTGCGCCGCGTAAATTGCAGGTTCCTTCACTCGGCGGCTCAACTCCCGGGTAAAGATTTGCATATGCATCCGGCCGTGATTTCGAGCACATCGATGATTCCCTCGTCCGATCGTTTCTTTCCTTCATTTTTCCTCACCAACTCGGTCCGCCTCGGTTCTCCTCTCACCCACTCGTCGGTCGATCTTCCGCGCCGGGTGGGAAGTTCTCGAGTACGCTGCTTATAAATACCGACCATCTTTCGCGAATTGCACGTGACTCCTCCTCGTCGTCCCTATCCACGAACAACCGGCTCGTTAAACTCTTGAGAGGGCGGCTCTCGAGGCTGTACGAGGTCGATCACCATCGATTATCGTGCCACGAGAGTCTGGCTACACACGAGATTCAGCGGGTGTCCTGGGAATCCTGACAATGCTCTTGCGCCCACATGCGAAATCAAACTTAAATAGACTGTGTTTTAACACGAAGACGTCTAAATTTAACAAGATATCAGAATTTGTAGAGATTGTTAGATAGTATTGAAATAGCTAAGTGCACACTGTCTCTTATTTTTTATTCAGGCTTAGTTCTAAAGATATTTCAAATTAAAAGCTAGAAACTTACAAAAAGGATCTAACATTCAATTTCCATTAAAAAAATTAAAAGGCTAATTAAAAATTTGTCGAGTAATGTTACGAAAAATTTATAGCTAAAAAAAATATTCTGCCGATAAGAGGGGAATTTCTCTTAGCATTTCTTCCAAGCAAAAAATCTTAAATGAATCAGGCGCGTGTATTTATATAACACACGTATTCATCTATGAAAAGGACACATGAGCTATGATAAAAAATAAATTCCTTTATAGAAAATTCTATTATGATAATTCGAATAGCCTTTTAAAATAAGATAATATACAGGATACTAGTGGCACACTTATTTGTTAAAAGTTTTGTCATTTACGTGCTACCACAGCTACGCGTTCATGTCAGTACATGCAAGACATTCTTCTAGCATTAAGAGGATTACATCTTAAATCCCAGCACATCATAGTTATATGAAATTCCTGTACTTTGTAAAGTATCTTCTTCAAGTCGGATATAAGTGGAAAATCCTCTGACACATTAACAAGGAACCGCTAAACGGCAATTAGAACATTTTTTCAGTTTAGAATATTCTACGTATGCGTAACCACATATGTTAATTATTATTCAAATCAGATTAGAAAATTCAATTTCAAAATCAAAACTACGTACTAAGATCGTTGAAAAAGCCATCAAACGACGAATTTACAAGCTAACTAACGTAATCGTGAATCAAAGCGCGCTGATGGAGTTAATAGTGTGCCATGCTAAATCGCGAAAATGGCCATTCGTTATCCCGGGATTGGACAGTAGCGATCGGTAGCGGAACCGGCGACGCAGCGGCAGCGGCAGCGGCAGCGGCGGCGGCGGCGGCGGCAGCGGCGACGTAACAACGATTACGCCGACCACGAGGATTATTTATCGTCGTACGTTCTGACATCCCGCCGCCGTCGTGCAAATGAGGAGGACCGACGCAATTTCGGCATGCCTGCCGGTCGCGCTCTCTCCGTGCGTCATTAATTAAAGCTTCAAAGTCGTCCACGTCGCGGTCGCGAATGCCGCGGATAACGGAGAGATCAAGAGCGGGGCGGCTGCACTGCGGGACGTTATTAACGTGACATAACGCCATAACCGTGCCGCGGCTCAGTCGCGCTCTTTTATCCCACTCCAGGCGTGCGGATGTCACCTCGGAGGATATCGCGGAATAGAAAAGGAGATGCAACGGGACGTGGAGACGCTATATTTAAAGCAACACCCTCGCCTCGGTTGGCTCGGCCTGGACTGAAGAGCCGCGTCTTTCGCACGTGTGTGCGATTCGTAGAAACCATAAAATCGGCACTTAACGAGATCACGGAGCTTCCTTTAGCCGTTTAAGTGGGAAAAAAAACAGAGTCGATAGAGCGTAACTCGTTATTTCTGAAAGCGTCCGATGGAGACACTTTTTGTCTGCCTCAGAAATACGGAGTACCTACAATATAGTTTCAATGCAAGAAGAAAAGTATGCGATTTTATGCTACTTGGAATTTATTACTAATTTTTAAGCCAATTGAACGAATCCATTGTTAAGATATTTAATATTTCTCATTACAGTTTTAAAATTTCTTTGATAAATTGTATATCTAAAGAACGCAAAATTTTTTTCAAACAGCTATGTAGTCAAAGTTGTAAATAAATGTAGACCAAGTCCCACACTAAGCTTTTTATCATATGTCTTATCACGTTATCGTCCCAAGTCCCCCATAGCACGCAAATGCATGAATGCAATTTGCTCGGCTTATCGAGCAACTCCGAGCGATTGCAAGTTTCACTTTGCGAATTCCATTTACAATGCACCTTTCTTTGAAATTACTCATAAACTCAAGTCAATTCCGATAAAAAAAAAAAAAGAAAGAAAGAAATAAATTAATTTCAATCTGAATATGAAGCCGAGGCGACAAAAGTGGTCTCCCGAAACGATTCTTCCATGAAACGATTTAACACGCGGTGCTCCGATTTCCTCAAGCTTGTGATAAGCCCAAAACAGATTTCTCTTTTGTAATGCAAATCTCTCTGGCTAAGATGGCGAGTGCTTGCGAAATCCGCGCACGAAAGCACGGCTGTAAAAGCAATATTGCCGTCTCACCGGCATTGACCCAATTCGCGCCATTAAATTATTACGGTGTACCAGACCGGTAATGGCGTGTCCCTGGGGTTGCTCCCGAAACCGTATCAAACTCTCCACGCGAATCGATATTATCGCATACCAAGACAAGAACATCCAACATGCGGTTTCTACACACGTATACGATCCATGCGTACTCAAATGAATATATACAAGATGAACATAGAAATCAATTAACATGATATTATATTTACCAAAAAGTATAAGTATTTTTAAGCCCATTCGTACGATATATTTTTTTACTCTGTCCATTTCAACTTAATACATATTACATCAGTACCTATTATTTTTGTACGGTTTTATATTTGAAAAAATGCGAATATGTAACTGCTCGTAATCCGTATTTTGATAATGCTTTTGATATTAACAGCGGAAAGCAAGAGACGAAAGCAAAACATTTTTTACAGCCGCAATGCATGTTACGTATAAAGATTTTATTCAAATCCACAGCACGCACTGTCGTGAACCGAGCTGCATATATAGCTCAAGTGCAAACGTAAGAGATTTCGGATTTTTGTGTGCGTAAATATGACTACAAGTATGGCACTCGCTCGGTGTAACAACCATTGTCTGTTTTAACAGACACTATAAAACCAATGCGTCACGGTTGATAGAAAAGCGCGATATATCGGCCGCGAATTTCTCGACGTGAACGAAAAGGGAGGCCCGAAAAAAGGAGGGAAAGCAGAAAACAGCCGGCGATAAAACGCACAACGAGCAGGGCTCTACTTTTTTTCCGCTAGCGAAGCAGATTTTATGGAATTATTACAGCTAATGGACTGTCCGCTGGCTCTGTTACCATAATTACGCGACCGATAAAAAGTGGACACAAAACGGTGGCTTTTTGTCACGTTTGTGGATTTAGCGTGAACTAAATTTCTGAACAAAACTTTATTAATACAGGCACACGAAGTGTTATTGATTAATATAGATACATATACATAATATAAATCTTGAAGAATTTACATATTACTTTATAAATTTTATGAGCATTAAGCATCAATGATATTGTACACTATTTTCATTTCAACTTAGTATATAATATATATTATATGTATATATATATATATATATATATATATATATAATATATATAAATATTCATCTCTTTTTATATTTT
>NW_011626951.1:2389967-2421373 GCF_000204515.1 Acromyrmex echinatior
TATAGGAGATATATATATATATATATATATATATTATATATATAAAATCTCCCGCAAAAATGATAGACAGTAAAAGCAAAAGTATTTACATAAGGGATACTCGATTTTTCGTAATTAATATCGAACGCGGCTCAGCGGAAATTCCATCTAACATCGCAATCTGTTCGTTGAGGTACAAGCATTGATAGAACTCGAAGAATTTCAGCAACGTTGATATTTCGCGACAAAATTATTAAACGCAAAAAAGTTCGATCAGGAAATTTGCAGTCCGCAGGATGTTGCAGCAAAATCGATGCCGCATGCCGGTACAGGCTGCCCGTTAAAATAATGTATAGTGAATACAATTTGACGAAAGGAAAAGGGCATAAAAAGCGATGATAAAGCATGTCCTCATAGCTTCCGTTGCTGGGAGACAACAAACGAGAGCGCCAATATACACGGTGTATTCTATGGGGTCCTCGGTCGATGGGGCATTAAATCGCTAATAATTACCCACGATCCGCGGTGCACCGTCATAATGTCTTTATGGTACTTCCTCGCGGCTAATTAATATCAATCCGATATTGCGGGTTTATTGCATATATACAGGATGATGGTGTAAAACCTTTAATCGACTCTGTCCTCGCAATATCCGTGCACGATTGGTTGAGAATCGTGTAAAATCAAGATTCCTTTAAAAACGTATGTATAAAAACTAAAAGGGTAAAATAATTGCCGCAATATCGTAGTTTTATAATAGCTATGAATAAATCACTAAATCGATAACTTCATTTCTTCTTGATTATTTCTATCAGTGTTTCCTTGAAACTTTCAAATGTTTGTGAATTTGTATTTTATGACACAATAGACTTCTTATTTATCATAATATTGAATAGTTTACAGTGTACTCAGTATATAGTATAGTTTATAATTTGTTAATTGATAATTATAGACATATTTTCTCATTAATTTCAAAAATTTGGTCGTTCATTTTTATAAACAGTCCTGGAGACACTTCTGTCTCTTCGTGTTACGAAAATACACTATACTCAAGGGGGTTCGAAATGAATGGCTTTTCTGCGTTCTCCCTTGACTTTTCATGCTGGTCGAGCTACGTGTGCATGTATTATTAATTCTGGAACACATTCGTTACGAGTGGATTCGAGCCAATGGTAACAGTCGCGTCACGCGCGCGGAAAAAGGTTTTATCCATCGTTGAACGTGAGTGCTCGGTCCATCGCGATTAATTCCCAGCAGTATCTTAAAGCGACGAAGGGAGAGGTTGAAACTTGCGAGGGTAAAAAATAACGGATGGAAAGCGACCGCCGCAATAGCGGTAAGGTAATATCGAATCGAGCATAGACACGCGAGCTTACTCGAGCTCAGTAGTATTAAGATTATGAATCCATTAGTGAGAACCGGCTAGGCCGAAATACTTCTTAATGTTACTAATGGACTCCTTCACTTTGTACCTTTTACAACGTAAACTGCAACCTATTGTGAATGTAGAGAGCTAATGCATTTCTTCGATTTCTTCTGTACAGTCTTCGCATTGGAAATAAGACGTAATTGGAAAATTAAGACTCTGACATTTTTCACAAATTATCATCAGCTTTCTAATTTTCTCGTTTTATACATATATATATATAAATTGACCCTGAATATTTAAATTCATTAGTTTTTGCACAGAGATAAATTTTTGCAATCTTATTCCACTGTGAAAATAACTATTCCAACTTTTGCCTGATTTTCAAGCGACATCAGTTCGAGAAAGAGAGAGAGAGAGAGGAAAGTAAAGCAAAAGAAGAGCACGAATCGACTTTTTTACTCGGTTCTTCGCAGGTATTTCTGAACCTTCGCTATCAGCCGATAGTCTCACTAGCATTATATCACGATGGCGGCTTTTATAATGGCACCGTGCAATTAAAGCCCGACATGTTTCGCCTGTGCACGAGAGTTACGCGACAACGATAAATGTCGGGCAATAAAGCCGCCGCATTATGTTAATTAAAACGTTGATATTTATTGAAGACATTCCCGGCTCGTTAGCGCTCGCGATTTCTCGGAGAAAACTGGGAGAACACCGGGCGTCGCCCTATTCCAGCTTCCGTCTCGCCATCGGCCCGACGCGTGCAGCCGACGACTCGTTTACTTTAATTACACGAGTAGCAAACAAATGATCCGTCGCGCACAAAGGACCGGAATTAATAGAGTGACGCGTTTCGGTAGTAACGCGTAAAATGAAAAACGCAGGCAAGTTGTATTCGAGCGTTGTATACGCGCGGAGAGAGACCGGCAGCTCGGAAAATTTTATTAACCATAAATACTTGACGCGTTTAAAAAGCCAAATTTTCCTGTTGCGTGCCGTAGAATTTATTTCCCGCCATGCAATGATAAAATGTGTACCTGTTACCCGGTGACTCGTGTACAGAGGACCGTGCGCGGTGCGTACGCGTAAACTCATAAATCGCAAAATCCGCTTTAAAACTTCCGAAACGGTAAAATTTAAAATTAAAAGCGATAACAAAACGATGCGGCATCTAGCATTTGCTAGGGAATGAATAACAAACCGCACAATATATATTCATGTATATTTACAATACATATATGTATGTATATTTTTTCTTCTCGTAATTCAATTTTCGCGATATGCGTCATATAATGCGGTATGCGGGATTAAACCACAATTTCAATAATGGCGCCCGTGCGAAATACGTATCAACCGAGTTGCAGAGAATATTATATATAGCGGAACCACTGAAACTTGGTTACCAAGGACAATGCACTGCTTATTGCATTTGGTTAATAACTGTTCCGTATTTCGGTCAGCTATTATCTTCTATTCACGAGAGTACGTATAACTTATACATATATATACTCTGAAATAAATATGGATGTGCTAGTAGTTAATCAGACGAAATAGCTCGGTATAAAATTGTCACGTTTAAAAAATGCTTTCTGTTTCTTATCATCGCCCTAAGGCATATCGAATCTTAAAATAAAGTTGTCAGCGTTAAGTGTCAGCTTTATGATGACAATCTGCACCTATATTAATACCGAATTAATATTACTCGAAATGCCTTTCAACATTTTTTATCTATCGATAGAGATTTGAATTGTATTTTATTATTTTTGTATATATGGTATTACACGTTATAGACAGTAGAATAACAATTAGGTGAGCTGATGTGACACAATATTGCGTGACAAAACAAACACAAAATGAGCGGCATAATTTGTTATATCGTTTCGATATCGCATAAATGCGTTATAGAGGAAAAGAGTGATCGATGGCGCGAACAGCACGAAAGATAGATGTATTGTACATGCCTCGATCGTCTCGTTCTCTATCGCTTTGTGCGCAAATACCAAATGTTTGAACCACGACACAATCAAAGCGTATTTACCCAGCATGCTTCTCTTGTGCAACGTTTCTAGTCTTACACACGCCGATGTACCGCTTGATCATAATAATTAAATACCATTCGCAAATTTGTCGAATAAATCAGCGCTTTGAAGCAACAGTTATTAAAATTTATAACGTTATAAATTCCTATATGAATAAAAAGATATTGAACAAATTAATTTGGGATTATACAATTGCATAAAATGTGCGTCATAATTGCGTTGCTTATAAAAGATAGGCACATAAATGCGTATAAATGCTAAAATAAATGTCATGCTAAATTGCAAAGTGCCCGCGGTCATCAGCAACGAATATTCGACTGCAATCATATGATCGGTCGTGACGATATTTATGATAATGTGTTAAACATATTAGAGAAATGCGCACGAGGTGCGCATCGCGTATGTTATGAACGAAAACATGGTATTGCCATTTTAATTATAGTGTAACATAATTGCGATATTACAAACGCGGGTCACCAAGGATTTATTTACATAAATCACATGTAGCACGAGCAATAAATATAGCTATTAATAGTGCAGTGCGCATCACCTGCAATGCACGCTGCAATGAATGAGCTTTTGAGTTTCGATAAGTCAACATCGACACATTTTATTAACATTTTATGGTCCAATTATTATGTATTCCAATTTAGATCATCAAGTTATTAAAAGGATCAATACTTTTTCGTAATATGATTGGATATGAATTATTATATCGTACTCATACATATTGTTAAGAATATATTATAATTTTATATACAGATATGTATAAATTTTTAAAAAGGAAGAGAGAGAGAGAGAGAGAGAGAAATATAAATTCAGATTTTAAGATTTAATATAAATTAAAAATTATTGAAGACAAGAATTTTTAAATAATGCAATTTTGGATTTTATCAAATGTTAAGATTACGAATTCATATGTAATATCTATTATATATTTTTTCGATTATCTTTAAATTACCATTTTTTTTAACATAATGAAAAATTTTTGTATTAATTATGAAAATTTTGTAAACATATTTAATATAAAAATAATCTTTGCTTTTCATACTCATATTAAACTTCTGTGGAAAGCTGCGATAAAATACTAATGCTAATATTAATTGAAATAAGTAGTTATTTCTTCAAGTAAATTGCTTTTACACTTCTTTTATAATCTATTTGCCGAGGAATATAAGGTAACGTGCAAGTATACTCGCGGATAACGATCATTAACGACGTTATCCAAGATATTCAAATTAATCACTTGTTTGCTCACAATTAAAATCGCTTATCTATCTCGATGACAGAATAAATGTTAATTGAAACTAATAATTTGCAGTAAATCACACAATTAACGCACATATGTATTTATAGACTTCTATTATGTATACGCTTTGAAAATTCTTTACACTAGTTATCTTATCACAGAACGAGTCCACAAAACTTATTCGTAAAAGAATGTTAGCAAAATATATATTTATAATATTAATATTTATAATTTTTTAATAATTGTGCACCTCTGCAATAAGTTATAGAACTCGAAAGATTGAAATAATTTTAAAAGTTTAAAATTAAATTTAAATATTAATATTTGGTTATTTACAAAAACATAAAAAAAAAATCAAACACCACTAATTTTTCTTCTCGCCAAATATAAATTATTCGAGAAACATTAAATTTTTGGATTAAAAATGTGGAATACTATTAAACGTTATTTAAAGAGGACTGAAAGATTCTCTTTTGAAAAGATATATCATTTTCCTGGGTTTAGCCTTTCATACAGTGTGAAGGACATTAATCCTTCTTTCATGTTGGAAAAACATCTTGATAACGCTCGTGAAACGACACATGACGGGAGAAAAACGCGAACGTACGCTCAATTACACGAGCATGCATTTCAAGTAGTATAACAGGCGATTTTCCTTAATTACTGAATCCTCTACAATACCGACTTTGATTATACTCAGGCACGTGAGCTTCGCTTTCTTGTTCAAATTCTACATACAATTGCGCGAAAGGATTATGATGTTATTTCCGTGGATTTCGTGCGAAATGTATGTACAAGAAAAAAAAACGAGACATCTAAAAGATATACGCTGCAAAGATATATTGTTTATTCTAACGCTTAATAAGAATAGTATCAACGAGTGGTAGAATTATTTATTTAATTTTGCTACTAAATCAATAATACGGGAGATTTCTCTCAAAACACAGACTGCCGATACCAAGTGATAAACTTTGTGTTCGATTTGCCTTACATGTCGAGAGAACGACACCGCGAGGTTGCAATGTATCGTTATTGCGAGCAATACGCAGGCATCTAAATTGAAATTTCAACTTTAAATTGAAACACAAATCCGTCGTAACCTCCGGCAAAAATCTGGCATTGTCACTTCTTTTATTTTCAGAGGTAGCGGATTTTCCCCATGTGAAAATGTACAAAAATCCGATACGTCCATATTTATTGACTGATCCTGGGCATTTTCCCTCTACGCTTCTTCGCGCGTGGAATTTTGCCCGGGTGCCGTTAACAACATAAAAATACATAAGCCTTCGACGCTGCGTTTCAATTATTCGCGAGCTGAATTTTTGGTTTATCGCGAAATCGACTGGCGAAATAATCCCACTGCTCACGTAACCAATTGGATTGTGCTTTCCCCACTCCCACTCTCTCTCCCCTCCCCTTCTATTTCCCCATTCAACATTCTCTTCAAAAAATGTCTAAATATTTCACAGTTATGATTTGCGTGACATGTTCCGCATGTATGTACGTCGACGAGTATGTCGATAAATCACGGGCCAGAGAGCGTAAGGTCCTATAATTTACGTTTTATAGCGACTTACATAACGAAACTGACACGAAAGTCGTTTGATATATGTATATTGAAATTTATTTATTTCTCGTTTTGGATTCGTTTAATGGAATTCTAATTCAAACGTCGACAAAATAAATTCTCGAGTGGTGCAGACAGCGATCCGACAGCGGCCTTGAAGCGGATCTCGCCTCACGATTTCCCACCGCGAAAGCAACGGCAAAGCATTAACGTTAGCGCTAATTAAGCGGCTCGCGTTAACGATAATTAGTCGTCGCCCGAAGAGAGAAAAAGAGAGAAAGAGAGAGAAACGTCGTGTCGCGGCGCCGTTTAGATTTAGACGCCTGATTTCCGAGCATGAAAGCACATCGTGCACTCTCTCTTTCTCTTTCCTCGCGGCGTTACGTGCGCGCTACGCTCGTGTCCGAACGCGTGAGTATGCGTGTAACTTCATCCTCGACGAGCGATGTACATCATCCGTGATTTACCTCGCAAATATACCGGCGGGCCGAAAGCGTCTGGGAATTTATACACGTAACAGGCTACGCACTCATATTTTATTGTAATTTTTCCGGACGTTAATTACCTTTTACTTCATGCACACGCACACACACGTATCGTTGTGTACAATAATTTAATAAACCAATAAATATAAAATAAAAATTATAAATCGCTAGATATTTGTGAAAACCATCTTTTCTTGTATATTATAATTTTGCTTTTTTTACCATTTAGAAAAATAATGAATATATTTTTATAAAAAGCAGAAAATCATATACATAATTTTACAATTTATTTCATTATTATATATAAATTTTATCAGTACAAATATGAAGTTTGAAATTATTTTGATAAGTTGCAATAATTATAAAACCTATACATCTCCGTCATATTAAAAAAAAGTCCGTCAAGTAAAAAAAAATCATAACAGATGCATTGCATTTTGACGTTGTAATCAAGAAAGTCGAGCATAACAGCATGCACGTTTATAATGAGTACGTAGACTGACTGTATGACGTGATTAACGAAGGACGTGACGACGAAAGAGCAGAAACGAAAAAATGACGTAAAGGCAAAAGCATTTTTTCCCAGGCGCTCTTCTACGCGGAAAAAAAATAGCACGAACAGAAGCGCTAAAATGCACGATTCTGACAGGCACTTCCGCCTCGAGAAGTTTTTCGTTAATTGCTGCGCGCATGTTGGAAAGAACAAAAAAAAATGGTTGCCATTGCACTTTTATATTTCAGCATTAATATCGCACAGCGATTTTTTTTCCAATAAAAAATAAATTATTTGCTGCGTTTATAGAATTTGCAAGAAGCATAATAATGATGATGTTAATTTAAGTATTTTATCAATATTGCCTTCGAACAGTAATTTATACGCGATAAAAAGATGAACTACGTTTCATGTTATAAGTATCTACTTATTATTAGTATTTTTTGTTTGAATTATGTGACGATTCTTTCTAAATATAGTTATTATGTATTAAACTGTTAACAAAATGATAATAGTTTTATTCAAATTTATTTATTGATAGTTATAGTTTCACCTGAATATAATTTAATCTAAATACCAGCTATTATTACTACGTGGTATATTGATGTTTCAATCTCTTTTTAATAACATTCTGAATTTTTTAAATTTCTCTTTGATCAATCTGTCAATGTCCTTTAATTGTGAAAATCATATTTCAAAATTAAATTTTTTTAATCAACGAAAAGTATATTCTTTGGTTATATTTGTTTTAAATACCGTTGTATCATCGACAAAAGTTTCAACAAAATTCCGCGTTGCTTTCATTTTCTAATTTAATCTCATACAAAAATATCTCTAGTTTACTAGAGCTTTCCGTGATGGCAAAAATTAAGAGAAATTATTTAAGAATATAAAAATAAAATAGCAGATTTACAGTTTTAAAATACATCACAACCAACAGTTTAATAACAATCTTTTGTACTCCGTAACATATTCAGTTAAATTCTAAAAAATTACGTAAAAATGAAAGAATGCATGTTTTTATTCGAGAATGTAACAAATTGTGTTTATAACATTGAGACTAGATTTCTCAATCATTTTTGTAATTCGTTAATAGATAATGTGGAGAAAGCACATGTTTTTAGAGTCACGATTCACCTGACGCAGCCACATAAATTGCAATTAACAGTATTCTATGTGAGCAACTCGCTGACGGTCATGTCATGATATTTCATAACTATAAACGAGAATTTATGTTTCCAGTTATATTAGTCCGTAATAGAACTTAAAACTATCTTACACAGATTTCACCAGCTTCAATTTGTTATGTCATTGAATAAAATGTTTCATACTTGAACTAACTTACACAACGTACACAAAATATGCGATTGAAGTGAAAAATATTTTAAGTGAAGTTCTTGAAAATTTTTATAATTTTATTTATTTTATAATTTTATTTTATTTTTATATTATAATTTTATTTTATTTAGTTAAATAAATAATGTTTACGAAAATTTAATATATTTTAATCGACTTTTAGCCATGTTATTTTTAAAAAAAGATATATTGCTAAACACAATATATCATATTTTTATTTATTATCGAGAAATAGACGATTTGAGAATAGCCAGAACGGAAAAATTTTACGATAAACGACCTACGCCAGTTGGTGTTTTGGCGAGCTGTAACGGCTGGCAGAAATGGTTGCAAGTGACTCCAATGCGTAAAACGCGACTAACGCGGAAAACGCGAAACGGTATTCGCGAATCCCTGAAGAACAATCGATACAATTACATTCTATCCGGGAGAAGAACGATGAACTGTTTATCGTAAATACTATGCAATGTAACGAAGGATCCTGAAGGTAAGGGAAAAGAGAGAGTTTGAACGATTTTAATATTTTAGCTAGGTCGCGAACAACGGACGGCGTTGTTTAATTATCTTGATTACAATGCCGCTCCGGGATCCGCTGATTGCGCGGACCCCGGAAAAGTACCGTCGGGATCGTCTAACGAACTTGGCCCTTTGATCTTCGCGCCGAAGTTCTTAATTATTTTTCCGCTGTTTCTTTCGGGAAATCGCGCCCGAGCAAACGGTGTCTCGCCACACAGACAATTTATCCGACCGCTTCTCGATTATCCTCTATGTATGCTGTTCTCCTGCCACGATTATGCAAGTTGGCTCAAGAAATTCCTCACCCGCGCGTAGGTGGACCGTGCATTTTACATCATATTTTATTACAATTCCGGTATAATATACTCAAGTCCGCTTTTATGTGGTAATGTAGAAGATATAAAAGGATTTTCTTTTAAATAAAACTCACTCTATGCCCCTTTAACATTTTATTGCGCTATAATAATCGAATAAAGCAGAACACTTTTGCATAATTTAAAAAGTTTAAAATGTACTGTTAGAAATAAATTATCAATCTTAATTTTAATAATGGGTACATGTTCATACATGTATCATGCATATATCATGAAAAAACTTTCTCCTTTTTTCGTCATAAAGTTTAACATACTACCATAATATTCGGCAAGAGATAACGTAAAATTCGAAAGGATAATGGTCAGTGGACCACCCACAATTAATATTGCTATTAGCATATCAATTTTTTACATTTTCGATATATCTCCATTAAATTTCATTTGAATATAAATATTTTATTATCGCATCGGTACACATAATACAATATCAAAATTATATTTTTTAATTATAATTCATTATATAAGATGGTGCACTAATATCAAATATTTTAATATAATTAACATGTGCATATAATTAACTCTGAAATAGTTTATACAAGAAGTTTTTTTGTTACGCAATGAAACTCTCTCTCATATTATATTTTTCTTTGTTTCATTTTATATATATATATATATATATATATATACACACACACACACACATATTATTTTATTGTACCAATTTAAATATTTGAACAACATTAAATTTTTAATTCTGGAAAAATGAAGACGCTAAACTTGAATCTTTCTTTTTATTAAATTTAGAAAAAAGAAAGAAAAGTCGAATAAAATAATACACTACAACATTCAATTTGTTCTACCATAGTCCATAAAAATTTCAACTTTATTTACTTTATTTTTTTTCACATAAAATGTACACATTAGAAGAAAAAAATCTATAAATATCGTTTGTCTAAAAAATTGAGACACCATGAAAAAGACTTAAAAATTCTATTCTTAAAAAATATCATCATTGTACTTTTATAACAATGCTTTTTATTTTATAGTATATTTTATTTATATGCACTTTTCTTTATTTTTTAATATTCACATGTAAGCAATTAAAAATTTACACGCATAAGTGGCCAATTAAAAATTTAATTAATAATTAATTAAATGCTATTATCCATTACAACAAGTTCAAAACAGTTATTCATAGTATTTTTTGATGTTCTCAATTACATTTGCTAAAAATCTTTATTTATTATTTGTGAGACGACCATATAAATTTCATCTCGCAAATAATTTTTCCACAAATAAAGAATAATACTTTGATACTATCATTTTCAATTTCTTTTATGAAAGCTCTATACGTGTATGTAAATGAATTTTAGTATATATGATAAATCAACAAATCATATATCCAGGATTAAACATTTAAGTTAATCTTTTTCAGTCTATCCATTTTGAAACAACAGATATTACAAAATATTTATATATATTTCTCTGTAATATGTTTGGATTGCTGGTAACTGAACACACATTTAAATATACACTAAACGCACGTTTGATATTTTTTTTACAAATCTGTGATCTCAATATGAAAAAAAAAATTATTTTGTCACTCACCGATCGATGTGCAACAGCCAAGTTGTCGACTACACGTTGAAACTACGTTAATCTGTAACATACAAAAATAAAATATGCATATTACAACAGTGTTCAAAATAACTATTTATTTTTAAAAATTAGTAAAAATAGTCACATATCAATTTTTATATTCGAATAAATATTTAATTAAACAATTTTGTTCTAAATCTATCCTCTTAAATAAAAGCTTTTATATCATAAATAAAATTCTTTCTCGAATTTAAATCATGTTTAAAAACCAATCAAATAATCAGAAAGAAGAAATGATTGCTAATACGTAAAACGACTATATGAATAATAAATTACATATAATCAATATATATGTTCACCCGATGGATGCTCTGCCGATACCTCCCAGGTCTCCCTCTTTCTCTCAAATTACCAGGATTGTCAGATTCACCACATTCACGCCACGCAACACTCGCGAAAATACGCGTTAATTACGATCACGTACAAATTAATTAGTAGAATACGGTCGGTAGACGATTGCGCGATTTACAACGGCACTCCCGAAATTAACTGCCCAGATTTGAGCATTAGCAAACTCAATCTTATACATTATGCGATACGATTTGACGAAGTCGAATTAATTATTAATCCTTAGTACACGAGTTTTCCGGTACACACGATAGTTATTGTACATAGTTTATTCGTGGCCCGAATTAATTCTATTTTCATCACTTTTAATGGATATACCTATATAAAAATTATAAGATGATTCTTACATACTTTAACATTTTTACAAAAGATATTTATAAGATTGTGTATTTAAAAAAATTGTATATAAATGTTATGACTAATTACTTGATACTCTTAGTTTTTTAAAGTAATATGCGAGACATGACTGATCCAATCGTGTATATTAAAGATTAATTAGGACACGACGGGTTGTCCGAAAATGTACAATCAAAATTCGGTATTGCACACACGTACATGTTATCTCGAACATAAAACCATAATCACACTTCAAGTTGTCGGTTGAAGTTCCTAATTGACGATTCTATTTTAGTCAATCACGATGCAGCTAGCCCATACATATTGCATTGTGATTGGTTAAAATAGAAAAAAAGAACTGCCAATCGACAATTACAGCTTTACATATCCTGCCCATAATAAACTGTTTGATCGGTATTTTTCCGTTACATCTGGTGATTCGCGCATCACAAAAATAGTGAGAAAATTATAAAATGGATCAAGAATTACCGCCTAATACATATGAGACACATTCGGATTCCAACATTGAGAGAATAATTATATCGTCCCGCATATCAGTACAACTGTCAATACGAGTTTGCGAGTCGCTTATCGTGCGAACTGACTTATCGCACAGGTAATTGTGAATTGATTGCAGGAATTGCAGGAACGTGTTTTCCACTGCTACCTCACAACCGCGCTCCGACGAATGATACGACGCGCGTCTCTCTGCTCGCTGCAATGTAAACAATGATATATAGGTGGTACATCACTGCGTCGCGCTGCGTCACAACAAAAGCCAAGCGCCGAGCGTTAGCTAATTCGAGGAAATACTCAACGGTTATTACGATATCATAAACATGCGTCGAATAACTTTGCATACACCAGATTGATTGCTACAATAAACGATGGATGATCGCGGTTTTCTATCGATTTGAAGACTCGTATGTTAATAAAAAAGGAGTCAATATAAAGTCGTCTTTAAAGCTAATATTATTTTTGTCATACGACAAATTTTTGAAGCCCGTCGATTGATTATAATTTTATAAGTTAAGAAAGAGATTCGAGAATCTCTCTGCTCTGCAGTGAAAACAGACTTGAAAAATTTATCATACGACATAAATGGATAAATGTTAGTTTAAGCTAAAATGTAATATTCTGTAATTTATTCTGCCTCTATTTCCTAACTCTTAGTGATAGTAACGTTATATTGCGCAGCTTTGTTACAACGTACAAAACCTGCGTAACGACAATGTGATGATATCGTTACTGTCATTATACAGAAAGAATGGTTTTGCTAAAATACCTTAAAATTTAACCATAGATACAGATCTGAAAATAATTTTTTAGGTCATCATAATAATTATGTAAAATGTTCAAACTAGAATATCAAGACTTTTTGCAGCATTGCCGATTATATTCGAATGTCCTACACAATTATTTTGATAATCCAACAAAATCAGTTAATAAATCAGTTGTAAATTTTTAGATGTGTCAGCAAAAAATCATTCTTCCAATGTAAAAATTATGTTAGTTAAAATAAAGGCTTACGTCTGAGATCAAGATTTTCATCAAAAATTAGATAATTTGTTCATTGTAACGTCAAATTGACTTTTGACTTGTCACTCCTTGAGATACTACGCTTTTGATGCGTAAGCAATGTACTATGGATCACGTTTATTAGATCGAAAGTTCAAAGCACGAATATATGTCCAGATAGAAGCATCGCATTCAAAAGATTATCGCTGGTAATGTATCGCAATCCCAAACCTCCATTCTATCTCAAGCGAGTGAATCGCGCAAAATACCTTTTGACAAATAGCCGTTCGCTTCAGGTCGCTTATGATGAGCTGTGATCGCGGAAGATAACTAATCGTATGTATTGATAATTACTAAATGCTACCTCATCAGGAACAATCGCATTTCGAGAGATAAATTTGCTTGAAACATGGAACGGATCACGACACTGCCCGCTCGTTCGAGCCTCGCCACACGAATGGCGGCCATGTTTGCACGCACGGCTTTCCTACACTGGGGGCGGTAAAATACAAACGTTGCGAAATTATATAGGGGGAGCGAATTATTCCGTCAGTTTGAACTTAAAGTTATACAAAATTTATAGCAGCAAACAATTTTTTTGCAATAACGTGTTTATAACTACCTTACGGGCCTAATTTATCATGTATTTGATATAGGTATTCTCTAAATCTGAATCAGTGGATAATCACTGGATATCACTGGATATCAGTGGATATCAATGCCAAGTATGCCACTGATAATCAGTAAATTAAATGTGGAAATCCCTAATCTAGCTAATCTTTATTATGTGATCTAATTAACTTGATTTTAGTGCTTAAATTCAATGAATACGGTAATGGGAAATTGAAATTAACGTGCAAATGTCAGTATTTTAGTTATACAGTGAGAGCAAAAAGTATTCGTACAAGGAAATTTTTTATAAAAAAAAATCTTATTTGTAGAAAATAAACATTAAGCAATTAACAATTTTATACAATCGATATATTCTGTTCTAATATGTACAAATGAGCTTTGCATGTATTTCTGATATTATAAACTAAATTTCTTGACTGCACGAATACTTTTTGAGCAAACAATGGAACTTTTAATTTTCGCTTATTTTTCAGATGATATATTTTCTATAATTAATACATATCTGTATCGTGGTTATATGTTCCTTTATTGTGAAAATTTTTAAAATAAAGTTTTTTTAAAAAATATTTTCTCTGTACGAATACTTTTTATACTGTATAATACTCAAATATTCTTCCTTTTTTAGTTGATCATCAGTGCTAAGTATGCCAGTGAGTAATTAGTGTGACTAGACTATCCACTGGGTCAGATTTAGAGAATATACTATAGTATATATAACTAGTATCTTTTTATTGAATTATCGTAAAATTTTAGCGATAAACATATACCTGATATACGTATTTAATTAATCATTTTGGTATATATTGTATCAATTTAGTACGTCATTCTTTAAATACATAGCTAAAATTAAGATAATTTAATAGAAAGTTACTAATTAATACGCGTATTAAGAGTTTAATATAAACTAAGTCATATAATCACAAATGCTTCTTTATGAGAGCACAAGCATGAAGCATTTCAAGTGTTCAGTGTAACACATCGAAACATTTTATGTAATGAAATAAAACATCTTTTTCAACTAACGTGCAAATATGTAATAGATAATATTTAACGAACTGTTGCATTAAATATAATCTTCACGAGAAATATCTTTGATTTATATGTTTCATTAAGTATTTTAAAAATTTTCCGAGAATAGAGATAGTTATCTATTTCATTTGATTATCATATAGTTTTTAAATTAATCAATATATACTAAAAGGAAAATAATAAATCGCGGTACTAAAAGAGATACGTTCTCTCAGCAATTATCACATTCCTTTTTTTTTCCCCTCCCTACGTTTGTAATTGTTACTATAACACACAGTAGATTCATCCTTACATTTTGTCGGTACATAAAACTGAGATTTCATCTCACGCCTTGAACACTTAATGCATTCCGCCGCGTTCCTGAATTACACGATGAGCGTAATAGACGCTCGGGTACGTCCTGTTTTACAGCGCGGGAGGATGCCCGACTCGTGAGATGCACGCCATCGTGATAAAGCTCGCGTGGGTCATCGCGCTCACTTTATGTTCTCGCGATATGGGGTCGGTCCACTTGGAGGGTAAGAACACAGAAAAATCACGCGGCTACAAGGACTATCTGAAATCTAAGGGACTCCATGTCGTTTCCCTCAGTATTATGGCGAGTCCACGTCGGTCGTTATACGTAACCGGCGCATTTGTCTTTTCTGAACTAGTTGCACCGACCAGTGTACGACTGTCAGGAAACCTTGAAGGAGATGCATGCGCTTCCGCTGGATAAAACGTTACAAATTGCTGCTTTGTAGCGCGCCGAGGTCGCGAAAGTGATATTAGGAGAAATACGCTACGTGTCGCATATCTTGTTGCTTGAATGTTTTATCAGTCAATTTATGCGTTTCCCATACATATTAAGGAGATGCACTTATTGATCATTGAAATAATTCTTTATCTGTCATGAGAATAATATGAATTTTTAAAGTTGTTTCAGTATTGACGAATATACGCTTGTTTTTTATTTGATGTTTTATTTAATCTCTCAATCTCATTGTTAGTCTTTTTTTTACATAAATGAAATTTCATTCTCAAATTTTATTTTTATTTTTATTCAAATTTCAATTTTTGTTGGATAACATTTGAATTAAAAATTACTTAATAATACTAGAAATGTTAAAAGTAACCGTTTTTTTCCATAAATTTTTTTTTATATATTTTTAAAAAAATCGAATTACTTGAACTGGGCTAAACAAAAAAATTGCAGATTGCAGACGGATAGGGAATAAAAATATGATTGCAGACGAAGGAACAAAAAAATTTAGTGCAAAAATTGAATGCTTGCAAATTGTGTGATTTTATTTTTATTGTAATTAAGAGTATATACAATATTTATAAAATATATAAATATATTATTTTATAAACATATTATTCTATAAATATAGTATTTTAAAAATATATTTATAAAATATAGGCTCTATCTATAAAATAGAGCAACAATCTTGAGCGAATCTAAAGCTAAAAGTACTTGTATGTTACAAACAACATTGTCTACACGATTATGGTTGAACACGTTGGTTTAACAGCAGTATTTTTAGACGTTCTCAATACTACCAACGCTTGCATATTTATCTAAAAAAAAAAAATCAATATTTATATAAATTTATCAGATTTACAAGTTTACCATATACGGGATTGAAGAATTTGATCGATGGCCTGCATTCATTTCTAGGACATGTTAACAAAGGCTACCCGCACAAGTCAGCTTTATTAATTTTATAAAATAACCTCATATTTTTTATACTGAATATTCATGAGGTATACACGTAACATTTAACGTTATTGGATGAATTCTAGTTGCGCATAGTTGGATCTACGGCTGATCGACGATTCGAATACGCGAGAGCGAGAATGCTTATCTAAATTGTAAAAAGGTTCCAGGTTATTTCCATGCTTCGTAGTTCGGGTCAGACAGTGTTGCACCGCTGCAACGTGGGCGAATATTTATTTTTGCTTGACTAGTTACACCCGCTAACGAGCCTCCCACACTGTCGGAAATTCTTAAAAGTGTAATATATCCTCCGGGCGAAACGATATTTTACTGCTCTCGGTTACATTACAAGTATCGCCACTTAAAATAATAGGGCGCGAGTACCTTGCCGGTCGCAAAGTACACCTTGTCATTTATAAGACATCAAATGTTGTTGTAAATAATATGAAGAGATGCCTTGGATTAATTATTAATTACAATAACTATCTCTTATAGAAGAAAACATTATTAAATCATATCATTACAAATCATATGTTGATACAAAATGCATCAATCATAATAACGTATTCTGCGGTCAAAATTAATGGATAAATAATATATTTACATATTTTATAAGGCACATATTACATTTGCAAAGCATATTTGCAATTCTAATTGTAATTATAATTTATTTATCTCTGTGTAAACAAAATAACAATACTTATTTCATATAATTTAATAGAAAAAAGTGTTTGTAATCCTCAAGAACGTTCGCTATTATTTTTCACCTGAGACTTTGAGTACAAAAACAAATTAAGAAGTTATTTACCGCCTGAATGATAAATCGATCGATCAATTACCACGTTTAGCGCAAACTTTAAGGCGTTTTTCTTTGCTGCATTTTAGGTCAGTTCGCGTAGCTCCCTTTATACGTGACCCCACATTTATCTTTGCTGAACTACTTGCGTCGGCAAACGAATCCCACCACAGCACGACCGCGGAAGTAGAACAATAGTTTGACGCTCCTCCGCCGCTTCGCTTATATAACTATGCAGGGATGTTTAGCATCGATTCTGCTGTTAGGTGTACATACGCTAACAGGCCGTCGCGTCGCACGCAGCTGGTGGAGAAATGTTAAAATGCAAGCGGCGATTTAGTGGTGGGTCGCGTCCCGCCGCCACAAACAGCGATTGTTATTTCTGCTCTGGACACTGTGTCTAAGAAACATGATGTTCACTTTGAATGGTGCTACTCGGACTTCAGAGACGAATCGAATGATTCCTTTGTTGAAGACAATGGGTCAATTGTAAATTGATGTCACGGGCAACGCCATGCTATTGACCATAGAATATTGGTTAAATTGGAGGTAAATTTATTGATTTAAATAATACAATAAGCAACTATTTTATTTTACAAATATGCAATATATAATTTAAAATTTAATGTATATAATATCGTATAATAAAAAAAAAATATATATATATAACATAAAATATATAATAATAAATATATGAGTAAAAAATGCCATTCGGTCAAGGTGTTCTTCGTGTCTAATGTTTCTTGTAAATTTCAAATTCAAATAAACTGTGCGTCGATTATTTATCAATCTTGAAACTGTTCTAAACTGAAGCTGAAGTAGTAATATCACAAATTAAATAGACAAACTATTTAATATTGTTAAAAAATACTATTAAATATTTTATAATAAATCTAAAAAATATCATAAAAAATTAATATTTTTATAAATTATTCGGACATAAATTATAATTGTTGAAATGACATTAACTAAATTTGTCATTAAATTGTTTTTTTTGAAAAATGAATATTGTATGTGAAACAAAGGAAACGCTCATTTTACTTTTTGGATATAACAAAGAAAAGTAGCTTGATTCAAGCCATGCAACATTTCTTCCGTCTTTACAGACTTTCTCGCAGCTGTCGTTACGATGCAATCATAAGAAATTCATGTGGAAGCAGCTCTCTCTCAGTTCATCGTTACGACAAATATCATGTTTTTATTGATTCTCGAGTTTCCGAGCACTTCCCATGTGCCGGACAGTTTCCTTCTTCTATTTTATTTTCCCTCGTCTTTTACTTTATTTTCACGTACAAAATGCTACATAGCTAGTACATCATGGTTGATAAGTCACCATATCACACTGTAAATAAATATACACAGGCATCCGAGCGCGATCTTACATCCGGGCGTTAATATTTGGTTTTACACGCGGGTTGACACGCGCGCGCGATGCGTCGTGAAGAATGACCAGCTGGCGTGAGACAAAAAAGAAATTTCATCTGGAGGCATGCCAGTCCAATAAATTCAAACGCGGACCTGGCGACGTTATGTCCCAGCGTAGAATCTCTGTCTGAATATTTCAGAAGTCAGCGTGTGTTTATTGCGCTTCAACCTCCCTCGCCGCAATAAGTTTCCACGGTAATGCGACCAAAGCTTAAGTTTAAACACCATGTTAATTGCATTGTTCTGGGACGAAGCACAAAACGACAGTCAGTAAATGCCATCCGCTTTCCGCGCCAAACTATTATCCTATGAATCAACGGTCCTCAGTTTCAACTCACAATTATACTGTTATTGTCTCGTAATATGCATAGAAGTTTGTTTCATCTGTTATCCAACGAGGCAGTAACGTAAATTGTTGTTCCCATGTTAGAAAATTTAAGTTAACTTGTCTAATCTTTATGACATTTAAATGCTTTTAATTCAATAAAATATAGAAGATAAATTTTGAAGTACAAGCGACGTCTAGTTTCTGCAAGTTGCCCAATAGTTCACTTATGGAATATACACTATGGCGATCACATTCTTTCCGTTCCATTTGTCACGTTTATTCGAGAATAGCGAGTCGGGCGAAAAGCCGTCGATACGTCAAATTGACACGATGCCCGTTCGCCTTTTTTCATCTTCGCCAATCCAGAGACATCAAGTCGATGCTTCGCCAGTAAACTTAATCAAGAGCATTCCACTTGCATTTCTGCGTTGATATGCAGAAGACTATATTTTCTCTCCGAGAGCGGTGGTTCTCTTTCTTATCTGATACGATATTTTCACTGTATAGCTGTCTCGGTTCGCTTTTCATTCTGCTCGCTGTGAAATTTTTATGAGTTGGAGCAAAGGTCCAATCACAAAAATGAACGGTTATTCTAAATGTTATTTTCAACTTATCCGGATCTTTTGCGATTTCAAGCGCTACGAATGTGCTGGAAATCTAAAATACGATCTATCGTACGAAGATCGTATTTTCACGAGAAAACAAATTGGATATTATTGCCACAAGGTGTACGTTATTACGCTCCAGATTCGTAACTTCATATAAAAATTATACGACGTAAACAAAATAAAGCATTCTATCACACGTGGATTGCGAATTGCGCGAACTTTCATATTATACTATGTCAATTAAACTATAATAATAATAGAGAAAGAAGCAGAACTTCTCTCTCTCTCTCTCTTTTCCTGTTATCAATATTTTTAAGTATTTAATGTTATTATATAAAGGTTAAAATCAAAACAAATTAAAAAAAGCTTAATTTTATTTTAATTTAGTTTAATTTAATTTCTGACACTTCTGTCAGCATAATCATATTTGAAAAAAAAAAATGTTTGCCATAAACAAGTTATATTTTTAAATATTAATTAGTTTTATTTATGTGGTGTAATTATGTATACCTGGAACATATTAAAGATATTAATTAAATGTTTTAAATAATTCTATGTTATAAATACATTTTTTAAATTCCATATTTTATATTCTAAATTGAAATTATAATTATATTATAAGTTATGTGTATAAAAATGCATGATAACGCACGTATTAATCATTTCCTTATCATAAATATCATTGATAATCATATAATCAAACTGAATCAGATAAATTGAAATTGAAAACTAATAAGACTTGGCTCGTGGCAAACTACCATCGTTAACTGTCAATATTACGTCACGATCGATGAATTACTTTGCATCTACCAAACATCCGGCGCGCGTATGGTAAATGGAGGATTACGTCGCGATATTTCCTAGCAGTTACACGTACAGCACGTGATACCAGTACGGGCGCACGCCAAGTCTGAATATAATCACTACCCATAAATCATTCGATTCCCCGGCGGGAAGACGAAGCGAACAGCTCTGCTCGCGAGAAAATCGAGACTCGCACCAGTATCCAATCCTCCATAGACTCGTCTCACCTTGTCGCGGCTCGATTCTCTCCCTTATCTCCGCCGGAGACATTTCTACGACATTAAGCAGGCGTATCGACATACCGCGACGCGCAGTGCCGCGTGTGAGATACGACCGGATATCCGGTCGATCCCACAGCGGTATCCCCTGTATTCCTTCCCCTGGTGTTCCTCGCAGAAGCTCTCGTTCGGGGCGGTTGTCTGCAAACTTTGATTACATCTGCCAGCAGCCTATCCTCCCTCTCGTCTCCCCTGTCTTCTCATCCCACCGCAACTCAAATATAGACACGCACCACCAACGCCTTATTCTTGGACGTTGTCTACCACCAGTCATACTCTGACTGTCCCTTCTATTCCTTCAGATTTTCACCATCGTCCATCCCATCAGATTTACCACCGTCAAGTACTCTTCCTCTCATCTCTCGCGTCTCTTCTGCTCCCTCCTTTGCGAAAACCCATGGAAACGTATTTAGCGAATGTCCCGGTTGGCGACGCGAAATGTAATTTCGTTAGCTGCTACGTGAGTTGCCTGGCAAAGTGCAAGATAAAAATTGTGCTTTCTAGGATGCTATTGGATTTCTGATGATCGAATCGAATCAATAATGAGATTTATAATTCAAATTGTAAAAACGCGTCGATAGTCAGTCATCATTGCAGCTGTAGATCTATCAGCATGTCGGATTATTAAATTTCTTTCTTAAATCGTAATTATATATATTCCATTTTTATTCGATCGAGCTCTACACAGAGAAAAATTTCTTGTTGAAAATGAACGAACTAGAAAATTCTGATCATATCAATTCAGAATTCTGATTATCTCAAATTATTCAACCAGAGAAGTTTGATTTGTCTATTTTTAATCAGAATTCCAATTGCAATCAGATTCTTTTTTCAGTATTTAACGAATATTACTCTCATCATTGTTTGGATATTTGAGGCAATAATTTATCTTCATTTAATGATGAGAATTCATTTTATTGATGACACCTAATTTACACACGAGTCACGCTTTAATGACCTTTGTACCATCATGTATTGCCATGCAATCCTATTTTATTTAACAATTCGAAACTGTATCAATTTATCGTTGTATTTTAAATAGATTTTCAATGCTCAAGTTCAAAGGTTTTTTAATTACACTATTAAATTTTAATTACAATACGTAGACACTATAATTTTAAATGACTATTCGTGTGTACGTTGTGTGAAAGAAAAAGAAATAATTGTTTTACTTTATCTCGAGAAAGATACGTAAATTAACATCGACTTTAAGTGACATCTGGCAAATATTCCTTTGTCGATCGAATAACACGGATATTTACAGAATAAACGCAATAAACATATTGCGAAATTTTGTCTCGTTACAATGACGAATCGAAATTATCGCTTTAAGTCAGCGATCCTTTACATCGTTCAGATACTTCTCCATTGAGTTCGCTGGGCAAAGGTTTTCCATACAAACGATTACCCGAACGATTGCCGTTATTACTTTCCGAGAAGACGCCGCGCTATTTTAATTGAGCGTAACACCGCATGAGATGACGGAGTCTTCGCGAAAGGCTACATTAACGTTCCTAGAAGCGCAAATCCGTCGTGCAAACGGCATACGCCAAGTTTCTGTCTTATTCTATGAGTTAGCGGTTGGTTCATGAACCGACGATATTTCGCCATGGAGGATGTCGTCAATGACTTTGAATGATTGCGGTAATTATGAGGAAAAGGCAACGCGGTTTAAACTTTTGTTGTGCTTGCATTCGATCATCGTAAAAGATGATAAAATGAGTTCGCGTTATTACAAAAAAAATTTAAAAAAAAACAACATAAATATTTTATAAATTAAAAAAGTTTGTAATATTGTAAAAATAGTTTTAATCATCTATCCTTATATTTTTATATAATGTAAAAACCGAAGCTAAATTATTACAATGCTATTCTAGCGATGACATTGTTTGTTCATCATAATGACGTTCGTCGTTCGACAAAAGAACCATGGGAAGTAGTGACAACGATAACAGGAAAAGTGACATCGTTCGTTAGGTAGCTTCTAAAGCTCTCGTTAGACGCTGGGTAGCCGTCACCGTTTTATCCCGTCGAGAATTAATCGAATCGGCGATAAAGTGGATTATGCGTCGAGGTTCGATGGGCCTCGATTCCATAATGCGATTGGCCATGCTCCTCTCGTGGGAGATATTTTCAGCTTCCTTCAAGTATAATGATTCGTAATTAGATATTACCTGCAATGTATTAAGGAGGGCGCTTAATATCTTAATAGAGTTAACGGAAAGTATTCATAGTCATTACCGTGGGGTAGTATAATTAACTAGCTCGCAACCGACTCGGCAGAAGTGATTTTTCTACTTTTAGCAAATTTTTCTTTTTGAAATACCTTTGCGAGAATTTCTCAAATTACTGCTGTCACATTATATTTAATAAATATCTATTTACAAGTATATTTATTCGCGAAATTCTATAATATATATATATGTAAGTAATCAAAATTAAATTAATTTAATAAAAATGTATTTATTGAAATAAGAATGTTATATAAGATTATGTGATCAGAGAATTTATAGAATAATATGAATTTTTAATTGTTCGTCTATAAAAACAGAACTCTACTGGCGACAAATGATTTGAAACAAATCACATTTTATCGAGTGTCCGTACAAGCTTATCCTATGTGCAAGATGTGGACTCTGGAAATATAACTCCGTCATTTTGTCGTCGGTGAAGAATTACATGTCAGTAGACGAAAACGAGGGAATAATTTACGCCGGTTGTCGGGCTAGAAAGGAGAAATCTGCGTTGAGAGGAGAAAGCGCTCGTAGGCTGACTTTGTTACTCGCTCTTACCCCGAGCTTTTTGTCAGGTAAAAAGTTTCCACGGGAAAAGGAACCAATTTAATAAGGCCTTAATAACTTCCCCGAGGGAGGCAGACGCTTGGCGTACGGCTGTGTTTGACGGCTACTTCACAGTCTTCTCCTTTTTCGACATGAAGAGTAAATTCACGCTTCCTCGTAACGGAGTGGTGGTATAACCCTTTATTGGCAGAACGGCGATACCGCGCTCGTCATTCTCACTCCTCGCGTACGATTGTTCAGCTTTTATTTCGCGTCAAGGGTGGGTACAACTAACATTCGCTGAGTCGACAGAATTGTGTGCCGACGAATCTTGTGGCATGAAATCACATTACATTAGGAATAAAAGTTTTTTAAGTACATTTATCTGCACAATACACAATATAATTACACGTGAAATAACATGTTTATTCTACTTGTTGGATTATTATATAATTTATCGATGAATGAGCGTGCTTAATCGAGTAACTAATTTATTATTTTTTACTTGTCAAGAACTGAAATATTAACATCTATTTTGTTCTTTTTGTTGCAGAGATCTTCAAGGAAATAATGTATCGGTGATATTCAAGACCGATTTTGAAGACATGGCAACGCTCCATGTTTTGTAAGTAGAAATATTCTTGATTCTCTTAATTTAAAATTAGCACTAAAAGTGTCATCATTTCTTTCTCAGCACTAAAAAAAACTAAAAAAAAGCAAACAAATAAATTACTATGAAGATAAAGAAAGAAAAATGAATGATGAAAAATTAAATATTTTATCAGTATAAAATATCTAATATATATCATAATTATTGAAAAATCGAAATCAGAATCACTTTTTGCAAAAGATATATGTATAATATTAATCTAAAAAAAATAAACAGTATCAACAATGATTGCTTAGTACTTCTAATGTTATTTCTAGTGTAAATAACGAATATATTTTATTTTTTTTAAATTGCATTAACTTTTATAGTTCTCCTTAATTACATTTAAAATAATAATATCTAGAATGTAATTAAGAGTTTCTACAACTATGTCAAAATTATATAATAGTCACGTATTAACTTTTATATCGTATTATTTTGATATGAATCTATTAGACAATATATAGAATCGTTCATGTTGATTATTATAATATTACAACAATTCTTTTTTATTGATATTGTATATTATACGGAAATATTTTTAATTTACAGGTTACTATCAAACAATCAAATACACACCATCGAAAGAGGGGCTTTCCAAGATTTGGTGGCGGTGGAAAAACTACGGTTAAACAATAATCAAATACGTCATCTGCCCGATCTTCTCTTCAGCAATATGATGAATTTAAAACGGCTGTGAGTACGATAGAACATTACTATTGTTATTATTATATAAATTGATCGGAGAACGCACCATTTCTAAATAGATTTGTCGACAATCAGACTTCATTTACGCAACATTACGAATAAATATCTACTGACATTCATGACTATTTGCGTTATGTATTAACGTCTCACTAACAGGTTTGACGGGCGTAATTGCGGTGATATTGCGAATTTGAATTATTTCATCGCTGTAGCGAGATATCGACGAGCGTAAGAACAGAATTCGTTAAGAGCCGCGAGCGTATTATGCCGCGGGATTTATGCGTTCTGTCAGCGGTATACGGTATATAACGTGCGGGTAAATGGCGCAGCGGCATTGCGAGATACGAACGATGTTGCAACGAGTCTACAACGTCATGAAAGTTTGCAATATCGTAGCAACATCCGCGCCGGTGTTTCGCACGCGAGGGGATCGCGGGTTTCTCGGTAAGCGAAATCTCGGGAGAATAATTACACGTGAGATCAGTCCGAATGTCAGATTCCAGACACGCATAATACGCACGTGCATTGTGACCTCCGCATTTCGTCTCTGCCTCTTCTCTCTCTCTCTCTCTCTCTCTCTCTCTCTCTCTCTCTCTCTTTCTCATCATTGTGTCAAGCGCAACGATAAGGGGAGAAGGTTTATATCGTATAAACTTTTCAGACGACGGCCTACATATCTATCGTATGTATATATGTATTGCAAGGAGGGTAAACTGGGGGCTTGTATAACCTGCCACACGAGACTCCTCGATCGAATGTACGCGCCACTGCATACGCGACTTTTCACCCCAGGCTTTAGCTTCTTAAAGGTGATCGTTCGATATGCAACGTTCTGATGCCCACCATTGTTCCAACGCTTTCAGCTTACATTCGCCTCTGTGCACGCGAACTCACCAAAGTATTTCCTATCTTACGTGACCAACTGCTTGAGTACGCGCTTATCGCTGGCCGACTGTCTTATTAGCGAGACCTGATTCAGTAACGGTGAAGGTGAAACGAATAAGATGGGGATTGTAGGATTTTAGACATTTGCCAGGCACAGAGATCGATAAAGTCATTACTTAGAAATGATAAAATCAGTGCTCCGCGTTATACATGAATCTTTAATGAAACATGGTGAGTCGAAACCAGTCACGTGCATCGGTATTTTCGAATGCTAAAAATAAATTATTTTTTAATGATAACCAAGAAATAATTATCAATGAAATGCTCAAAGAAGTTACTACAATTTTTTTATTTGTGACCACTGACCGGTTTTACTTACCGGTTGTTACAATTTATTGAAGTTATTTCTGAGTATAGAGTACTTCTGGCCACGGCTGTGTGATCTCAGAAAGCGATAATATCGAAAGAATACACGTAGTCGTCGCGGACCGTTCCGTATACACAAATTATGCTCATCCATAAGCTATCCGTCGAGAACGAGCCGACCTCTTCTCAGCGACATGACTGGTTTTCTCCGTATCCGACATACGCTTCGCCTCTCGCTAACGAGAAGAGCCACCTTGATGTCATAAGAAATTCCGATCCAGTGATTACGTCGTCTCGTCTCGTCCATTCGTTCGCTTGTTGCTTTTCCTCTGAACGCGCGCCATAAGATTCTTTTCGATCCGGAATCTCAATCAAACGCGGTACCACGGTTGCAGAGAAAAACAAAATAGAGACAGGCCAGGCTGACGAGCGGCGATATCATGCCTTTATCGCGATCGAGTGGGCACGAACCGTTTCCGTTCGAAGGTTCCTGGTGTTCTCGGCAGCTGCCAGCCGCGCGCAGTCGAAAAGTACGCGAGTCTCCTCCTTCTCGCGTTGTGGATGACAAGGTGGCGGGATCCAGAAAGAGCAGAAAGAGAGAGAGCCGAGACAGAAAAAGAGAGACAAGAGAAGCCGGCAGAGAGCAAAAAAGAAAAGAGGGGAAAAAAGGAGAAAGCAGAGAGAAGGAGGAGGAGATCGTCCATCTATCATCCTGCAAAGTGGGCAAGATGGACGGGACTCGAAACTTCCAGTCTCGAAGCTCCCGCTCCGCTCGGGCACAGCCTACAGTTTCTGACGATAAGGCTGGATCAGCCACCTTACAAAGGGACGTATTATGTTGCGACCTTACGGCGAGATTCTCACGGGCGTTCGGATGCGCGATAATCCTTCATCCGGCGCGGATAAACCAGCGTTAAAATCGTAAAATGTGGAAGATGCTAATTCGCACGCGCGCTGCAACGATCGCTACTCCGAAACTCTCGGAAACTGGTAATTCCGGCGGCAGCTTATTCTGCAGTTCCCTTCGAAGATGTTTCTCTTTAATTTATATATTAAATCAGACTCCGCTTTACAAAACTTTCTACCTTCTCTTTTTGCAAAGATGTCGGATGTTTTGTTCTTTGTTCAAGTAGCGAGCCAACGATGAAACAAAAAAGGCATTATATATATAATATCTCAGAATTATTTTATAGTAAATTTTTTCTCTACACTGCAATATCTAATTTTTTTTCTCTTTTTCATAAAATTACAGTAGGTAATACGATACTTTTGCATGAAACCGTATATTTTAGGATCTTCCTAGAATATATAATTAAATGAATCGGTAAACAAGCATGATTCAGAAAGTTACCGTCAATATAGGAACTCAGGCTTGATAATTGAACGATAAGTGGACGAGCGATTAATCAGGCTCTCCTTAACGCACAGCCCAAAGTTACATGTACTCGTCTCGTAAATTCGACGCGCAGCACAGGCACGCCAGGGTGTGGGTAGGTCGCGGTGAACGTAACGTATGATTAACTCATCGTGCAAACGTAGAAAGGTACGGTACTCCACGTGGTAAGAGGATGAAACCTACGTGATAATAAATGGTTTGACACAATGGAAAGGGGCGCGAACACTCCGTTGATTAGTATCACTCCGCTGTGCGGCCGTATTGCGGCGCTTGTAACGCGATACATTGGACAGCAACGTGCAAGCCGATATTTTACGACGCTCCAGCATTTGTCCGCTATACGTTTAAGCTGATAATAACCAGGACAAACGTCCACCGAACCGAACCCGCGTGCAGTGGCGCGAATAATTTAGGGAGACAAAATTCGAGAACCACGAGGAGACCACGGTGATTTTCGGACGTCGACAAATTATAGGCCCGTCATACAAGGAGCTGCGCGAACAATCTCGGTTTATCGCTCGAGAGAGCGGCTGTAATAATTATCGTGCAGTTGTTATCGCGTATCCCGACGATCGTAATACGCTGTATTATACAGCTTTCATGGCTCTTGCAGTAAATCCCTCTCAGCCTCGACGTTATGATGTTATTACATCACATGCAACTTGGTAATGTAAAATCGCATTAATAATATTGTTTAACGTTTTCGTACATTCATCAAATATATTATACATATATGATTATATTGATTATATTTGTCGCTCTTGTCGCGCAGTTTAACATCTTTATATTTTGATTAAGAAAACTAGTTTTTAACCAATTTTACAAACATAGAAGTACACGGGAGAATGTCTACCCGAGAACGCGCGAAGTTTTCAGACAGCCGTAGTTTTCCAACTCATGTCGCAAGTATGCTAAGCGGAAAATACCAGGAATCCCAGCGTAGGGCATCGTTGTAGAAACTATTAAAACCAGTTTACCACATACGCAAAGAGCGTTGTTACGAATGTTCCTGCGTACCATCCTGAGCATGTTACGTCCGAAGAATGCGCGGGCGTCCTCCAGAGATTGCAATTCTCGCCGTCGCAGTGGACTTCTCTCTCTCTCTCTCTCTCTCTGAAGTTTCACAATCCCTTACGACAGAGCGATCGTACCATGGGATGGAAAAGATCCTAAGGAGCGAGGGTTCCTGAACAGAGGCGGACGATACGTCGGATCTCGTTTCATCCCGTTCTTATCGCGCTAACGCAGTTAATGGCGCCGGCAACATTTGGAATTGGACGCTTGCTCGCGAGAGGCGAGGACCACCGAGTCCTTTTGTTAGTTTCGCGCGGGCGCGGTCACATCGAAATTCGGTAATTGCTTTCTGGGTTAGCTAGAATGATCTGAGAGAGATTTCTCGGGTCTCTCTCCATTTATCCTTGATTCGAAAGCACATAATGCAAATGCCCGATATGCTCGTTTTCTCTGTTGATTATTGTCGCAGCTCATCATCGTCGTCCATTCTCCGAGCTCAACTAGCTTGTCAACTTTGATGATGCAACATCATGCATTGTGAATCTATTTTGAATTTCCCATCCTTGTAAATTGGAAATGTGCACTGAGAGAAAAGTGTTTGGTATTTGTGATTATAATTACATGATAAATAATTGTATAGTTAGGATTGCTAAGAGCTTCATATTTATGGTTAATCTTATATTATTATACAGGGTATCTCGTAACTGTAATCACGATTTTTCTGGCACTTTCGATGATTTTTTTTTATTTAAAAATTATTTTAAATAAATGTTAATCGGTTTTCAATCGACTGCAAATTGCAATATTAAAAATTTGAAAAAAATTCTTTTTTAGGTAAAAAGTCAAGGCCATCTTAATTTTTTTTTAATGGCACTACTTGTTTGTGACTTTATAATATTGTATCTAATGTCAAGACAAATTCAAAATTATCTGTTATACTATAATCTTTAGATAACCTTAAATTTAGACGTGTAGGATCAATGAACTTGATTTTTTACCTAAAAAAGATTTTTTTGCTAATTTTACTTTATACTTTTATCTATTTTATTTTTTATTAATTAAATAATTATTTATATATTGTATTATTTTTATTAAAATATTATTTACAATAATAATATTATTGTACAAAATATTATTATACAATTAATTACAATCAAGAATTAATTTACGTTTAATTAAATTTTTCAGCATGCTCTTCTACTTATTTTATTTTTATATTGCAATAAGGATTCGCGTTGATTTTCGTAATTAATCACTTGAGATAATGAACGATATTTCGAAATAAGCTTTAGCATGTTCCTTTTGTCGAATCAACGTAGGCACTTGGAAATTCGGAAATTGCTTTTTACGATTGGATCGGACGCAGTGGGAATTTAATATCTCAAATTTCCCTGTATGTGATGAAAGTACTCAATTTCAGCTTACTCAGTCTCATGCATTTCTTGTTGCACATCCTCCCAATTTATTAAATTTATATAGGATGAAATTAATCTAATTTTATTAACAGATGTACTCATGAAATAATTTTTAAGAATTTTGCTACAAGTAACAAGTAGGTATAGTGTCAAGTATAAAGTTTCTGATCAATAATCGATAGTTATAAAACAGTTTTTAATTTGTTTCATAGTTCTGCGAAAGTACTCTAGAGAGATGAACTTTTATTGCGCGGCGTGTGACAAACGTTTATTCGATGGCACGATCAAACTCTACGGGGACAATAATATTTCGCGCCGACCAACTCGAACGCGAATGACGCGAGTTCCCTTTGTGCGTTCGGTGCAGACGTGGCCGCGCGTCGAAATTCGGTAATTACTTTCTGGATTGGCTCGAGCGAACTGGGAGTTCAATCTCCCAGTCTCGCACTCTCACCTTACATCCCTCGTTGTCTTTCTCTCTTTCTCTTTGCTCTCTCTACCTCGTTCTCCGTTTCGCGTTTTTGTTGTTCTTCTCTCGCCCACCATGACTCCCCTCACGTTCCCTCGCGAACATAATTACAGATTGCGAGTTCCAAGCCAATGGATAGTCAATGGCGAGCCGTAGACCCCAACCTATCATCACAAGCCTTTGGTTAACTCAGACCTCGAGAAGAGGTTTCGAGGTTCCATGGTATCCGCACGCTTTTCAAGGGGTTTCAACCGCGCCATTTGTCTAACCCTCGATCGTTCCAAGGTGTCTTTCCATATCAATGGGAGATGATTCAATTATTTGCTAACTCTTATTCGTTCTTTTATTATTTAGTTATATTAATTACATAGTATATACTTCCTCACGTGCGAAGAGGATAGATAGAATAACGTATGTTATTATCATTTTGATATACATGATAAGATGTCACTTGATATATTTTTAAAATATTATTTAATTAGATGTATACAAAAAATATTACAATTTTAATATCTTGAAAGAAAGAATAATCAATAAATAATATGTATACAATAAATTTTTAAGAATTAAGAAAAATTTTTAAATCACATAGTAAAGACATTTTTAAGACATCGTCGCGGATTGATTTTGATGTAACTCGAAACAAGCTCCTTCAAGTATTCCGATCACGAAATACGTTAAGATAATTCGTAAGCAGCCGGCTGTCGCGTGAGACCGTGGAAATGGTCACTCGTTACGTGAGTAACGATCCCGACCGCGATGAGGAGTAGGTACTTGCGAAATCTATGGCCACTCACGTGACGGTCTGGTATACACATGTGACCGGTCACACGCACAAGCGACAACTTTCTGGAGGATAATCGTGCACGTCGAACAGGTACTTGCCGCGGCATTCG
>NW_011626951.1:2421393-2438935 GCF_000204515.1 Acromyrmex echinatior
ACGCTCTTGAATAACTGATCGAAAATGTAGGACGAACTCGCGACTACAGCCGCAATAAAGTGGAACGAGCGGGTGTTGCACCGGTAATGGTGGACGTGGTCATCCGCCTTTGAGAGCGTAAAAGCTGAGAGGTCAATGGACAGTCGCGAATTAACGCGCCTTCTGGCGAACGTGACATCGGGCTCTGATAGTTTTCGAATTGCAACAATTGCATATGTAGAAAATTGGGACACTGCCGATCTTGAAAACTATTGGAAAATTCAATTTGATTCGCTTAGAATTGAATTGGACTCATTGGAAAATTTGATTTATTCTAAATTAGACTCATAATATCATATTATTAACCAATATATTTTAATTAATAATTGATGTATTTTCGAATAAAAGTATCTTCTATAATATAAGATATGTTATTCAACTTAAATCTAATTTCTCTTTTAAAATATTAATTTGGAAATTGAAGAAAAAAAAACTGAATAAATTTCTCTCTAAAAAAAATTTAAAAGTATCCATATCTTTAATAATATTTAAAAAAATTGAACGTAATGAAATTACATCTTTCGTGTTGTCTATATTTGAACCTTCTTTAGTTATATTACATAATATGTTATTTTAGGAATTATATTAATTTTTAAGATAGTAATTACGATTGTTAAAAATAAATAACTATTTGACAAATCATAATCAGACTTTTTGAAATAAATATTATATTCTGTTTTATAGAGATCTTAGCCACAATCAGATTGCCACCATAGGACCGAAGACTCTCAGAGGAGTGTCCGCTCTCAGACATTTGTAAGTATCTTATCGGATATGCTTGCCACAAAGACAGATTGTTCCGTAACAATCTCTCTCGAGACCATTTAGTCACAGTCTAGTAGCTCATTATAAACTATGCTCAAGTTGTTTTACATATGACAACTCTACTCGCATTACAGATAAAGCTCTGATAAAATTTCAGATAAAACTCATGGGTCGAGTTAGTATTTCAAATCTACTATAACGTGTATTATAATTATCCTATATTTTTCTACGTCACCTATCAGTTTAAGTAGTTAAAATATTATATGGTCAGACAACTCTAATAGTCAAAACGTAACATAATATTTTTCTGAAATGTATAATTTATCTCTCTTTCACATTATTTTATTCATGTGAGAAGTTTAAAAAAATTAAATATTTTATTAAAATTTTACTTTTTTTCCTTATAGATTACTTGACAATAATGTATTGACTTGTGTGGATGAGGCTTCGATACGAGAATTGAAAGATTTAGAAATATTGTAAGTACACGAATTCGTTACGTTATGTATTTAAATTACACGTTTTCCATCAAAATTATTGAGAGAATTTATGTGAGAGAGAATAGAAACTTGTCAAATCAATTATTCATTTTAGAATGCTGAATAATAACAAACTTATAACGCTCGGCAAGGAGATGTTGAACGGCTTGTCGCATTTGCGAACTTTGAAGCTTGCGGAGAACGCATTCGCTTGCGATTGCCATTTAGCATGGTTATCGCGTCATTTGAAGACTTATCCTCGCCTAGGGCAACATACACGATGCTCATCTCCGGCTCATCTCAAGGAACGCAATCTCGCCGAAGTGCAAGTGAGTCTGATTAGAGTTATGTTACCATCTATTGAATTCCAGTTTGCAAAACCCACAAAAGTTATTTCTTATCAGAATCTATGTACGCGCGTTTACATAATGCATAAATATATCAAGTCTTATTTATAAACGTATGTTAAAAATATGTTCTTATTAAATTACGTTTGTGTATACACGTATAAAATGTAGTTTAGATCTTTTAATACGGATAAAAATGATTGAAAAATTTTTACTTTACAAGATTAATAAAAAATATGTCTATTTTTGCTGAATTTATAACAAACTTTATTTATCTGAAAGTAGAAATATCAAAGGTGTAAAGTAATAAGTACATTAGAGTTATAATAAATCTATTTAAGTGATAATTACCTTACAGTAAATTATATTATTTTCAAGACTGTGAGCACGAATAACTCTTAAAGTTATTTTACGAAATGTAAAAAGTATCTTATAGTGTAGTTATTACGATCGCTTATTTACCAGAAAAGTAAAATAAATTTTATAGTAGACACCTGTCTTCGTATAAACTTACTAATTCCATTTTACTAGAATTCTAGTATATATTAATTACTTTTCAATACATTTTATAATAATATTAGGTGTTGGAATTAATTCGTAGCGTTTTACAAGTGATGGGAAGTACTTTCATTAATGTATTTTTTAATGCTCATGTGAAATAAATAACATTCTTTCATTAAAAAACGCTACGAATTAATTCCAACACCTAATACATTTTCCTCCATCTAGATACAATATTATTTCAATTGTTAACTAAACATTGTATGAGAAAAAAAGGTTTCTACAGGACATTTCTGTGATCGTTAAGCTTATCGATATCGTTTCTCGTTAACCCACTTCGTGCCTAATACGACTTCTAAATCCATTGTTTGCAGGAGCACGAGTTCAAATGTTCGGGCCTGGTCGAGCGAACGGGATCGGAATGCAGCGCTGAACCCCAATGCCCGCATCCTTGTAAATGCGCTGATGGGATCGTCGATTGCAGAGAGAACTCCTTGACGAAAGTGCCAACTCACCTTCCCGAGGATACCACAGAATTGTAAGTAAAATTGTCGCGCGCCATGTTCGCGCATTGTGTATCTGTTCTTCATCTGATTTATTTCCCGTTTACAAACACATATACACGAATATCACATACGCGCGCGCACACACACACACACACACACACACACACACACACACACACACACACACACACACACACACACACACACACACACACATACGCATACGCATACACACACGTAGATATTATTGATAACGCGAATTGAGCTGTACATTATTCTTTCAAGTACACTTTATTTCTTCTCTTATATTTAGTACTTGTAGTTGTTGCACAACAAATTAATATTTATATTTTTCTAAATTTAAATAAATTTTATTTATAAATTCGCGATTTTATTACTAATTTTTTTAAGATAATCTTATGTAAAGCCGAGAAAACTAAATAATTTTATAAAATTTGTCAAGATTAGTAATATAATACACATGAAACACAGAATAATATATTTATTTACGTGGAGAAGAGTGAAATACATGAAATAGTATAATGCAAACGAGTATAAAACAATCGGTAGCCTTGCAGCTTTATGAAACGGCTACTACCTAGCACAAATGCACATTCGCTAACTTATTTGTATAATTTATTTTTCTATAACTGCCTGCAGGCGGTTGGAACAAAACGGCATTACGGAAATTCCACCAAAGGCTTTCTCGCCATATAGAAAATTGCGAAGAATGTGAGTGATGTTTGTGATTGACTTACTTTAGTATATACATGTATACAGATCGCTTTTGCGCATGTCGACCCCAACATTTAATACTTTTATATGTTTCTGGTTTTTCGCCCGCAGTGACCTGAGCAACAACCAGATAAAAAAGGTAGCAGCAGATGCTTTCCACGGATTGAAGTCCCTCGAATCGCTGTATGTATCTTTTTCTCTTTACTGATACATTTTGAATAACATTCTATTCTATTTTAAAAAACATTCATTCTTTTACCACAATGACAAAAATATATTTGGTTGCAGAGTTCTATATGGCAACAAAATCACTGAGCTACCAGCTGGTCTTTTCCAAGGTCTTACAAATCTGCAATTATTGTGAGTAGATAAAGAAAAAAGAGAGAGAGGATTATAAATTTAATGAATAGAATTTAAAACTAAAAAACGAATTGCACGAAAGTCAGTTTTATTAAAGTTAATAAATTGGAATAGATATATATTGTATATATAATTTTCTATTGCATGATGCGAGGTCGACTTTAAGAAGGCGAGAATTAATAATTCATATTAGAATCACTAAAGAAAATGTTTTTATTCATGGTTTCACGTATTGTTCTCGCTTTCCCGTGAAGCATTGCAACGAGGCAACTGTTGGAAATTATGGCGAAACTTATTGTTTCAGGTTACTGAATGCCAATGAGATATCATGCATACGAACAGACCTGTTCAAAGACTTAACCAGTCTCACCTTGCTGTCTTTGTACGACAACAATATACGTTCGTTAGCTAATGGGACTTTTGCCAACCTGCGGAGCATTAAAACACTGTTCGTATTATGCAAAACTACATAAGTTCTTACAATTATTTCCTAATTTGGACGAAAAATTTGTTTATTATTAAAATAATTAACGAAGAAGATATTTCGTATCACATTTTAAAGAATCTGCAGCCAGTAATTCTTTTTTTCGCAGGCATTTGGCGAGGAATCCGTTCATCTGCGATTGCAATCTACGCTGGCTGAGCGCGTATCTTCACGCGCATCCTATAGAGACATCCGGCGCTAAATGCGAAACGCCAAAAAGAGCACAGAAACGGAAGATCGATTCGATGCGGGACGACAAGTTCAAATGTAAGGGTAAGCACAATTCGACTTTCCGGTATATCTCTTCTTAACACTTCGGCAGAGTAATGTACAGGTCGGTAGTCTATATGGAGGAAAATATATTGCACGATGAATGTAAATAGGTCCCTTTTATCCGTTTACTTGTATTTATAATACATTTCACATCTTCAAATTTTCGTATTATCATATATGTAATTACATTCATATTCATATCTGTATGAAATTCATCTATCACCTTGCATCAATACAATTTCAATAAATATCATTTTATTATCTATCTTACATCAGCTTTTAAATGCTAAAAATTGAAAGTAGCGCTTACCTTACATATGGAAAGTGAGAGAAAGCGAATAAGCAGAATGGAAATCGGATTATATTACCATTTATAAATTAATATTCGTTCTTTCGCTAAGAAAGGATATATCGAAAGCCGATGCCAAGCTATTGAATTGATCAATCGTGTCACTTTATTACCAATCACATGTGATGGTATACGTGCCACATTCGAACAACCGATCCACGGTTTCCATTTTCACTCGTGTGAAATCACCCACCATCGTTCCTGTTGCTTCCAATGCTTCTTGCATCACATATCCAGACACGTACGTCTTCTCCTTTCTCTCTGTCTCGATTCTTCTTCGTTCTTGTCGACACGTCCGGAACAGGTGACCAGACGATCTATATAGGTACTCTCGCACGGTAGGATAAATGCTGGTCACTTTGTTGGACGTATGTAATTGCCGATGGATGTATCTTGCTAACCGTAATACCGCCCGGTGTGCATTAATGTCAGCTGATGTTATGTACATTCGCAAAGACGCTTGCAAACTCGTTCATGCTCGCATAATGATAATCATTTAGCAAAACGAAACTGCATATAAACGATTTACGTAAATAAAGATCGTGCCCTAAGAAGATGTATTTTTTGAAATTTTATTCTTCCGTCAATGTATGGAGTTTTCCTTTAAATTATTCACGAAAGAAGATCATAAGAAAATATTTGAGCATATCATAGCGTTAAAATATGAATATATTGGATAAAGACAAAGAAGCTATGATTTATTAAGAATTTTAATAAATATCGCTGTTTTGATACTTTTTAAATTTTAGGAAGTTAGTTAAAAATATTTTCAGAGCAAATTTATATTTTTTATAATTAAAAACTGTCCTTCGACGTTATATATCATGCTTTATGCGAAATATATGATGCACTCACAGCATGCTTATTATATCATAGTTCGTAAATTTTGATATGCAACTTCCGGAATTACAAAAATTCTATCTTTGTTATTTTCATCGCGCAGTGGTTTATCTTGTCTTTTTGCGACACCGTAATTCTAGGGAAATTTATTGCAACCGTACGAATGTCCCTTCTACAGAATGCATCTTTTACGACATGTTTTTTGCGGAACTATCCGTGTTTGCCGTATCCGTTTGAGAATAATACCTAGAAGTCTCTAACCTTCCTTTATGCAGCCTCAAGTTTCACTCGGATGCACTCTCCTTGTATGCCATACTATTCCGAAAAGCATATGTACTATTATACTTACATATGTGTACACGCGGTTGTATAGAGGTGAAATGCAAAAACCCAGCAGAACCGTGCAATATCTTGCTTGTTAACATTTTGAATACAAAATAGTCACATACAGATTTTATATATAAACAATGTAATTATCTCGCGACTATATTAATTAATTTATAATTAAACATCACATGTTATTGGTATAAACTTATATAAACTTTATATAAATATCGATGTTGTTGAAGATTTGCTTTGAACGATATGTGTAATGTGTTACATTAATTTATTAAAAAAAAAAAAAATACCGAACAATTGCATATAGAGATAGCTTGAATATAATCAGTATCATATGGAAAGAACTGTTTTGCTAAAATATCTAAAAATTCAGTTAGATACAGATCTGAATAATTTTGTTGTCATTAAAATAATTACGTTGAAATACCGAAATAATATATTATATATTATATATATATAAAATATATCATTATTTTGATATAGACTAATAAAATTATTCTCAAATTTGTATTTAGTAAAATTTTTAGATAATTCAAAAAAACCGTGCACTGAAAAAAGATAATATCCAGTATCCGTTCCTGCAACTTACTTCATACACGTTTACATGAAACTCAATTTAGAGTTAAGAAAAAAAACGGCATATGTGCACTTATGCCAGTATAAATGTGCGCATAACTGCTACCTGTAGTTCCATAAACGGGAACTTACGTTGAACGTTAAACTTGTAGACAACTTCCGTAACTTGCATCTCCGGTCACGGCAAAAAATTTATACGATACCTTTGCTTCTGCATTACGAAGGATTTCGTGAGAATTAGGAGGAGAGTGCTTCGTAGAAAGAAACAAATGTTGCTCCTTAAGCAGCACTTCCATCCGAGTACGTAAGAGTATTGGCGAAGCGGACGGTAGAAGAGACAATGGAAAATAATAATTTTTAACTTTACTTACGGAAACGCAAATTTATTTTTATTATTTATATTTCTCATGTCATTATTTGTCTCAAACAAATTTTTGTCAGTTATATTTTCATATAAAATATAAATGATTGTACTTCTGTGAGATATCTGTTTTTTTATCATTTATTCGTTGCATTATTCTTCAATAGAAAAATTAATTTTTTTTTAATCATCGTTACCAGTCGTAGCTTTTGATATGTAGTTTTATTTATTTATAAAAAGCATACGACGTTAAAGAGAGAAATAAGCGAATACACATTTACATTGGAAAAGAGAAAAAAAAATCAATTCTTGATGACTTTTAATTTAATTTCTTTCTCTTTGATTAACGAATAAAAGCCACTATTGTATTTAGACCGCCGCGGAGAAAGCACAGTCGCTATGCGAGATGCTAAACGGCATTATACATGTTGCAATGTGTATCGTCGATATAATTATGTATGCGTACATCACACCCGGCAATTTGTAATGTGGTGTATAATACGATGATAAATCATTTCTGCCGTAGTCGCACTCATACATAAACATATTTAACCCTCAACACTAACGCACGACGTTAAACACTCGATTAACGTGCAAGTACATATGGCATCATACGTACGAGTGATTTCGTTTAACGACGCCATTAATTACACTGTTCATTATCAAAATTTATCGTTAATGAATCGACATCATCATCATTACGTTTACCATATAATTATGTTCGACCACAATTTTCACGAAGAAATGCAACGTATATTTGTGGCCGGGATATCACACGACTGCTTTGCGCACGACGTGTACATATTACGTCGCGTCGTATCTCGAATCAGGAACAGGGTCGAGTGCGGAAGTGTTGTTCAGGCGCGATTGTTAGAATTTGACTCTATCCAGAAACTTTGTCCGCAGGTGACGAGGAACTGCTAACAAAAAGAGCTGGCGAGTGCATTCTGCCTGGCGCTTGCCCCGCGCAGTGCACATGCAACGGCGCGACGGTCGATTGCTCAAACAAGAGATTAACTGCGATACCAAAAGACTTACCGCTTTACACGTCGACTTTGTAAGTATATACTTCTCTTAATTGGCGTGTTAAGTTACCACGTATGAAATCTAGAAAAAGGAAGAAAGAAACGACTTTGTTAATCCGACTGATCATTGATGCTATCGAGGTCCTGTCAGATAAACTCTGCAAATTCCGTTTTTCATCATTGATAAATAAGTCGTCGATAATGAAAAGATTCGACAGGCAAAAGATGTATCTTCCATTAAAAAATTTCCTTCAACAATATTTTATTTATCGTTACGTTACTAAGAAACGTACGTGGGCGTGCAAAATGAGAAAACTAAAAGCAAACTCAATTTATGTCATACAGGATGTAGCAGCATCCGCAATATATTTCATGCAGTTATGTTTGTCATGCTGAACGTACTTGTACCGCGAACATTTTTAGTACCTCCCAAAATACTATGTGACATCGCGCTGATGAAGAGGTAGTCGGTTGATATAAAATAAGGAAAATTTTTTCAAAATGTTTATGCTTTCGATATTCGAATATTAAATAATAGCGTTCGCTTTGCCAGACATTCTTGCCTTTGATCGTAATTAAAGATATTGTATAACGAGGCGCTTTTACTGAATAATGGGTAATAATTATATGTTACAATTTAGTAATAATTATGCTACTTTCAATAATGTTTGCAAGTTGTAAAAATTATTTATCCCTCTAAATAATGAATATTCTAAATAATAATGTTACATTTATACATGCAATAAGTATCTATATTAAGTAGCAATATTAGCAATATTAAGGAACGAGATTATGGAAACAATTTCGATAAATACGATAGTAATCAGCATTATGAGCTCTAATTATATTTAGCTAATAACAATTAGCATGTTAAACATAGATACATATATATATGAATTGATCATGATGAATTACAAATTGAAACAATATAATTCCAAAAGATAATCTCAAATAATTTAAAAAGTATGATTCAATTGCTCGTATAATTAAACTAAGTAATGATAGTGAAAATAAAAAGAACTATATAGTAAAGATCATTAATCCATTTTGAATTGATACGTCGTTTTACAATTTTGGCTTCCAATAAATAGTTATAATATATTTCTAGTTTACAATTATTTTACAATTAGTGTAACATTTTATTAAATATGCATTCTAGATTATTATTTTTTCATGAGAAAATATTCACTTCAAATTGTTGAGTATTGGACAAGCCAATCGATTGGTCGAGACGGTCCAGACGAGTGGTTAGGATGAATATTACTCGTCTGTAGAGAATTCTCGTCGCTCAGTTCGAATATTAATTCGATCGTTGAACCAGATAATCACCTGATTAAATCGTAGAGTGCAATGGGAAAAGAACAATGAGATTGGACTATTATTCGCAGTAAATTACGCATCTGATTTGTTCAATGGATCGACGTTTTATTAAAAAAATTAATTTCTCAATATCATTCAATAATCAATATATTAGCCCTTATAAAGAAATATAACATATATAATATATATAATACATATATTATAATACGTGGTTTTTAGCTTTTATCTTTGCTACCTTATTTGTATTTTGTATTCAAATTTATCAATGTACGTTATAAATAACAGTATAAAAATTTATCGATTCGCTTGTGATTAAATTTCCCTTTTTAAGAATTTTAAAACTATACAGTTTAAAAATAAAACAGTGGCAGAGTTATTAATAATTGTTACAGCAATTTATTATTTCATTCTATTTCAGGCATGGAACATTTTTGTACTTCGATAAATCCGAAGTTAATAGTTTTATCCGAACGTTAGAACGTATTAATTACCAACGAAGCAAAACAATCAACTGCAAGTTACACTATTGCTCAATATATATCGTGCGAACATTCTGCAATGCACCAATTTCTCTGCTCGAGAGTTATTCCAACGCGCAATTCGCAAAATTTATTGAGCGACGCATTGTTATAACGCGGTAGCGAATAAATTGCTCGGTGGGTAGTCGAAAACAAGTGATAGAGTAACGAACAGAAAGTACCAATTTTGCCGCTTTTTTTACGTTGTCGAGTAACAAACTGACCGTACATGCATATCGCGAACGTGCATGCATGTTTTGACAGTATGACAGTCGCGACTTCGTTCTACTTGCATTCCTTTCCACTTGTATGTTCACACCAGGTTGTTGAGCAACAATGAACTGGACAAGATCAAAGCAGACGGCCTTTTTGAGAAGTTGCCGGAGTTACAGCATCTGGATCTCAGGAAAAATAAAATCTCCCGCATCGAGGCGTCCGCCTTTCAAGGGGCTCACAATCTCACCGACCTGTAAGTCACTACAAGTTTCGAATTATATCGTTTTCGTAGTATAGCCCCAACCTGTTTCTTCTTTGCACATTGTCGTCGTCATCGTCGTTGTCTTTCTGGAAAACTTCGCTTTTGCCGGCACAATAGAAGCCATTCTAGAAATACCGCTGTGTAACGCCAGGATTATTTTCTTTGCGCGGTTTTCTTCTATAGTTGATATTTCCAACTTTAGAAAATCTCTCTCGAGGAATTTTCGAAGATCGCATTGTCTCTGAAGACAATTATTAAAACAATACCGGTTTTTCAAAGACTTGAGCGGTATAGTGTTTGTTGATTGCGTGTCGCAATTTGCTGAACTAAATTGCAGCTATTAATTTTTAAACAAAAGTGTCAAAAGACCGCGATGCGAATACATAATAATTAACAAAAAAAAACATAATAATTAAAAAACCTTATCAACCTGAACTTGATTTAATGCTTAAATAATACATATTTTGATGTAAATGTACATATAGCCAGTTCTACAACTGCGCGCTGGAATTATTTTCAGTCTTAAAACGCAATCTTGAACCGAACTGGAGTAGTAATACCACAAACTAATTGCCAAGTAGTTTAATGATATTGATACTAATAGGTATCCTAAACAACTGTAAATAATTTGATGCTAATAAGCATCTGAAAAAGCTGTAAATAATTTAGCATTAAATTAGCATTGAATTATTTACTGCTATTTACGCTTATTAGCAATATTATTAAATTAACTGGCAATTTAATTTATAGTGTTACTATCCCAGTTTGGTTTAAATAAGATTAAAGACATGAAAATAATTTTGGCGTGCAGTTATAGAACTGGATATATATATATATATATATATATATATATATATATATATATATATATATATATATATATATTCATATTAAAATTATTTAAGATCCAGCTCACAGATCAATAAGGTTTTTTCAATACTGTGTATTAATTTTTATTTTTCACTTGCACATTATGATTACGAGAAATATTTTTAATATATGAGATTGATAATATAATAGCATATCTGTTTCATAAAAATATTTTATCGTTCCATGAGAAATTAGATGACATACAGGAACTGAGCTTGCAATATATCAGCCATTTTACCACCATTTATTGCTTGCGATTTATAGGTAATCCAATATATGACATGGGTTATAAATATTCTTTATAATTAATAGCTATATTTTCAAGAAGACACTTCGAAGTCGAATAACGCTTTTGGACGTTATGTTCGGAATTTAAAGAATATAAAATTACACATCAAATGGTGTATCACGTTTAAAACGTCTCCGTGTACTTTCATAATGTTCATAATGCGTGTATCTATCTCGTTGGCTCAAAGAATGATATTTATCGACTCGTAAAAAGTGACGACGAATCGTAATACGACTTAGCTCGCAATCTCTTTCCATTTTGTCCGTGCGCCTCGTTTCACGATATGACGAGCTTTCTTTTCGCAGGCTTTTGTCCGAGAATAGGCTGCGAGAAGTGCACAACAAGATGTTCTCTGGCCTACCGAGCCTTAAAACACTGTAAGTACCTCGTTGGGCAAACGTACCATTTAGCGTTGATAAAACGCTATCGTGCAGTAAACGATTACTCGCATAATTCACTTTACGTAGGAATCTCCATGGTAATTCCATCACATGCGTTATGCCAGGGTCATTCGACGGAATGCCGCACATACGCGCCATGTAAGTTCGTGACTAATTAACGAATCAAATTACAGTAAGATTGTACTGTATAAAAATTGTTATTAAATTTTTTCATATTTTTTGTGTTATATTCTTTTATTTTTTATTATTCTTTATGGAAAATGCAAGCAGTTAAATAGTCGAGGAAATTTATACTAATATATCTTTAAAATAATTATATATCAGCTTTAATAATCAGAGTATAATCTTCGTGTTACTGCCTCCTTATTGTTACTATATCGTTTGATATATTTTTCGGTATCTGCAGTAACATGCAAGGTAACCCACTATCGTGCAACTGCTATCTCGCGTGGTTCGCCGGATGGTTGAGGAAACGAGATATAGCCGGAATCACTGGCCGTTGTCACGATCCACCGCGATTAAAGGATGCCATCATCAAGGATATTCCGCACCATGAATTCAAATGCAACAGTGCGTTTAATACATTATTGTACAATTTTGGTCACTTGTAGCACCTGTATATCTTACTCTCGCAATTTGTACTATTGCGCTTTATGGTTATCGATTGCTATGAATTCAAAATAGAGTACAAATATTCATGTGAAATCGATAGCATTGATTTGCATGTAAATCGATTCGTACGTATACAGAATCGAAATTAATATAACATATTAATTAAATCTGAATTTGCGAGCAACGTATTTCGAGCGTATTTCGTGCCTTTGATTTACGTATCACCTGCACTACGAAAAAAAATTTTCACGAATAAGTTAGTTACTCTCGCTGTGCATCTTTATACGTTTTCACAAACTAATATTTGTAATCTGAATTGCAAATCCTGTTAACGATCTACCAACTATTTTACACCCATCAGACGACAGCGTGGGTTGCCTAGGTGACGATTACTGCCCGCCTCAATGTAATTGCGCGGGTTCGGTGGTGAGATGTTCGAGGTCTCAGCTTACAGAGATTCCACGCGGGATTCCACCGGAAACCACCGAGCTGTATTTGGACGTGAACGACATCAAGACGATCCAACCGGAGAGGTTGAACCACCTGAGGATTCTCACCAGACTGTAAATAAAACACGCGCGCACCTTCCCGTATATCTTTCAAGCGGCTTTCGCCATGTTTAACATCCGCTTCGTTTTCAGGGATCTGAGCAACAACCAGATCGGAATGCTGTCCAATGATACCTTTAGAAATCTTACGAAGCTGTCGCATCTGTAAGTCGAATATTTATTCCGTTACTCCGGAAATTCTCGGGAGATACTTGCGAAACTGTTTATGTAATGTACAACATACGAATCTCTTTTGCAGAATCATTAGTTACAACAAGCTACAGTGTGTACAACGAAATGCTCTCGCGGGATTGAAGAATCTGCGAATAATGTGAGTCTTGTATGCAAATACTCAACTAACGTTATCATGACATATTCTTTTATTGCGAAAATATTTGTTCCTTGAATTTATGTACTAATCACACAATCTGCTATTGTTGATACTCAACATTTTACACGACTAAAATGAAGTTATTTAATATACGTAATTATTTATAATAAATTTATAAGTTAAAAAAATATCATATATTAGAAATCAAATAATCAAACGATTATTCTACTTTAATCTTAAATTTGTCGATTATCAGACCCGATTATCAGACTATAAATTTTTAATTTAAGCTAGTTTTATTTTAATCGAACAAAATGACAAATTAAAATCTTTCTACACTATAATATAAACATATGCACTATAATTTTATTGCTCTTCTCAGTTCACTGCATGGTAATGACATATCGGTCATCCCAGAGGGAGCGTTTGAGGATCTCAAGTCTATAACACATCTGTGAGTATCACTCCATTCGTAAGCTGCACACACTTGATTTTCGATACCAGCCATTTATCGATCACGATGTTTACAGTGCCCTGGGGTCCAACCCGCTTTACTGCGATTGCAGCATGCGATGGTTGGCCGAGTGGGTGAAGAAAGATTATGTGGAGCCTGGCATCGCTAGGTGCATGGAACCTCCTGCGATGAGAGACAAATTGCTTTTGACGACACCGGCTAGTGCCTTTCAATGCAAAAGTAAATATCTCATAAGCGTATATATCGATTGCGGGCAGAATAGCCAAGAGATTCCATCTGCAAATTTCGCTAAATAAATTGCTGTCCGCGAATCGCGTATCAATGCTTTATTGATACAGTAACATAGAAACGTGCGATCGTTTATAATACATCCAATTTTGACTTCAATTCTTATACTTAAATTTTCATTAACATTCATTAATATCGCTCAATAGAATATTTATCATTGAAATCGGAAATATAGATCATGAGATCCTCGACTTTGCTATAAATGGGTCATTGAATATCGATTTTTTTATTAGACATAAGAAGTATTTTTTGTTTTTTAACATTGTTTAGTATACTTCGTAGCCTCTTATAAGAAGTAACAAAAAGAATTCCTCTGGCTGCTTGGCCATTACTGATCCGCAATCGCATACTGGTTGTCGCACGTGACGATGTTTTTGATTTTTCGTAGTACAACGCGACGCAGTCTGTTTAGTTCGTGGTTTTTTGGCCCAACATCACGGTAGAGTACTAAAATTACTCATTAATCGTAGACCTTTCTTCCGCGCAGCCAAGCAGCAGCCAGCCGAAGTCTTGGCCAAGTGCGACCTGTGTTACACCTCGCCATGTGAAAACGGAGGATTTTGCGAGGCGCTTCCGGACCGGCAGTTCCGTTGCAAGTGCACGCCAGGATATCACGGGGACCGGTGTCAGCATAAAATTGACGCGTGCTATGGAAATCCTTGCAGGAACTCCGGAACTTGCAAAGTACTGGAGGAAGGAAGATTCAGGTACTTACTAAGTGCGACAGTCCAACCTTGATCAGAGTAGTAGCTCGTCGGGCTGACTTTAGAGTTGCTCGTCCAGTGGAACCCGTAGAACGTTTGCAATAGCATCGTGCTGTATCTAGACAATATTTGAGATAGACAAAATTTCTGTCGACTTTTGCAATTTTTTTATCTTTTTTTGTACGTTAGTCTTTTTGCTTGAATTTTCATAAATTTTGTTACGAAATTATATCGCGTTTACAAATGTGCGATCAAACTAATAATTTAAAATAAGCCTACCAATTTTTTAATTGCTTTGATTACTGTCTTAAGAGAAGAAATTTCGATCAAGTAAAGGATAACAGTGACAATATAAAATTTGTAACCTTCCGCGAATCAGGTGAAAAATCAACATGTATCATGTGGATGTATCTCATACCTTACGCTATTCATCATAAATATACTATATAGTAATTTAGTGTGATTGGTAACAATGCTTTCTCTCTTTCTCTCTCTTGCATGAAACCGGCAATATGCGTGCGGTACTTTTTAGGAAAATTATAGAAATTTATCTTGTTAAGTCACTCCCCATCTAGTTCACGGAGGGTTAAATATGAAGTTATATATATAGATTAAACGAAGAAAATAGTATAAGTTATTCATTATATAAAGAAAATATAAAGTTATATAAAGATTTATCCTTAAAACAGTAATCTCAGATTCACCAAAAGAGAGAATCCTAATATTGCTGAGTAGTGTTAAAAATATATAGATTTGTACAATTTTATAATTCGAAAGCATTGATTCTCTTTATTATAACAATTTCGTAGATATTATATTAGTAGAACTTGCACGTTGCCAAAATTATTTCACGTGAACCAAATAGTTCCTTGAACATCTTCGTTTGAACATCAAAGTAGATGTAAATATGCACGATATGATTATATATATACATATATAGAACATTGCATCTCGAAGCTTAAATTTGACAATATTACTGAATAAAAAATTGTCTTTCTAAGTTGCTATGATATTTTGACAACTCCGACGCGTCGGGCTGCTTAAAGTGACGCCCGAAGTGGAACACGATCGGAGCATTCGTCAAATTCCAGCTCTCAACACGCGTAATAAACGGGACCCTCTGCACATGAGCCCCGAGGAGTGACGACTGCAGGCTATAAACTGCCGACGGCGCTGTCAATAACCTGCTCATAAGAGAGCGTTACTTGTTGCGATTATCGAAAAATCGAAGAACCGAACTTTTGCACGGAGAGCGTATACATGTCAGATCGATTGCAAGTCTAAAATTCATATTTATTTCTAACGATATTCTGTACAATATTTGTCTTCGTCTTTATTGCTTATATATTAAAGACAATGATAACAATTTAAAATTATAGTAATAATTATACACAAATAGATTTCAATAACGTAATAATTATTTATTTAATATACAAGTTAATTATTTTAAAATTAAATTATATTATATATTTAGCCTACTCTGAATTAAAGAATAGAATTGCATTATGTAACTTATAATTTCTTTTCTAAAGATTAGTGCATCATTCAAATTTTCCAAATTTGTTTTTCCTATCATTCCTCGGTAGAAGCATTTAATTATCAAATACGCGCTATAAACGCGTAGAAATCGAGGAAAGAGAGAAGCAATGTCGGCGGTTTATCACCCGTGGTAAGGTACCTTTGGCGGATCTACCGCGATCGCATGTCAGGCTCAATGTCTCGATTGACGTTCAGTCGGTGTGTGACAGTTGCGACTGCGCCCCCGGGTACAAGGGACTTCGATGTGAAAGCAACGTCGACGACTGTGCCAACAACAGGTGCGCTAACAACGCAACCTGCGTCGACCTCGTACAGGCCTATCGATGCGACTGCACCCCAGGATTCATGGGAGAATACTGCGAGGAGAAGATACCCTTCTGCACAAAGGGTCACGACCCCTGCGAGAACGGAGGTCGATGCGTCGACCACAAGACCCACTACAGCTGCGAATGCCCAGTCGGCTTCACCGGCCTCAATTGTTCCACAAACTTGGATGACTGTGTCGATCATATGTGCCAGGTATGTACGGAACATCTTGAGTTAACTGCATTAGCTACGTGCAGAGAAACCTGATCAGTGAGTGCTTAATTCTTTTTTAATATGATTAGCTGCCTTTAGTTCTTCGCTGAATCTAAGTGTAAAGTCTAATCATATTAGAGAATTATTGAACGCTCTTTATTACTTACACAGCATGACAATTTTCAGAAATATTTTATTGCGTGATTTGAAATATTTTAGAAATTTTCATGAAATATTTTTAAAATATATATTATATATATATATAATATTTTTAAAATATTTTTGTGCAAATATTTTAATGCAATATTTTAAAGTGTTTTGCAAATGTTTACAAAATATTTTTGAAATATTTTATTGAAATATTTAAAAAAATATTCACATAAATATTTTACGTTATGTAAGCAGCTTTCTGTTATTTGGCTGCAAATGTAAAATTCTTTAATATAGTCTTGCCCTTTCTTATTAGGTCTAAACGTATAAATCAATCATATTAAAGACTCTTATAACTACAGTTGCAAAACTATTTTTTTGCTGAACAGTTATATTCTATCGATCACGGGCATGCGATCGCCGTGGATTTATTTCTTCCGAACAAAATCACGCGTTGTGCTAGGTATTCTCGGTTTTCTCGTATAACGAAGCCATTGTATATATATATACAGCATATAGTA
>NW_011626951.1:2438950-2501478 GCF_000204515.1 Acromyrmex echinatior
CGCTTTATCGCATTAACGTATCGATTGTTATAAATTCCATGCCTTATTGTGTACAATAAATGATTAACAAAATATATAATTTTATGCATTAATAAATGATTATAAACTTTTTGAAATAATACGCACGGCAAAAGTCGGAGTAAATTTTATATTAACCGATGTATTTTTTATTAATGTTTAATCAATGTTATAAGATATTAAATAATTTTATTTTCAGTTATATTTTTAAATATTGTTTTTTCTCTTTGTTGTGATGAACAATATTAATTAAATATCTTTAGACTTTATAATAATGAATTTTGTAAGCACCGCGATAAAGATTTTCATAATATACTTTTAATATACTTTTAAAATTTTATGCACTCTCCCCCCCCTCTCTCTCTCTCTTTAAATAAACAATATTTAAAGTACTGTTGTTGAGTGTAAAATTCATTTAAATAAGTAATTACGTATTGTAGAAGTCGCGTGTACGAGCGTACCTATCTGTATGAGGTCGATGATATCTGTTTCATTTTATACCATAGGAATTTATTTTCTCGTATCGCTTACGGTTGCGACAATCGCAATTAATTTCTGGCTACCGCATTAACAATTCCCTTTTACATTCATAGCGGTTGTAATAATAGTAAGTACTTTTCTTTTTGCATTAAAATATATTCTAATTTTGATAACAAATTTTATAATTCTTATTTTTGAATTGCTTATGCATTACATTTATAGATGGGTTTAATACGCGGATATACATATGTCTCTTTGCATTTCATTTCAGGAAGTATTTCTCGGTTGAATCATTTAACGTAGTATCGATTTAATTCAGTACAGTATCAACATGAAAACTCAAACTTAGCGACATAACTTGACTTGCATGAAAGCCAAACTTTTATTTGACTATCGACTCTTAAATAGAACTCCAACTCAGGCAGATATGATCTTCCGAGAGGAAGAAACTTTACAGTCGCGAAGAGCTACGACCCAGAAGCATAAAGTTGGCGTATGAAATTTTATGCGAAGATTCTTCTTCGCGGTATTATATGCCGGCCAAATTTCATTTGAGTGTTTGCACAGAGTACAGAAACTGGTGTGGAGTTTTCGGCTTTGTGGCGCTAGTTCTAAAGCCACGGTAGTATATCACGTTCCAAGCTTTCTAAGCTTCCGTGAATGGCGCGGAATTGACCTACAGAAGCTGTCTTTCTATGAATTTTCCATCTCCATACATTGGACACATTCTGTAGGGTAACTCCGGTATATACGCTGCACCTATCAAAAATTTAATTTATTAAATATTATTTACTATATGTTTAAAATAAACAAACTATATGTAGAAAGAAACTTTATACTGTCTACTATTATGAAAAAAATTAGAAATCCGAAATATTTATTTTTCATATTAAAAAATAAACTTTTTGAAATTCTTACATTATCGCTGTATATCCCATAGGGATGGAATATATGGCTATTCATAGGGGGAGAGAGGGTATGGCTCATAAAAAATTTACAAATAATGCATACAAATAAGACGTAAAATGACACAATAACTTATAAAATAAATTTATAAGTTTATAAAGTTTTTTATTAAAGAATAAGAAAATGTTAAATATGTATATGAAATAATAAATAATAATTACAATCTTTCTACATATATTGTGTTATGACATGAGGTACATATTTCGTATAATGCGCTTATTGCATTTAGTACACTGAATTCAATCTGCGCACTTTGTATACTTTGGGCATAAATCTCTTAAAAAGGCCGTATATCCCAAACAAGTGGGATATACAAGACAACTAAACAAAGAATACGAAAGCAAAGCACTTGTATTTTACTGTACAACATATTTTACTATTCCACGTATGTATCACGAAATAATCACTAAGTCTTTTACACGCCCTACAGATCATTTTATGTACGTAGATTATAATTTATAGTGGCGTTACTTATAACAAATCTATTCAACTTACAATAATTTTATTAATATTAACAGTAAAAAACTGAAATCATAACACAATATTAATATAACATAAAGGTATGTAACAGAGTAGTTGCGGGAAAATTATCTCCATTCCTTCTATTTTTCCTGACTTCTAGTAAATCTCAGCGCAGCGTATTTGCCGGAGTTACCCTATGCAGTTCAAATAACTTAATACTAACAGTTTGCAATAATACATTTTACATGTAACTTAATTGGAAGACTTATTACTAGTTATCTTGAGCTATTATTAGTTATCTTAATTATAATAATGATTAACATATTTAAATCGTTATATTACATAATAACATTATTTATTTTTTTACATAATAACGTTAAATATCAAATTGCTTCTTGGCTTGAGCAGAATTTTGAATCATTGATAAGATTACCACGTGTAACTCGCAGGGGGGATATATTATTACACATATGTGACTTAAGCTCCAGAATACATGGCCTTTAGTTTGAGACTCTACACCAGGCATGTGAAACTGGCGGACCGCTCGATGATTTGTAACCCTCTGCTAGTAGTTAGTTGCATCCAGTTTGTGCGCGTTCCTATCTTATCCGTAAACTTACTGACATTAATTAGACGATTACATTAGAAATGCATTGACATCAAGATTATTACTTTAGTTTAGCTTCACTTTCATAATGTTTTATTTTACATATAATATTTTTTAAAAATTTCTTGGATTTTAATTAAAAATCATAATTAAAACTTCATTATAAGGCATAATTATAAACATTTTTATAATGTGCTTTTTATGATAATATTATAACGTCGATATTTTTTCTTTTCCATTTTCTTATAAATTTTCTAATCTTGTAAAAAATATTTCGGAGATTTCTTAATGAGAATCTGCCGTTGAAGATGTAACTGTTGAAGCATTGAAAATAGGTGTTAAAGACCTTTTTATCATCGCTATATTTTTCACTCCTGATTTCGAATTTTAATTGCCACTTTTGTAAATTGTAATTCGTTTGTTTCGCAGAACGGTGCTACTTGCATTGACGGCATAAACAATTATGAGTGCAAGTGCGCGGCGGAGTATACAGGGAGATACTGCGAGGCTGCACCCTCGACAGCCATGCTGTATCCACAGACAAGTCCGTGTGCCCACCACGACTGTCAGCACGGTGCCTGTTTTCAGCCAGCTCCTGCCTCCGCCGCGGACTATCTTTGCCAGTGCCATCCCGGCTATACCGGTAAGTAAAAAAAAATCATTGTCTTCTGTTAAATATCTTTAGTAATTGAGAGACGTCTCCCCATATAGAGATTATGTCTCCCAATCAATTTTATTTCAGAATCTGACAATTTTTTACTACCTTTTATCATGTGTGATTCAAGAATTTGCTAATTTAACATGGCGTGACCACTTATCCATCATTTCAGGAAAACGATGCGAGTACCTGACGAGTCTGAGCTTCGTGGACAATAGCTCGCTGGTCGAGCTAGAACCGCTACGCACGAGGCCCGAGGCAAACGTGACCATCATATTCACGACCACGCAGGAAAACGGGGTTCTTCTCTATGATGGACAAAGCGACGGACACATCGCTGTCGAGTTCTTTAATGGGCGGGTCAGGGTTTCGTACGACGTAGGTAATTATCCTACTTCGACGATGTACAGCTACGAGATGGTGGCCGATGGCAAGCCTCACATGGCGGAGCTTCTGGCGATCAAGAAAAATTTTACAATGAGGGTCGACCGGGGTTCCGCCAGGAGCATCATCAACGAGGGTCCGAAAGAGTATCTCAAGCTTGTCACGCCAATGTTCGTCGGTGGCGTAGCGCCAGAAGTTGCTAAAGTCGCATTTACCGACTTTCATCTTAGAAATATTACGAGCTTCCAAGGTAATTTCTTTTACGACACTGAGAAATATCGCTAAGATTAATTAACATTCTTATATTATAACTTTAATAAGTGACATTGACAGAGAAGTGCCGCCATTATGAAAAAATAGAATAGTTTTAATAAATTGCAAAGAAACGTGTTCTTATACCACGACATAGAAATAAATCGAATATTCAATTCTTTATTTTAATTAATTATTTTAAATAATAATTTTCATGAAAGTAAAAAAATTATTGAACTTTAAATTATATATTTAGCAAATTATAAAAAAAGATTGTATAATAATGTTATAACGAAACCATTCGGTTAGGAATATTTCAAAGATTTCACGGATGATTTGTGCTCTACACCACTACTAGTTCCAACACCGATACTCTGCGGTTCCTCTGGGAAACGATAGTTGTCGCAAACTCGGAATATCAGCCACAAATTTGCAACTTGCGGAGACCTCATTTAATATTCGGTTACATTTTTGATGTCCCCCGGCGCAATACTACGATTTACTACGTTTGCATATAGTGTACGAAATAATATGTAGCACGATATGTAACCGAGAGAAACTAGATTTGAAAAGTTTCGCGACAATGCGAAAATTCGTGATCAGACTGCATCATACAGTATAATTTGTATTTTAGTTATATTTGGACTTTCTGTGTTATAAGATAGGGAAGCTGTTTCAACAATGAAAGTATATCGTTGACGTCAATCACTGAAGTTGAGCGTAACGTAGCTTCTTATGAGAATTTATGCAGGCGCGAATGCGTGCTTGCGTCACTTATGTTCTTACTCAATTGCATTGTAACGTTCGGTACACATTCCCATGCCACCACTCTTTATATAGGATAGAGCAAAAGTTTCTTCCTCGCCAGATCCATTAAAAGTTTCCTTGCTTTATCTCAGGCTGCATCTCCGAGATGTGGATCAATCATAAGTTGGTAGACTTCAGCAACGCCGCAAAGATGCATCGCGTTACTCCCGGATGTGCTGCTAGCGAGGAGGAAGCCGATGAAGCGAGAGATATTGTTGAAGCTGAGGGAATTAACAGTAGTGGTAGTAACGAGGAGATCATCCCACAAGAGCACATACCTCGCGAACATTCTGGTATGTTAATATCAGAATTGCTGTAATTGCTGTTTATGCAATGTTAACTTGACTTATTAAGTTAAGAATAGTTGACATTTGAATTTTTTTAATTGAAAATATTTTTAACTATTTACGAATAACATTGGGATGGATTTTTAAGAAAATTTTATGTAAAAAATTTTAACAATTAATTACAATTATAATTAACGTATATAAGTATAAATAATTGAACAACATAATCACTCAACATCTTGCATTTATGAAGTATATTAAATTATATATACTATAAGTATATATAATACAAGAAATTGCACATTAAATTGGATTAAAAAGTAAGAAGAAATTATTCTATTGTAAATTAATTCAAAATTTTTATATATTTTTGATAAAAAAATATGTATTAATTATAGATGTCATTATGCCGGTAAGTGGACTGGTGCCTTCACACGCATGTATCGGACATGAATGCAAAAAAGGATCCCAATGCATACCGTCGCCATATGGTAATAGCTATTCTTGTCGATGTCAAACTGGCTGGCAAGGACGATACTGCGAGAAAGGTGATTCTTCCCTCAATATTATTGTATATAGATTACGAATACATATTTATTATAAAATAAGCTTATTACATTTTCTTTTCAAGACATTCTTTTTATTATTGCAATGTGTGTGTGTGTGTGTGTGTGTGTGTGTGTGTGTGTATTTAATTGACAATACCCTTGAGTGTTCATCCACTTTTGATAATAAAATTAATATCAATATCGTAGCACCGACCTGTCGCAAGGAGCATACCAGGGAGTACTACAGTGAGAATGGATGTCGAAGTCGACGACCCGTGAAGCTTGCTAAATGTTGGGGAAGTTGCGGCAATTCTTGCTGTTTACCGCGGAAGACTAAACGGCGCAAGGTATAAAAAACATTTGTATATCGATTAGAAAGAATTTGTGAATTATTTGCTTTTCGACAGAAAAATGTGTTGATTCTATTATAATATATAATTTTCAATTGACTAAGAATATTCTCTCCACGTAATGTCAAATTGGAGTAAACTAATATTGTATCAACATTTATGTTATAAGAACCTCCTATTTCTATTTCCCTCATTTTAGACAGCACACCGAGATAAAATATTAAAGCTTATATCGCTCTTGTTCCTGTTAATTGATATTAAATTCCATATTAGAGTCACGATCGGACAAAGCAAGTAAACTATTTCATCTTCCCAAGTGATCGATCGCGCACGAATCATTCGAAGCAGCTGCGTCAATTACTGCAATTATATTCATTAAGTTCAGACCGGCGGTGGCAACTCCCCTGCCGTTATGCCGATAACGATCGTATATGTAGTCATTATAAACAATTGTGTATTAATTTCAGGTTCGATTAATTTGCGCGGACGGCATGCGGTACACTAAGGACGTTGACCTGGTGCGTAAGTGCACGTGTACCCGCAAATGTTACTAGCCAGTCGACGCATCGCGGCCCGAGTCTCGTCGGCGCGCATCGAGACGTAAAACGAGACCGAGAAGAAACCCCCGGATCCGAAGCAGCATTCCCGAGCGTACTTTCACGTGTCCTCCAAGATGACGAAAGGAACGACAACGGGGGCGACGAGGGCAAGCGCTACGACGTGCCCTCGGCATCCTCATGCGAGACGTACGTGAACGAGAAAGTGCGTGAGGAAGTGCAGGCCAAAACTAGATGGACACACATATAGCTGGCTCAGTGTGATATGTATTATTAAAAAAAAAGAAGAAGAGAGAGAAAGAGAGAGCGAAAGAGAGAAAGAAAGCGAGAGAAAGAAAAAGCAAGAATATATTGTACGTAATATATAGCTACGGACTATCGATATCGAAGCAGTTAAACGTATACTAGGTATTATTCGTATATATAATGATCCGACATAGGTATATAACGACGAAAACGCGGGCGGAAGGATGAGCGCGAGCGCGCGCGGACAATGTGTCCGTATATTTGCGATCGCGGACCACGCACGCGGGCGCTTGCGTGTTCGTAATGTTACGCACGAGTGCGTACGATTACGCCGTTGATTTAGCGCGGAATGGACCTAACTGGTAATAGGGGATTCGCGGCTGCGTACAAATAGGCTTCCGTAATCTTCTTATAGGATATATACGCGCCGCTTTTTGTTTAATACGTTTCCGCAGTTGTAATCTCTATTGATGCTTTGATGCAAGCATCTCGATGTAATCTTTTTCAAAAATTATTATTCAAAAAATGTATTAACTGTCTTGTGTTATAACGAAGATATTTGGAAAATATTGCAATTAAGTTATCTGAGCAGTTTTACTTGAACTACTTGTAAAGCAACACTCATTACGCTATAGTTATAAAATTAACGTCTGTCTAATCTCTCTGTGTAATCTTTTAAATTAAATTTATTGTTTCCAAAAGTTGTTCGTATTTATAAAAAGATATTACATAGCGATAGAGATTAGTGACAATCGTAATTTCTTGAAGATTTATAAATGGTCGACCGCGAAACTTAGATCCATGTTAGGTCTATCTTTCCTCCAGCGAATTTTTACACTAAACGCGAATCTTTGATCGCATAGCTATTTCTATCTACTGAGCAATGGTCTTTGAATTTTTGCAAGAGAAGATTTACAAAATATGTGAAAAATAGCAAATGAGAGAGAGAGAGAGAGAGAGAGAGAGAGAGAGAGAGAGAGAAAGAGAGAGAAATGTTTGTGAAAATAGCGTGAATGGCTACAATACTTTTTCGCAAATTGTTTGATTTCGATACACTTCGCTTGGCTACAATACACACGCGAGCGAGCAATGTCGTCGTAGCCAATAAACGAAACGGAGGCAAATAAAAGAGAATGACAATGTGTTTCTTGTCTTTTTCATCAGTTTAGTTGCAGTGCTGCCAATTTAGCGTTTCAGCTATCACTTTAACTGCACAATCTTTAGCTAGTATGGATATTAGGCCGCTTGTAAATCGTAATAAACACGATAATCAGAGAGGACAAGCAATTATGCCGTTAAAGAATCGACATATAGAGTCATAATTACGTGAATAGGTCACAAGTAAGTGTCTAACTAAATGTAAAATATATTTTAAGCATAGAAGAAACTTAATTGAAAGTAAGCCGTCAACGTCTTCTTACCTCACTTCACCGACAGCAGCAGTGGGAATGTAGCTTTATTTTTGAAAAAGTCAAGAAATCACATCGTGCGATCGAGATCGCTGGAACTGTATCGCGTTTCGAAGTGCGCTCTTCAGAAATTTTATACTTTACGGCCTAATATTACGTTTCAAGGCGCAAAATGCAGTCTACAGGCTGCACGGAGCAATGAGAGATTTGCGTTCAGATTGATGCAGCAGATAATAGGAAAACGAATTATGGAGGAACGGAGCAACGCGCGTATATTAACGTTCGATCAAGTGATCGCGAAACGGATGTAACTATATAGGTCAATCGTCGGTAATCCGAAAACAAGGACTTCACCGATATAAAACCGCGTAATTATTTTTGTATAAGCGCATTATTTATATACCTAAGCTAATTTGCTATTAGTTTAATCAAGAAGCGTAATTCGTTCGTATACCACTTAAGCCCGTATTAATGTATGGCGTAATACGTACCTACCTTATATCTATTTATGCGTATCTATTTTTCCCCTGGATAATTGCATCGCATCTTCCACTGCCAGTATTTATATGTATTTATTCCGTTTCCTTGTTTCACTCATACTTATGTTATGTAAACTGTTTCTTTAAACATATACATTCACTTAGAAGACGAACGAATATCTCTCGACGTGCTTCGCTATTGTCCTTCACAATTTTAACGCGATCTTGCCGCCTAGAGTGCGCCTCGCGAGAAAGTACCAATCGTAGAATTTATATAGACGTAGCTTTTGGCCGCTAAATGTTCAACGGCCATACGATTTAAATCTTATGGCCTGCGTATCTTTTTAGAGTTTTGTCTCGAAATTCACTGCCATCATACGACTGCCACGCTTGACGATTGTCATGTTATTAGCCAGTTTTTGCCATGCAAGAGAGAATATGGAAAAGATATCTGTGTATTGAAATACAGATTTTTTAAATATTTTTTTTTTACTTAGCTTCACAATTGACTTTATTCAGTTTTACACAGAAAGTATTTTTATTTGTATTTATAGTAAAAATGGACAAATAGTGAAAAATATAATATTTAAATTATAAATACATACGATATCATCCATCTATTAATAGCCAGAGCCGAGGATTTTTATTTGTCTTCATGTTTTCTTCTTTACATACTGTAAACGGAAAAATAGGTGTACCGTGATCATATAAATATGATATAATATATAATATGATTTACTAGTATTAATAGTCACATAAGTTCCCTATGCCATCTTTTTTTATGTTTATAAGCGTCTTGGTTGTCGATATTTTATCATTCGAACGAATGTCTGTGAAACACTCGAAGTTAGCGCCTGTCGGAAAACAGATTTTGTATTACAACTCTGTACATTTGGTCCAACGAAATACAAATAAACATACGTAAGCCAGCATACGTTCATTCGTCGTATCGATAATCCATTGCAATACATGATTTAATCATTTATACTATCTTTGATGTACGCTCCGCATTTAGCATTAAAGTGCAAAGTTGCAAAAGCATGACTAATCAACGTTATCACGAATTGAAAATTGCACGAGTATATTTTATTCTAAACACAAATTGTATATAAATGCGTTTCTTTATATATGTAATAATACAACGTTAATTATAAATAAAAACCTATCAATTGGGAAATAATATATTCTAGCGTTTGTAGCAAAATCGTTACTATGATTTTACGTAATTTACAACGAATCCGTACGCGTAACATGTTAATGTCATATAAAATTATAATACAAAGAAATACATGACATTTATCACAAATTGTGCATCTATATTGGACAATAATAAAAGAGAATGCCCGTAATAATGTAATATACTTTTATGTCGTCCGGAATTCCTGTAATTCGTATTTATATATTTATTTGATATGAATGTTTAACATATTTTGTGATCAATGGAGGGAGAAGATTGGCGCATGCAACCAAAATGCATATTATTTGACTTTCATTCTCTCGCAGAACATGACGAATATATTTACGTCGAGTTATCGAATCATACACTTCGAGGGACACACACCTCAACCTAGACATTAGCAATGGGAACGAAATCTTTTACTTGATTTTACAGAAGAAAGTCTTTTGAAAATGTCTCTTCGATTCAGTTGTAATTTCTTTATTCTTCTCGTCGCGCTCGGTATTTACATCGTATAAAATAAAGAAATTTATCGCGTAAAATCTACGACTATAAAGAAAATGAAATATTCTTTGTCTTTTGATACTTTGTAATAATCGGTGCAAGAATCAAAGAAACTATTTTATCGTCTGCAAATCCAAGAATTTAATTACGTCACGTAATCAAAGGAAAGCTGATAAATAAGAATCAAATAGAAGAAGGATGTTATTAACAAACTGTTTCGAGACTGGATCTGCGAATAGCACTAATATATAATATTTATTGGCGCAAAATTATATATAATATTTATTTATACCTGACAATTTGCAAAATTATAATCTAAACCAAAATAGATTAAGTAAATTAAATTTTTAATACACTTTCATGCTAAATGTGTATTTGCTTTTATATGTTTAATTTAATGAACGCAAACACAAAGATCTTAATATAATGACATTAAGACTGCTACATTTAGATAGTGTATTAGATAACAGTGATAATTCATATTATCACTGTCAGTATAGTATTATGTTTCCTGCATGATGGATATTATTTGAAAGTAAATTTTATTTTAGAAATTTTCTATATATAAATTTATTTTTTTCTTTTTAATAAATCCACTTGCTAGTGGCTTCGAATGCCTTTATTTAGGGAACTTATGTGAATAGAAATTGGCAACATTCCACATGCAGGCACTAGTTAATTAAAAGGAGCAGTTAGTCTATCTAAATATCAACAACAACAAAATTTTAATTAAAAATATAATCTGAATAAAACAAACGAGATAAATTTGCGGAACAATTACATGTAAAAGATATTTTTAAAAATATAGTATGACCAAAATTATAATTTATTTCAACATATTAATAATGTAAAAGAATTTTAAAAATATAGTATGAACCAAAATTATAATTTATTTCTACATATTAATAACGTAAAAGAATATCTGAATTATATTCTAATTTTATGGATTAAAAATGTTTTCGTAAAAATTATGTTTTTTTTTATATTTTTTTATATTTATTTCAAATCTTATCGGCTCTGCGGATTATGAAAATCAATTATATAGCAATATTTTTGAAAATATTGCAATATTGAGTTTACTTTCGATCTTCGAGATTATGTTAAAATACAATGTTATAATGAAAGTTTGATAATACTTCTTTTTTAACAAATAATGTCACTTCAGGATGTCCAATAATGTATCCTGAAAGTAAAGTGACATGAATAAACGAATTGTGTGAAAGAGATAGCGAGAAAGTGTAAGCGTCAGTGAATACGGTATGTTGTCTGAAAGATGTTTAGAATGAGTATGCCAAGGTATAACGAAGCGCGCAAGGTAATGAGTATAAATGTGTTTATTGCGCAAGCACGTTTTACCAAATAACAATGGAATACTGCATGCCTAGAAATACTCTAGCTCTATACTGTAGCTATTAAATTAGATTATTAGCGTAAAAGCAAAATGTCTATGTTTATATAAATTATAATGTAATAAATTCTCGAAATATATGAATGCTATTAAACGAACGTATGTGAAGTTTAATATATTTTTATTAACAATTTGTGTATAAATTAAATGTAAAACGCACGTTTATCATAATTATATTACACGCGTAATGAAAGAAATTTTACGTTGTATATTAATAAAATATAAATCGTTATTTCTTTCTATATCTTATTACTTTTATTTAAAAATTAAGCATTATTAGAAACTTCAATTATGCTCATTGTCGATCAATATTTTGTAAAATTGAGTAATAAGATTGATTATTTGTTTTCTTCTAATCTCGACATTTATATATTGCGTTTTATAAACATGTAAAATGAAGAGATAATCGATCAACAAAAATAAATCCTTATGTATAGCTAAATAGCTGATTATTTTTATGAAATATGTCAAACATCAACATTTTACGAGAGTTTTTAAATCATATATATTTTTAAATTATCTAGCTAAGCTATATATAAAGTTGGAATTTTGCGTTCTCTGCATTAATTCCATTCATTAATTTAGTTTGCACAACTATTGGACTAGAACAAAAGTTCCTACAAACTACAAAATTTAATCAGCTGTAACGTTGTTAAAAATAAAAAAAATTTAAATTAAGAAAAAGATTTTAAAGCCCTTTATCTCATATTTAAAAGGTCACTATATCTTTTGAGTTTCTGTAAATTTGGTAATTTATATATAGGAAACTACGAGCTGGACAAGATGGGAAGTTTTCTTTTCATTCTGTATGCCTGTCACGTATCAAAAAAAACTTGCGAAAATTTTTGACTTTCTAACGTGAAAGCTTAAAGTTTTCTCTATATGATAATCTTTTTTTTAATATTCTTAAGATTTTTTATTACTAATAACGGATTAGATAAAAAAAGGTACTTAATTTTTACTTTGGTTGCTCATAACTTCGTTAAAAGTTATCGTATCACAATTCAAAAAACGGATTCTTAAAGCTGAAACTTTGCTTCATCGAACGGTCAATTGATAATTTTTTTAAACATGTATATATAATACAAAGTAGCGTTACTTTCAATACATACATCAGTTTTTTTTTTAGTTACATTTTTATTAATTCAATTCAAATGTTTTGTCATTTAGTTTCTCGTGTATTTATTATCCGTTCTTTAAATTTGTACATGCAAACACCAAATATTTAAATAATGTTTCAATTTAAAAATATTTTGTAAAGATATCTTTATTCTATAAGGTAAAAATAATTTAGGGAAATTTTCTTGCCATGTTTATTGTATATTAATGTTAATTTGTTTCCAAATATTTGCAATATCAATTTATAACATAAACAAAATTACAGGTTTCTGTAACATTATTTTCAACGTTATCTAAGTCTGATATATATCTTCACTCTACATTATTCGCTGAAGATGTAAAACACATCCAAATACTTAGAAATCTACTAAATTCACAGAGTAAAATCTTTTTATCGATTGAATGCTGCACAAATTCACAATTAAAGAATATTGCTCAAAGATGTTTTCTCTTCAGGAAAAATTCTTTTTCTAGTTCTTGTTATCCGTTGGTATTAAATTTTATTATCGTGTTTAACCAAACAATTCCAACTAACTCGATTTTTTCTGCATCTCTTGAAAGATTTCTTACATTATAGTTTATGTTATACATTAAAAATTCACTAATTTTTCAATAAATAGAAACAAAAAAGAATTCTAATAGAATAGTAATATTTTAAATTATTCTTTATGACTTTTCTATAAATCAAAAATAATAATACTCTAAAATTATTAAGAATTTATAAAAAGTTACATAAAAATGATTTAGTACATGACAAGATTATAACAAATTTATCTTTTTAAAAAAAGATAAAAAAAGCACCAAGTGTGTGTGCTTCTCTCAGAAAAAAAATCGTTACATAAATTATTATGTAACGATTGTTACATAATACATGTACGTGCTGTACGTGCTCCTTGAAAAAAAATTCTTGTACATTGGAAGTATACGTAGTCACACAAAACTTCCAAGTCCAAACCTATTTCAAATCTATTTTCCAAATTATGAAAGTATATATTATAATAATAATTTTTTTCAAAAAATGAAGCCTTTAAATTGCTTTAATTATAAACAGAAAATATATTTCGTTAAAACACTAATGTTATATAACTACTTTTAAACAAAAATACATGAAATTAAGAGCATTTAATTAAAATAAAAAAATTTTAATATAAAAAACTTGATGTCGCTAGCAAGCTTGGTCTTCCATCATAATAATGATAACGTATCTTAATATTAAATTTAACATTTTTGAACATTGCATCGCGATATCTCCATTTGTTTGTAGGATACATAGATAATAAAAACAGTTTAATTATATAATTTAAACTGTTGTCCATTGAGACTACTCAGAATTGATCAACTGAGTATTCTCAATGATCCGATAATCTCGGATGCTCGCAACTTGCTGACTCGCGTAAAAACCACAGACTTTTATATAGGGTGGGCCATCTATTGATACGTTTTTGAATTTCGTCGTATGGCAACACCGAACGAGCTACAGACCCGAAATTTTGACAGTTTATTAGTCATACCGTCCGCGGCACGAAACAACATGTTTTCTCTTGAAGAGCGTTTTGAAATTTTAAAAACTTATTTTCAAAGTCAGTGCTGTGTCGCCGAAACTGTACGAATTTTGAAAAGAAATATGGAGCACCGAAGGAGCTATACGCAAATTGGTGAGGAAAGTTCGTGAGAAAGGGATGTTAGTGGATGACAGAAGTGGTCCCAGAGCTCGGACAGTGCGCACACCCGAGAATATTGAGGCTGTGGCCCAAAGTGTGAGACAATTCCAGCTTTGAAAAACAATAGTCCAAAATGTCATTAATAATTGGGGTGACCGAATGGCATACTGTAAGGCCAGTAGAGGGAGCCACATGAACGAAATCGTTTTTCAGTCTTGACGCGGATACTTTTAGCTTCACAACAAAAAAAAATTAATAAAAAATATCAATGTATGCTCATTTGATCGCATTTTTAAAAACGTACCAATAGATGGCCCACCCTGTATATACTACTAAACTGCTAACTCCTTAGGACAAGTATATGTGAAATAGACCCCAATTGATAGTTCTGCGCATGCGTCACAAATATACCCAAAGGAATGCAGTATGACTGTGTTTTGCATCAATTATTTACAGCTAAACGTATAACTTTATGAAAGTAATGTGATCTCATAGCGAAAAATATTGTTTTTTTTTGGAAGAGAAAGTCCATACAGCACAAAAGATTGAAGCAAAATATTGCTGCAATGTTACAATATTGCAGATTGCAATGTAACATTGCTGAGATGTAAATTAACAATATGCCTGCAAAATGTCAGTAATATCCTCCCTGTAATATTCCAGAAACGTTGCAAAACTATAATTCTTTAAATGTATAATAATAACATATAAATATAATTTTTTCTAATATTTATGTAGTATAGTCTTTTAGTTTAGCAGCCGTTTTTATGATATAATAATTAATGTAATCCATTTTTATATTTAAATAACAAATTTATCTATTATTATTTGACGGCCATTTTATTAGCTAAGTTTCATATTTATTTTAAATATGAAATCAAAAGATTTTGTATAATATCGAATTTGAATACAATCAATGCATCATTAATGGATAAGACGATAAGCAAGCTTAGCGTTTTAAGTTGTTAAAAACGATTTATCGAAATATTAATTATGTGATCATTGATGTATTTGTGATGTGACCGCAAGAATAAACCAGCGCCTGAACTTTATTGATAAATTTCATACCGTCATTTTTTAATCGATTTCAATTGACTCGAAGTGGCTTCGAATTAAAAGGAATCACTGCGATTAATTTAATCCATGATTAACTTACCAAGCGACTGTATTATTATGTTAATGTGGATAATATTTGTAATTTGTTCGGGGCACATATATGCATGCTTTATCTTTACGAATAAATTTATCCTTCAAAATTAATACATTTATTGGAATATTTTATGATTTTATCATAAAAAAATTGTTTTATAGAAAGCACAGAAATACTAATCACTAAAAATACGATTTGTAAAAAAATTAAAGTTAGTGAGATATATCTATTAGGTGTACAAATAAGCCGTACAATCCGCCGTTTTTTATCAAAAATTAAGCATTTATTGTGAAAAAACGATACATAATGTTTTATTGATGTAAGTCAAAATGTAAGTGCAAGTTCTTTTTGCATTTGGCACGAATCTTCATTCAATAATGCTTCCAATTCCGCGTCTTTGTACATTTTCGGCCTTCCGCTACGTTCTTTGTCTTCGACGTCAAATTCACCGTTCTTAATTTTTTGAAACCATTCACGATAACTTTTCTCACTTAAGGCAGCCTCACCATATGCTTTTACAAGCAATCGATGAGCCTCAGCTGCAGATTTCTTCAAATTAAAGAAGTAAATCAAAAGTTCCCGCAAATGACGCTTATTCGGCTCAAAACTCGGTATTTTCGCACAAAAAAAAATATATAATGCTGATACAAAATCGCTAGTATTTCAAGGTTATGTTGTTGACAGATGTCCAACCTTATATAATGTTTTACATCAGACAATTTTAACCATAGCTTGCTAGTGGCACCGTCTTTTGTCAAACGGCGGAAACTTATTTGTACACCTAATACAAAAAATAGTTTTCATTTTAGAGTCTCCGTAAGAAATTTATCCAAATACATTACATTGCAATATTGCTGGAACGTTTCGTTGCAATATAACAAAAAGACATCTTAACATTATTGGAATTTTGCAGCAATGATTCAACAATGTTTCGCAATCACCATGCAATATTGCAATGTTTCAATAAAATTATTCTGCAATCTTTCTGTGCTGTATGGAAGTGGTGTGATCTCATAGCGAAAAATTTTATTTTTTTTGGAAGAGAAAGAGTTCAAGTAAAAAGCTAAAGATATTGAAAAGACAATTGAATATTAATAAACGTATATAAAAGATGCGATTTTATTCAATTTCTTATAAATTAGAATAATTTATGAGAGCTAAATTATGAAAATAAGTATTTGGTGCTTTTAATACTGTTAAATAGGTTAATTTGTCAAAATAGTGTGTTGATATGTGCGCATGTGCAGATACATCACGCGATCACGCGGAGTGATTTTCGATGCATGCGTATAATGTTACATCAAAATTGAGAACCATTTTTTCAAACAAGTTAGCAGTCTAGTAATATATATAGAAGTTTGTGGTAAACATGGAATAGTACCGCGCTAGCTATAGAGCGTGAGATACTATCATATCTCTTGATTTAATATCTAATGTATATCAAACTTTGAACTTTATGATCTTATAATCATTATCAAACAGTATAATTAATACAATAAATTGGCATCAAATGGAATCCGAGAATTATGAACACATAGTCTGTGATTTCATATCTTTGACCTATGCACTGTATATTTGCTATATATATATATATACGATATCTTCCAATAGTACAACGAAGATTCCAGAATAATATTTATTCGAAAAGAGCAATCTTAATAAAATGAAGGCCTTTGACTTCTATATCTGTGCTTTAGCATATATCATAAGTTATTTATATTTTCTATAAAAAAGTAATTGAAATATAAATAATACACACAATCTTATTCGTAATTTTTTATATATTTTATTCTAAACAATAAATATTATATTAAAATATTAAGAAATTATTATGTGAGAAATTATTCAAAAAAATTAATACAGACCGACGTTTTAAGATTTTTTTTCTGCTGTTTGAATAAAAGATATTTCTGATGTATTTTCGCGTGCTGAAACAAATCCGGCAATGAAATTGCTCTATCACGTTAAATTTTTTTGGAAGAAAAGTGAAGTTAAAAATGTCAAAAATTGATGCTTTTTGATATATTTGTCTCTGCGTAGTCTCACAAAGAAAACCATTTTGTGCCAAAAATGTTTTTGAAGAAAAAGTTTTAAGAATTGTGTATGATTTTAGTTTTATTATCTCGATGAAGAAAAACATATTAAAAAATATATATTTTAAAGATAAAAGTTGGCACTTTAAGATGGCGTAAACAAAAGTAGAAAAAAAATTTACTTTGCTAGCAAAAAAATCATAAATATGTCAAAAACCGTCAATTTTTATACCTTTAACACTTTTCTCAAAAATCTGACGTGATAGAACAATTTCATTTCCGGATTCGTGTTCAGCGCGCGAAATTACATCGGAAATGGTATCTTTTATTCAAACAGCAAAAATCATGTCATTATTATATTATATAAAATAAAATTATAAAAAATATGTTTTAGTCCCTTACTTCATCTACATCTATAATGAGAAAATTAAGAACACAATCTAATAACAGAACTCAACTTATGAACATTTGCATTATTGAAGCTGGTATGACTGGTAAGCAATAAAAATATACAGAATATATTTTATTCATTTACTCTGATCAATTCTAAATTAATATATCATAGAAAGGTAAAAAGCCAATGCGAATCAGCATAGGTTATTGGTGTGCAAGAATAGCATATATTTCGGAATTAAATAAAATTAGAAGTTTCGATCCTTATTATTGGATCATCTTCATTGAATCATCTTCAATGTAGTTTTTGAAAAAATTCCATTGTATAAATTGAAATATGTACAGATCGCTTACTATTTCGTCAAATATTATATAATAAATATAGAACTTGTCTGTAGTATTTAACTGAATATTCAAACGAATAATATTATCTGCAATATACAATAACATGAAAAATAACAAAAGATATAAAATACTAATACAAAAAAATATTTAAAAAACTGGATACACTTACATTACATATTAACGATGGTCAGATAATTTAGAACGTGTGTACAGTAAGATATTTTAAGAATGTGTGAAGAGGTCAAAACTGACAAAATTGTCGTTACTAAGTGGGGGAATAATACAATAAATAAAAGGAAAACAAAAAGTCAAACGAATTATAAAAACAAAGTATGCATTAATTATAAAATTTGGAAAAATTATTCTTCTTAAAATAAATTTTTTATTTGGTGCTTCAATTTATTTTAACTTTCACACCAGGTAGGTCTCTTGGGCAAAACAGGTGGAGACGAAGCGGATGATCCATCCTTTACTCAGTATATAATTACAATGAAAATACTGGAAATACAGAGGGACAGACCTTTTGAGTGTACGAAAGGTACGTGTTTACATCTTATTTTTGTTTATTTTTTGCCACAATGCAGTATGATGATTTATTTATGATTGATCCAGTGCAGTCATTGTACCAAATGGACCCATGAAGGCTGCATTATATATAGAGGATTTGGTAGCTACTTTTGTGACAATTACCAAGACTAATTCTAATTTCTTAAATTTCATTTGCATTACTCGAGTGATCCATTCGCTTTGCCCAGGAGGATCGGGCAAAGCGGATTCTTTTTTTTTTATGTTTTAACTAAAACTACATATTAATGTTCAACTATTTTAATTTTAATTTTATTTTATTTTAAAGTTAAATTCTTTAAGAAATTTATGAGAATAAAAATGGTTTCTGATCTCAATTTTAATTCTGATGTCAATTTTTCTTCTCAACCTTAACACGTCCATGCTGCCCGGGCTTCTCCTATATCGAAATGCACAGTTTGAAAGGTAATTTAAATTTAAGCACATTTATGGGGTAAATGTACTCTCGTGAAGTGAAATTTCACTCGAAGAGACTGAAAATTGAGCTAGTCTCGAAAAAAAGAGTGAAAATACTACCACTCTTGTTCAAGAATAGCAGATTTTCATTCTTTTTAGAGTGAGATTTACTCTTTTGAAATGAGATTCACTCCATAGGAGTGAAATTCTTTTTTGAAAATTGACTCAATTTTCAGTCTTTTCGAGTGAAATTTCACTCCACGAGATTTAGAAAATACTTAAATGCGGATATCACTGACTTGTTAGTCTCAGTGTTAGTCTGTCGTAACAGTTACACACTTTAATTTTAATTCTTGTCTTAGCATTTTATATATCTTTTTATTTTACCTTTGTTGATTCAATTTTTTAATGCTATGTGCTATTGTTTAATCACACTGATTATTATAAGCATTTTGACGAGCATCTGATCAAAATGATGCGAAGGATAATTGTATGGCCATTTGAACATCCGGAAATTTTCAACAATTGATCTTCCAATCGCTTGCGAGCAATTTCTGTCTCTACATATAATTCATTGGGCCTCATCTAATTCATATGTTTTAAGTTTTTCTCTGCGTTATTTTTTATTCATATATTGTTACTGTATTTATTTGAATATTTGAAATTTGAATATCTGATAAATAGCTGAATCAAGAATCCAAAGCATGTAATATTACGGAATTTATAATTCATATTTAATTTATGAATGTAATTAATGTTTATCTTTTCATATGTAATTTTTAAAATTTATTCTTACATGCCCTTCACTTCTTTTATATTATAATTTTAAATTTTTCCAATTAGTACAATAATAAGATTTTCTTAGCGTACATTAAAAATATAAAATTCAGACTTAAAATATTTTTTAAATGTTTATAACAATAATTTAACAATATTTATAGTAAAAAATTAACAAAATATTTGTTATATATTTGTCTGCCCTGACTATAAAATTTGCATAATTGCCGTTTTTGCATAGTTATGTAATGTAGTCCTCATACTATATTTTCTATTAAAGTACATGTGCGTGCTGTATATGTTTCATGTAGCGATACTGTCTAAATTATATCACAAGCTTAACGATATCACGTCTGTAGGATATTTGTATAATATTCAGAATATTTTTGCTGTGTGTGTACGTATGAGTTTAAATTTGTAATATATATCATTAATATAAACAATAAAAAAATATTAATTAAATACGATCGTTTTTATGCTTACAATAGTATAATTAATTTAAAAGTTTATAATTTCAAGCAGAAATTTATAATATATCATTATACTAATTAATTTAGTGGATTTCTATTTTATGTAAGCTTATATCCCATAATTATTTTTGATATGTGATATTAATCGGTGAAAAACTAAAAATATTCTAGAATTTACAACAGAGATAAATACAAAATTTGATTAACTTAACATAAACAGTGAAAAGATAATTATCAAGTAATCATATTACAAAGATATTTATAAGATAATTATAAGATAATTGCAAATATATGAGAAAACTATAATTCGAAATTTACATTTCAGCAATCTACATTTGCAATAATAAAAGTTTGTATTAATTATTTATCATTATATTTTCTTTTTTAAGTGTTCTTTAGTTTACATGATTTATAATCTTGAAACTCTAATCTACACATTTTTTATATTACTGATAATATAAATATAAATACGATATGGTAGTATCGTATTTATTCACGTGTATACAGCGTGTTCTCAAAAAAATAAGATAATATGTGTTTGATAATATGTTTCGATTTTTACGTTGATTTAATCTTCTATACAAATATCAATATTCATTCTTTTATATACTTAATTTAATTTGTTATACTTATTAATTTACATCATAGGGTAGTATTAAAACATTGTCAGTATAGCAAATTGTTACTATTTTAATTAGTTATATAATTGATGTTTATACGATCTATAATCATGTTTCTTTTGGTCTATGTATTTTATCCATCGAAGAATAAATCAGTATATATACGATGTAATTACAGTTGTTTTGAATAATTGCGCTTATTGCAGTGAAGATATCTTCTGCACAAAATGAAAAATCTCGTGTTTTACACCTGTATTTTAATAATTGTTGTAAGTATTCTGTCAATAAGCTACTTTAACTATTTCAATAAACTACAAAGGAATATCTATAATAATATGTATTAAAAACTATATAAAAATAAACGAAACAAATATTTTATAAATTTTAGCCGTCTAGCTCAAGAGAATTAAAAAAATTCAAAAATTTAATAGAAACTATTGAGGATGACATTGAAGCTTGGAAGATTAAAAATAATATGACTGACGGTAAATTATAATTATGCATTTTATTGCAGAAGCATATTATTGAAGATCCTTGTGATTGTCTAAATTCTCTAATCAATTTTTTAGTTTAATTTTGTTTTATCAGATTTCAATGGGTATTTTCCTTACAATCTTTTATTTGAACTAACTTTTTTCCAAAAAAATTGACTTTTGTATTGATTGATTTTCTTTCTTAGCTGATATCTACAATCGGGAAAAGATAATGACTGACTTACCTATCCTAACCTGAAAATGAAGAAAGAAGAAGGAGAGTTGGCTGCTGGATTGTATCTTAAAAAGACAGAATTTAATAAATATCTTCAAATATGCTATACATATATTTTATATATGTCCAACAATGCAAGATTAATAGATTATAATAAATAAAATTTTAAATTGTTTGAGACTTAATTTCTAATGCAATAATTATTAATGCAATTAATGAAACACATTATTACTACACATACAAGGTATGTTTGATGGTAAAATACAAAATTTGTCATACAATAATTGATATCATTATATAGTGTTAACAAAAATCACTGTGCTATAATACTTAATTTATAATAAACATATATTTTAAGTTATGTAACGCTTAAATTGCGCAAAATAATTAAAATAAATATATATCTATATTTTCCTCTAATTTTTAAAATTTCTTTTTAAAATGTTAGATGGAAGGATCAAACATTAAGGAAGTACAAATTTATGTAATAATAAATATGAAGTATACTAATATTTCTCAACAAGTCATTGTTCACAGAGTTGCGCGTAAATGCATGAAACAAGATAAGATATATCTTGAATTACATATATTATGGTTGTTCCATAAACAAAAATGTTCATATGGATATTTTTGTTTTAAACAATTTAATATGCAATTTTGAACAGTTCAATATTGTAAAATTACAGTTAAGAAAAAAGTATTACATATTTCTTTTTATAATTCATTGTTCAAGTAACACATTTTTTAATAATTTATAATAAATTTTAAAAAATTTTACAGTTCTCGTTTCCTAGAATATAGATCTTACTTTCTTCGATATATTGTATAAATTACTCTAAAGTTAGCAAGAAATAAGGAATTATAAAAAAATTTTTTATGAATATTTTATATATTTGCACTTGTAGTATAATGCTTTTAAAATGTTATAGTTGTTATAAAAATACATTATTTATAGGAAACATAATTATATATTGTATCATTTAATTATATTATTTCATACTTTTATTTATATAGTAAGAAATATTACACAAGAATGTGAAAAGCTTCTCCATGTTAGCATGCTTTGTAAAAACTGGATATGAGGAACAGAAACATCAAGAACTTGAAATAAAAGAAGCAGAAGGAAAAGCGTAAATAGAACAAACTATATAAATATAATTAAATGTAAAAATTAAATATCCATATAGTTACTAATACATATAAAGCATACATACAACGCGATATAATTTATATTAAAATGTATATTTACGTGTATTATTATATTATTATACTATAGTACTCTACCCTTATTGTTTTAATAAAATTGCATATACAAAAATTGTGTTTTACTTTATATAAAGAACGTTTCACAACTGTCCGGCACTGATTTAACTATTTATTAAATATATGTTATTAAACACAAAAATCTAAGAGACACGTATTTTTTTATATGGGCGCTAACTTCTTTAAGGGGTAAAACATCTCTTTAAAAAAAACGGTTTCTCTTTCGGGCTGAATATCGTTGGAAATATAAAAGATGGAAAAAAATTTTTAAACAAAAGTTGTATGGCTTAAAGAATACTTTAAAGTTGTGAAGAAAAAAATTGTTTAATAATATATCCACCTACAGTTTTCTCAAATCTAAAAAATTTTTTTTACCAAGTTTTTCTCTATTTTCGTTTTTTGAGCACCTGTGTATCATTGTTATTTACTGAGTATATATACACACACAATATTATTATTATATTAGGTGTTGGAATTAATTCGTAGCGTTTTACAAGTGATGAGAAGTACTTTCATTAATGTATTTTTTAATGCTCATGTGAAATAAATAACATTCTTTCATTAAAAACGCTACGAATTAATTCCAACACCTAATATATAACATACATATACATAATAATATATAATAAAATAAATAAATATAATTTTAATTATTCTGTTTTCTTATATTTTCTAAATCCTTCAAAGCTTTTTTGATACGAACTTTATGAAGTCCCCGCGCATAGTTCAAATGCCGCTCGACGTTTAGGAGCGCATGACATTCGTAAACATGAAGTCCACTCACTTTAGGCACTAACGCTGTAAATTTCATTCTACTTTTTTTTTATTTATTACCATATATGACTAAGATAGAATGAAGCAACACGTAAATGCTCAATCTTACGCGTTGTTTCATTCTACCTTAGTCGAGTGGCATTTGGACTATGCTCGGGGTGATGAGATGAGAAAATTAGCGGAAGGCGGAGCCGTGAAAATCGGCCGAGAAGTGTAAATCGTGCCAAGGCCTGTTGGAATAAAAAAAGATGAAGCATTACGAAGGATACGCAGTAGACAGTGACATGCCGATAGTGTTTGATTAGTAAATAACGTTTGGTTGGTCAAAATTCGCCTCCTCCTTACTCTATTATACGCAATGCTTCCACCTTTCTGATTCCACCATGATTACAGACAATATAAATATTATGCTAATAGGCTTCAGAACACTAATACGACATTTAGAGAGTGTATAGTGGACTACATCAAAAATGAAGAAAATATTACTTTATATTTGCACTTTTGTGTTCATCGTAAGTATTTTTTTGTTATAAACATTAAATATAAATAGAAAGTTAAAAATTTTTCCAGCGACATAAAAAGAGTTCTCTTACAACGTAATTATAAATAAATTATAACTATTATATTATTTTTACAAATATATATAATTAACACATCGCAGCAAACCAAAACGTAATTATAATATAACTTAGAGAGAACATAGAAAGAACAATGATATATTTTATTATAGAGACGATATGTGTCACATAATTTTGAGGATACTCTAAAAGAACAAAGATATATTTCTTCATTATGTTATATGTATAATCATAACATTTACAAATGTAATCTATACACATCTAACTTAAAATATATAACACAAACACAATAACTATAATCTTTCATCAATTGAACTAATATTATTCGATTGATACGTATAAAATGCATAAATATTATAGATAAATTAAATTTGTCCAGCAGTCGAAGGAGATGCTATTAGCATTTTTATGTCACACTATGTTTTACACAATGCTTGTTTTACATCTAATAGACAATGTAAATGGAATGACACAAAGAGCACTATAATAATGTCTCTCTAAACACAATTTTATAAATAAATCAATTCGAAATTGAGTATTACATAACGCTACATTCTTTTCATGCACTTTTTACTATCTATAGCGTAAATTTTTATCATTGTTGTACCTATTTTGTATATACATATAGAAATATGTAACAAAAGACATTTATATTGCAGTAATATTTCTGATATAAAAATAATATGTTTAAAGCTTGTGACATAAAACCAATTCATAATATTTACCGTTACAAATAATAATATTACATATAACATTCTGACACATTTGTGTAATATTATATCTACAGTTAAGTTACATGTGTAGTTTGCTGTATATAATAATATATATGTGTGTACTGCAGTATAGAAATAGCTTAATCAAAGTAATAAGAAAAAATTAATTAAAAATAAAATTTTATATATTCTAGTCTTTTACTGTTGAGTCGAAGAAAATAGGATCCATCAATACGAATTACAATATATGCCTAACTGAAATTAATGTATCTGAGGGTAAGTCTGAGCGCGTATTTTCACACACACACACACACACACACACACACGCGCGCGCGCGCGCGCGCGTGCATACATAAAACACAACTTAAATCATACCGTGAAATCTTTTCGTTTTTGTTAAAACGTTAACACCAATGGTACTTTATCGAAAATTTCAGTGTAATATATATATAAAATTACATAAAATTTTTTTTCTTTTTACATTTATTAACAGTCAATATAGTGTCACTGTACTGGAAATCAGTTTTTGTAACATTAATTAAACTTTGTAATGCCTTGATTATAAAAATATTAATATTTTATAAAATAAGAGTTATTAAAGACTATTTAAACTAAAAATTAAGGAAATGATTTATTTTAATTATAATAATTTGTGTTTTTGATTTATAATAATTTGTGTATTTTATAGCTTTATTTCAAATAAATATACAGTCATATTAAATATTTTCTAAAAACTAGCAGGACTTTAATACTTAATACATAATATTTTGCTAATAAAAGATCATACATGATATTTTAAATACTTAGACAAAGACTATTTTATCGCAAATACACATAAAAAAAAGTTTTAAAAAAATTTGCATATTATAATATTTTTTAGAATATGAACGATATTTTGTAATTCTTTACATAGATATAAAATTTATATTTTTCAAAAATTAAATTTCTAGATGACATGTTGTCAGTACAAGACATAATACATGATCGATACAAATCCGAAAATCAAGAAAAATTAAATAAGAATGGTTGTGTCTTACAATGTATTTTTCAAAAATGTGGACTGGTAAGTAGGTTTTTATTATTTTTTTAAAAAGCATCTAAGCTTGAAACCGTTAAAATAATAAAATATTACAAATATTAAAATGTAATTTATGTCATAACGCCTTTTATTTAAATCTCCCTATTTAAAAATTTAAAAATTTATTTTTAAATTAATTTTTGAATTTTGAATTATGAATTTTATTGATAATTTAATGATTTTATATATTGTCAAGTTATTTAATTTAAAAAATAATTTAAGATGTAATATACGCATTTTAAAAACAATTTAATGTAAAGAAATTATTAATTAATATTTTATAAACTTTTTTTGTAAACTAGGTAGAAGGCGCAGAATATAAGGTAGAAAATATGCGTATCGAATTCATCAAGAGAATACATATTCAACCAGGAGATAAAAGATTGGAAAAGCTGGAAAATTGCATAAACGAAAGTAAGTTATACATATTATGATCATATTATGTAAGGTAATCCAGGTCTCGATAAATATATAATCATGTTCAGTGAAATTAACAGTTAATTAATACCAATATTAATTATTAATAAGTTTTAATGCATTCAACTAACTATTTTAATATTACAATAAATGATGAAAGAGAATAACATATTTATTTTACTCTTTTTCTTACTTACCCTAATTTTATTTTTTTATTTCAGCAAAAGACCTTCCAGAAAAATGCCAAAAAGTGTTTCTTTTAACCGTATGTCTTTTAAAATCTGTACCCGAGTATCTGCATCAATATACTGACTCCGCAAAATAGTAAATACAAAAATAGTCGAAATTAATATGTTAAAACTTTTGTGAACAGCATTTTCAATAAAAAGATATATGTATAAGTATATTATAGTTTTTTCTATTTGGTACATTAATACAAAAAATAAATTTTAATTTAAATAAAATACTGACTTTTCCTTGATAAAAAAAACTTAATCGATTAGAATTACAAACTTTTTAAAATTATAATGCTGTAGAAATAAACAGAAAATCGCGTAAATTATAAAATAGAATTTAAAATATATATACTTTTTAACTTTAACTTTTATATTTATCGAAATTATTAGACTTGCAATATAATAGGAACATATATGACTATATAAAGATATTGAGAATTGTTTTCATACAATTCTGCATTTTTATTTTCCTTAAAATATAAACAATTAAAATAATTAAATTTTTTATTAATTTCATTTCTTTTATACATAGTCGTTAATATGCGTACTTACATAGCAATGTATAATAATTATATGTTCATATCAATGTGCTATGGGTAATTTACATTTTATATGTTAAATTATATAAAAATTAATTGATTAATTTTCATACATGTCGTTTATCATAAAAAAGATATATTAAAGATTATAAGCTCACATTGATTTTGTACAAACATAATTCTTGTACGTATCATTGTCCTTTAACAATACCTTCATATTCGATATCTTGATTGCAATTTATTACAGTTACTTTAACAGACGTTATATAATTAAACAAATTTAAAATTATAAACAGAATTTTACATCTTTTATTTTTTCTTTTATTTTTTTCTACAATAAGTTACAAAATATACCGTCGCCAGGTACCATTTCTTGCAACAGAAATGTCAATAGTAATTAGTGATGCTTTTGACTGTCGTAAAGCATTGGGATTACAACGAGATATTTGCAACTTATTGTAGATCATCTTTTAGATTAATATACGATTTGTGCCAAATTCAACTTGTTTATCAAACATTTTTAAAGTGTCAGTTACTAAAAGACTAGTTTAGAATTTAAATAAAATATATATGTAAAGATAAATTATTGTTATATGGATTAGATAAATTTGTATAATATAAATGATAAAAATAAATAAAAAATTAAAACATAACGTACACGTGAACATATATTTCAGAAAATATACGAATTAAGTTGTCCAATAACTCCCCTCTGTGTTTTAAATAAAACTCAAAAACAAAATATTTATATTTTAAAATATCTTTAATCAGTAATGTATTCATCGTTTTGCATAACTTTAATCAATCTTACGAGCAATTTTAATATACCGTTCTCAACCGATTGTCCAGAGAATAGCAAATTAGCAGTTGAATTCACAATGAAAATGTCAGAATCACTCGCAGTTCAGGCACTCACAGTGTCATCTTCGTACAGAAAACTTTTTATAAATTCATGGAACATTTTTATTTCTGTAAATAAAGCAGCATGATGTGCCGAAAATCATTCTTGTCCCCCATATTTAAAACAACGACATCTCAAATACTAAAAATTCAATCTTAGCGAATTTTTTATAAAATGCGTGTTCATCTTTTACAAAATTATTGAATAACTGATGAAATTGTAAATAAATATTTACTAATAATACAATATTATTAGATGTTAACTGCATTTCCTCTCGAAAATATACTTATTGGTTAACCTATTATAATATAAGGAAATTTCATATGTATATTATTTTATAAATAATTCGTATTTCTGCAACAGAGATAAGTATTCTATCGTTTATATATTTGTGCTAAGTTTCGTAATTTATCATTTATATTTTCACATTTGCATGATACACTTTTACATGACTCTCACTTATCCCTGACCTCAACTTTAATCAACACATCTGTTGCTAGCAGTTAGAAATTGTACGTTGTTTGATTCTGAAAAATTCTCTAGTGCTTATAGAAATAATAAAATTATATAAAAGATTTTATTAAAGATAAAGATTACATTTATGTTCTATATTTGTGTTTTTTATTTTGTTGTAAATATTTTTTTAACTTAAAAAATTACACACAGATTAATTAAAAATTAAAATTTTATTTCAATTATATTACAATAAAGTTTTTTTAAAATTTTTATAAATTAATTACATAGATATAATAAGATTCTTATATTCTCTTTGGAACAATATTAAATTGAGGGATTAATTAAACGTGGAATTACATTTGTTAAGAAAAAGAATGCTCAATCAAGAAAAAACCTATATCTGCATGATTGAAATTAATTTTTATGCAGGGAATGGAAGTTACTTGTAACGCCGTTACAAGTTACTTTTTTTTGGTAACGATCTGGTAATTGCATTACTTCTTTTTTTTGGTAACTGTAATTGTAGCGTAATATTTTTTTCGTTAACGATAACGAATTTTACAGTTACTTTTGTTGTTACTTTTTATATTTTAAATCTATTTATGATATAATGTTAACATATTTAATCTGTAATTTTTAATCAATATCCATAATTTGTTATATTTAAGATTTTAAGAATAATTTTAAGAGTGCGTTCCAATAAAGAAACAACCAATAGAACAGAAATGAAGCAAAATAATGGCTAACCAAAATGGTTCCGTTTTATTTTTTCGTATCCAGGCTCCTTATGATAAAACTTTATTCTTTCGCAGCAATGATATATGAAAATATATTTAAATGATAATATACGATTTGCGTGATTGTCTAAAGTGATCAGAAGTCAAGAATAAAATAACGAAATAACGATTTTATAATTGAAGAAGATAGTATTGCTAATTCTGTACTGCTGCCTTTAAGAGGACATTTAAACGATGATATAATAGAGTATCAATTTTTATTTAATGTAAATAAAAAAGAGATCACTCCGTTTGCCTACAAATCGATTGCCAAAGTATCTCATTTGCCTACATCATTTTTGCCGACAGTTCGTTTGTACACAAAAATTGTTGCCTACGGCTCGATTGCTTATATGCACTTTTGCGCACAAATAAAAATTTTAGAAACGGAGTTACATTTGTCTACACGTATTATTGCCTACAAGTATTATTGCCTACAAATGGATTGCTAATATATTATATATTATTGCTTACAGTTCGATTACTTACGCGAGCACTTTTGTACAAATATAAAATTAAGATTTTAAGTAAGAAAAATAATTTCTATTTTTAAAGCAAAAAATTTGTATTTTAAAATAGAGAATTTGTTTTAAAATTCGTGTTTCTAAAGCAGAAAATTTTCTGTTTTAAAACAGAATTTATGTTTTTAAAGCAGAGAATAGTATATGTAAGCAATCGAGCTGTATTAGGTAATAATACATGTAGACAATCGAGCTGTAGGCAATAATGTATGTAGGCAATCGATCTGTAGGCAATATATATAGACAAATGTGATATTTTGTTTCTGAAAATTTTATGTGTACGCAAAAGTGCTTGTAAGCAATCGAATTGTAGGTAATAAAACTTGTAGACAATAGTACATGTAGGCAAATATAACTTCGTTTCTAAAATTTTTATTTGTGGACAAAAGTGCATGTAGGCAATCGAATTATAGACAATTTTTATGCGCAAACGAACTGTCGGCAAAAGTGATGTAAACAAATGATACTGTAAGCAATCAATTTATAGGCAAATGAGATTCTCGTAAATGTAACAAAAATAAAGTTCCTTTATTTACAGTTTACAGCATTTTACAGTTTTAAGCATTTTAAAATCGTTTTTCTTAACTTTTTTGTGTTTTGCAATTGTGCAAGTGTTTTTTACACATTTTTACTACTTTTATTATTTTCAAAAATGTTATAACAGTAAATATTTTATTTAATCTGATCTTGTTTTCGTATTTAAAAAGTGTATAATTTGAAAAAAAACCACTTTTATTAAATTGCAAGAAGAAAACCAAAATTATTTTTTTTATGAAAAGAAGCAAATATATAGCAGGTCTATGTATTTTTCAAATAAATTTTTCTATTATTAAGAAAGAAATTTTAAAAATCCGCGGAACAATGAGAAGAAACGGTTCTTCTTTCAGAAATTTTCTGAAAAAAAATTTTTATTTTTCATTGCATATTCTTGTAGCTCATCTCGAGACCTTTTTAAAACATTATAATAAAGTGTACTTCTTTTTTAAATATTTTTTGAGTTATAGGTTTGAAAGTTACAATACCATCGGTATTAGCATTACCTAAGATGTCCAATCGATGACTAAAACCTCTTGAATGTTCAGGATCATGATCTAGATAACATTTGTCAAGATCAAGATTATCGGAAATTGTTCTTCTCATTTTTATTTTTACTTATTTCTTGTTGGATTTTCTGATGCATTTATATATGTATAATAAAATTAAATTAAAATATATTAATTAAAGAGGTATATTAAAGAGATAAAAATATTCATGTTAAATGTTTTGATATTTAATTAATTGTGTAATTTTTAGAGTACAAAAATATTTACAAGTGTGCTTTCGCACTTGTTGTAAATATTCTTATACTTTAAATGTTCAAAATTAAACCAATCTTAGCAAAATTTTTTTACATGAGCGTTAAAATTTCATCTTTTACTATTTATTATAAAGATAAATAAATATTTACTAGTTACATCATTCGGTGTTAACCGCGCTACGACGATTAAATTGTAAAAATTGCATATTCTATCCTGATTAAAACGTTGTTCCAATTAGAATTTTTTAAAATGCTCTACATCGATACTTTTGACGATTGTTACTCTGATATTCGTGATGTGATGTATGATTACTTTTTTCTGTGAATATTTAGTTTATACTGAAGAGGATCCAAATTAGAATCGAAACGTATATTTATCTTTTTTAGTAAAATATATTTAATTATAACAACCTGTGTTGGCTCTCAATGGCTTTTTTTTAATGTTTGATGAAATGCAAATCAAATACCATTCAAGTTAAATAACGTACTTTTCTAATTTAAAAAATGACATAATTAGTTAAGTTAAAAATTCCAAGTAGAAATATATAATGCTTCCTTATGGCAATTGATCTATTTAAAAATTTCTGTTTTATGTGCTTATTCCAAGGTTATTCTTTATTTGCAACTAATCAGCAGAAAACTGGAAATATTCTAGAATATACAGAGATAAACACAAATGCCTGATTCACTGACGTAACATATACATTAAAAGAATAATTATAAAGCAAGAATATAAACGTTTAAATAAGAGAATTATGAACATATGAGACTACATGCGTAAACCACATCTTAGCAACTTATATTTGTAATAATGAGAGTTTGTGTTAGTGATGGATATCATTTTATTTTCTTTTATGTTTGTACTTCATGTTTATATGACCTGTGATTTTATAACTTTAATCAATCCATTTTTTGTATTACGAATGATATAAATACGATGATAATAGCTTCAGAACAGTTTAGTACGACATACACATTTAGAGATAGTGTAGACTAATTAAATCAATAAAATGAAGAAAATATTTTATATTTGCACTTTTGTGTTCGTTGTAAGTATTTTTTTGTCATAAAAATAGACATACAAATAACATATAAATAGAAAATTAAAAATGTTTCTAAAGACATAATAAGAGTTCTCTTACAACTTAATTATAAATAAATTATAACTTTTATATTATATTATTGTTACACACACACACACACACACACACACACACACACACACACACACACACAAACACATTAACACACAACACATCATAACCTAGGGAATACATAGAAAGAACAATAATATATTTCATGGTATAGAAACGATATGTAAATGTCACATAATTTTGATACTAGAAGAACAAATATATATTTCTTTGTTACGTTTTATAAATATAATAATTATTTAAAATTGTAATATGACACATAACTGTAATAAAAATACATAACATGAATACAATTGTAATCTTTCAGCAATTTAATGAACTTTATACGATTGATAAGTATAAAAATAAAATACGTATTACAGATACGTTGAATTTATTCAATTTCCAGCCATCAGGGATGCAGGAGATATTATTAGCGTTTATCGTATCATTCTTTCCTCGTTTTACATAAACAATATAAATGAAATAACACAAATAGCTTTAGTAATGTCTCTCCAAACACAACTCTGCAAATTACTCATGATCAAGTTCAAAATTTAATATTACATGACGCTACATTCTTTTTATGCACTTTTTACTATTTATATAATGTAAATTTTTATCATTATTGTATCTATTTTGAATATATTTTGTATATTGAAATATGAAAAGAAGATGTTTATATTACGTAGCAGGAATACATTATTTTTTGATACATTTCTGATATAAAAATAATATATCTATCTCAGTATGTGATATTTATTATTACAAATAATATTACATGTAACATTCCTAATATTCGTATAATATTATATCTACATTTAAGTTACATTGTAACATTGTGGTTTCCTAGGATAATATATATATAATGTATATATATATATATATATATACATACATACATACATATATGCATATAAAATAGCTTAATCAAAGTAGAAAAATTCATTTAAAAAAATTTTGTATGTTTTAGTTTTTCACAGTTGAGTCGACAAAATTAGGATCTGACAATAAAAATTATAGTATCTGTTTAACTGAAACTAATGTATCTGATGGTAAGTCTACGAGCATATACAAATTAACATAACTAAACGTAGGTTTTTGCTAGATAATGCCAGCGGTATTTTATCGAATATTTCAATGAATAAAAATTAAATAAAATTTTTTTTTCTTTTTTACATTTAATAAAGATCAAAAGAAGATAAAGAGAAGAATGTAATTTTAATGCACTGGAAATCAATTTTTGTAACATTAATTAAACTTTGTTAATGTTCTGATTATAAAAATATTAAAATTTTATAATAATAGTTGTTATTAAAGATTATTTAAAACAAAGATTAGGGAAAAGATTTGTTTTTATTAATAATTTGCGTATTTTACAGTCTTATAAATTTTTTTTTATAAATATACAATTATTTGAATATTTTCTATTACAAAAACTATTACAACTTTAATACATAATTGCAAAAATAATTACCTTTAAATTAATTGAAGATCAAATAAAAGTTAATACATGATAGTTTAAATATTTATATGAAGACTATTTTATTGCAAATACATATAAAAAAGAGTACAAATAAAAATTTATATAATATTTTTTAAAATATCAACAAAATTTTTGTAATTTTTTTTACATGGATACAAAATTCACATTTTTTTTAAATTAAATTTCTAGATGTCATGTTAGCAATAGAAGACGTAATACATAACCAACACAAATCCGAAAGTCAAGAAAGAATAAACAAGAATGGTTGTGTCATGCAATGTATGTTTCAAAAAGATGGAATGGTAAGTAGGTTTTTATTATTTTTTTAAAAAGCATCTAAGCTTGAAACCGTTAAAATAATAAAATATTACAAATATTAAAATGTAATTTATGTCATAACGCCTTTTATTTAAATCTCCCTATTTAAAAATTTAAAAATTTATTACAAAAGACAGGACTGGCAAATAGTTTTTTGTTATTTTCTTAAAAAAGATGTCTAACCTTTGAATTGTTTAAATAACAAAATGTGAACATTTTAAAACATTATTTTTTTCATAATATCTTTTATATGATGCTTTATTTGGTTTAATATTGATTTTTCAATTGTGAATTTTATTAGTAATTTAATATTTTATATATTATTACATTAAATAATATAATTTAAAAAATAGCATAAGATTTAATACATGCATTTAAAAAAGTAATTTGATGAGTGAATTATCTAATTATTAATATTTTATAAATTTTTTTTGTAAACATTAGATGGAAGATGCAGAATATAAAATAGAAAAGATGCATATCATATTCGTCCAGAAAACAAATGTTCAACCAGGAGATAAAAGATTGGAAAGTCTGGACAATTGCATAAATGCATGTAAGTTATATACATAATAACGTCATATATATAAGATAACCCAAATAACCTAGATCTTAATATGTAATTATGTTTAGTGTAATTATCTATAATAATTATTAAATAATAATAATAATTATTAAATAAGTTTTCATGCATTTATCTATTCTAGCTATTTTAACATTAAGAGAGAATATAATATACGCACTTTACTTGTTATCACTTACTAATTTTATTTTTTTCTATTTCAGCAAAAGACCTTCCAGACAAATGCGAAAAAGCTTTTCTTATTACTGAATGTATCCTAAAATCTGAACACAAGCATAAACATGAACATGATCATGAACATCATCATGACTAAATCTGCAAAATAATGAATATAATTAAGAATGGCTGAAATTAAATTAAAATATTAAAATGTACACAGACATTTTCAATAAAGGAATATATGTATATATTAGGGATTTGCATTAAAAGCCGCTGTTTTTTCTTTAGCACTTTCTTTAGTCTTTTTTGAGCACTTTCAATAACAAAATATATGAATACCTCAATCAAAGTATTTTCCCTCGGAAGCTATGACTTTTTGCCACTTTTCAGGCAGAAATTGAATTCCACGACGAAAGAATAGTCTGTCTTTTGAATCAATCCATTCAGCAACCCAATTTTCGACTTCGCTATAATTATAGAAGTGTGTATCTTCTAGAGCATGTTGCATCGATCGGAACAGATGATAATCGCTTGGTGCTAAGTCCGGAGAATACGCTGGGTGCGGGAGAACCTCCCATTCGAGATCTATCAGTTTGTTTCACGGCTATAGTAACATGCGGCCGAGCGTTATCATGGAGTAAAATCACCTTTCGACGATTTGATGCAATTGATGGTCGTTTTTGCATCAAATTATCATTCAAACGTTCCAATTGTTGTTGATAACGCTCGGTGGTGATTGTTTCGTTCGGTTTAAGTAGCTCATAATACACGACACCTTCCATATCCCACCAAATACAGAGCATTGCTTTGTTGAGTGTTTGAGCTGGATTTTCTTCCAATAGAGCTTGCAGTTGTTCATCTTCGAATTTTTTCGGTTGACCTGTTCGTTGTTTGTCGTGAACGTCACAATCACCACTTTTGAATCGTCGAAACCAGTCTCTACATACTGTTTCCGATAGAGCAGATTCACCATAAATTTCCGCAAGCAATCGATAAGTTTCAGCTGCACTTTTTTTCAAATCAAAATAGTGTAAAAGTACACATCGGAAAAACAACTTATCACGTTCCATTTTAATTCAGTTATAGAAAAGCACATATGTAAACAAGGATGACGTCTGTTGACTGAATTTTAGTAGGAAATGTTCACATTTAAAAATGATATAAGTAGCAGATGTCTTTGACCATAGCATACGCAGTTACTGCCATCTAAACGTGAACAGTGGCTTTTAATGCAAACCCCTAATATATTCGGTTTTTTTTTATTTTGGTATATTTTTATATTTTAGTTTAAATAAAATATTGACTCTATCGATATCGGAACTTATTTTACTTAATATATCAGAATTACGAACTTTTTAAAATTATAATACTATACAAATAAAAAAAGATAAGTTAATAAAATATAATTTGAGATATGTAGATACTTTTTTTCTGTAACTGTTACATTTACCCTAAAGTTATTAAATTTGCAATATAATAAAGATACAATTACGCATAAATATTGAAATTGTTTTTATACAATTCTGTATTTTTATTTTTCTTAAAATATAAACTTTTAGAATAATTAAATTTTCCATTGATTTTACTTCTTTTTTTTAACGTAGTTATTTATATGCGAATATACACAGCTATAATAATTACATAAATATTTCTATGTGTAATTTACATTTTACACATCAAATTATATAAATATTATCGATTAATTTTCGTATATACATTGTTCTTTTTATAATAAAAATATATTAATAATTAGAAATTCACACTTTGTTCTTTGCAAACATAACTCGATTGTACTTATACATCATTAATTGTCTTTTGATGATGTATTGGTTACGATATCTAGATTGCAAATTAATTATAATTATTTTAATAACAGGTGCTATATAATTAAACAAATTCAAAATATAAACAGAACTTTACATCTTACATTGTTTCTTTTAATTAACCAATTAGACTAATATTCGATTTATGCCAAATTCAATTTGTTTAAACATTTCTAAATATCAATTACCAGAAGTCTAGAATTTAAATAAAATACATGTATAAAGACAATTATTGTTACATGTATTTAATAAAATTTATATAATATAAATGTTAAGAATAAAAATTTAAAAATTAAAACATAAACACATATTTTAGGAAATATACGTATGTTGACTAATATTCTGTTTTTCAAACAAAAGTCGAAAATAAAATATTTATATTTCAAATCATATTTCTTAATCAGTAATGTATTCACTCTCTTTCTGTTTTGCACAACTTTAAGCCATCTTACAAACAATTTCATAATGCCGTTCTCAACCGATTGTCCGAAAGTATAATAGATTAATAGTCGAATTTACAACGGAAATGTCGGAACCACTCATATAAAATATAAATAGTTCAGTCACTCACAGTGTTATCTTCGTACATAGCAGAAAACGTTTTATAAATTCATGGAGCAGTTTTTTCTTTGTGTAAATAAAACAGCATGACATGCCGAAAATATTCATTCTTATCCTCTATGTCCTCGTGTGTGTGTGTGCGTGTGTGTGTGTGTGTGTGTGTGTGTGTGTGTGTGTGTGTGTGTGTGTGTGTGTGTGTGTGTGTGTGTGTGTGTGAAAAACAATACACATCAAATACTAAAAATTAAATTTTAGCAAACTTTGTATAAAATGCGCGTTGACCTTTTACGAAATTATTGTTGAATAATTAATGAAATTATGAATAAGCATTTAGTATATATAATGTTATTTAATATTAACCGCATTCCCTCCCAAAAGAACTTATTGGCCAATTTATTATTAGGTGTTGGAATTAATTCGTAGCGTTTTACAAGTGATGGGAAGTACTTTCATTAATGTATTTTTTAATGCTCATGTGAAATAAATAACATTCTTTCATTAAAAAACGCTACGAATTAATTCCAACACCTAATAATATAAAAAAAATTCCATATATATATTTTATAAACAACTCGTGTCTGCAATGGAGCCTAAGTATTATAAGTAATTTCTTACATTTCTTACATTTGCACGATACGCTTTTATCTGATCCTTAACCTAAACTCTAATCTATGTATACATATTTGTTACTGACAGAAGTTACGTTTTACGTTATTTGATTCTGTAAAATTCTCTAATGCTCTTATTAGTAGTAAGAAGTAATAAAATTGTACATATAAAAGATCTTATTAAAAGATAAAGACACTATTATGTTTATGTATTTATGATTTTGATCTAGTAAGTATTTTTTAACTAAAAAATTTAAACACGAATTAATTAAATAATATATTAAACAATATATTAAACAATATATAAAATTTTTTAAAAATTTTAATGTTAATTAATTACAAATAACAAGATTTTCTTACATTCTTTCCTTCACAATATTAAATAAAGGAATTAATTCAGCGCTGTAATTATACATATTAATAACGTTTTCGACTCGAGCGGATTTGCTCCCGTTTGGGTTGAATAATGTTCTATATGGGTTGACGTTATATTCCACCAATAGGAGAGGATACAACATTATTAATCCAACCTAGCTTGGTGCAAATCCGCTCGGGTCGAATACGCTATAAATTTGCTAAAAAAAAGAATATCCAAGAAAGTAGCTACGGATATTCTTATAATTGAAGGTAATTTATACATATAGACGAGGGTCGTTTTGAAAAGTTTGAGCTTAACATAGAAACAAATACTTTTTCGATCAAATTCAGTTTTATTTTTCAACATAATCTCCTTTTAAGTCGACACACTTTTCTCAGCTATGTGTGCGCTCCCATTTCTATAATCCATTCAAATAATAATTCGCGTCTTGCTCTGCAAAATAGACTTTCGGATGCGACGAACGGATCTCGTTCGAAAATCTCTGTCTTTCGAGCCAAATTTTGAGCCTAGAAAACAGAAAAAAGTCTCTGGGATCAGATCTGTTGAATACAGTGGATGATCAATTCAATCCGCGATTTCTGAATTTTTACACGATATTTGATTTTTTTCATTTTTACAAAAACTGACATCGACACAAATGATTGTCAAACAACAACTGAGTCCAAAATGATTACAATTTTCACAGATATTTTTTAAAGCATGTACGATTGTAGTACCAGAATGGTTTTGATGAGTAATGCCATCTTCATGTTAATGCTCAAAACTTTTTAAACGACCTTCGTACATGTATGGAGGTATATTTTTTTAACCCTTTTGATCCTGGCATCGACTATTGCCACGTGTCGTATTACATTTTTATCATTAATGTGAACATAATAAGTGTGAAAATGATAATAAAATCTAAATTTTATTAATGAAAAATTTATATTGTAAAACTGCATATGTATCCAATTATCTAAAAAATAGACACTTGCTGCAGACTTCCTCGCACAAAGGAAGTACAATTGCACACATTTATGCCGGAACAAAAGGATTAAATATATATTTAATTTGATGAAGTAAATAAAAGTATGATTCAATAGTCTATCAAAGCTATTTTGTAATTTTTGCTGAGTTTGAAAACTGCAGTGATCAGATTCAAAATAGATAACATTTCTAAATATTAATTAAGAATATAAAGACATTTTCAATTTTTACGTTGATGCAGTAAAAATTCAACTATTTGTATATCTATGTAGACATAGCAAATAGGTCACATTGAATGTTAAGCCATATCAGATACAGTTATCTTCTATATTAGTTTTTTTTAACATAATATACCGTCAAATACTATTTATGCTAAATGTTAATTATGTTATTATATTTCCAACGAATAACATCAGAAAAAATAAAAACCATAATTTGTTATTTTAATAATAAACACAGAAGATCTAGAACATATATATAATACTTTATGTTTTCGTCGCTTTTTAATTATATTATTTTTTATCACTTAATAAATACAAAGTCCAAAATCGGGATATAAGACGATTCAAAGACGTCTAAAAAAATATTTTTAAAACATTTTTATGAGAACCGTATAAAAACCTATCTTATGTTCTGATTGTAAATCAATTTGTGTCGTCTAGGATTTTACTAATTTCATATGTATTTTAATAATAAATATTGTATTATAGAAAAATGCGAAAAAATTTTTGTCTTTTTCGGAATACATCTTAAAAATAAGGAGCGAATTTCTGGAAAAGTAGATAGTTTTGAATTATACAATATATAAAATTATATACAAAATATCATAAACATAAATAATAAATTTGAATAAACGCAGCCTGATGTCATTTTTGTCTACAATAATATATTGATTTTCTAATAAAAACGTATATTTGCTCAGATCTCGCTTCTTTACTTATATTTAATAAAATAATACTGTAATTATTAAAATAGTGTGTGTGTGTGTGTGTGTATTAAAATTTTAAAAGAAATATTCATGTAAGGCTGAATATAGAATATGTATTTGGAATATACAGGGTGTTCAAAAAGTCCCGGACCGGGTGAATAACTTGAAAAAAAAATTTTTTTTGAAAAAACGTCGAAACACGTGAAACGATTTTTCAAAAAATCTTTTGAGAGGGGTTGCGACCCCCCGCCCCCAATGGGACACGAGGGGGGTCGAAAATATTAAATAGCAACATAGGTCAAGTGGGGGCTCATTTGAAAGGTCTTTTCGAAGCGAATCCAAAACACTACGCAGGACTTTTTGCACATGAAACACACCGTATTTGTTGTCACACATGTACATCAATAGTCGCGTTTTTGAATGCCGATAAAGACACTTGAAGTCAAAAGTTCAAATCATTGAGTCATTATTATTTTACACTTTATGTAACTTTCTTCCCTGATAAAGCTGTTTTGTCGTAGTTCATCTCTGTAATTTTGAAATCAAGCGTCTTTATCGCTGTTTTTGTGGTTATTTTCTTTTTCCTTCAATCATCATCAGTCATGGATTTTTCCTACATTTAAGATAACATGGCTCCTCAGAGAACACGCACATCTTAAAAATCAAATAACTCCGCCGAAAATGATCGCAGCGCCCTCTATGCACAGTGTTTTGGATTCGTCTCGAAAAGACCTTTCAAATGAGCTCCCACTTGACCTATGTTGCTATTTAAGATTTTCGACCCCCCTCGTACCCCCCGTGCCTCATTGGGGGCGGGTGGTCGCAACCCCTCTCAAAAGATAGATTTTTTGAAAAATCGTTTCACGTATTTCGGCGTTTTTTCAAAAAAATTTTTTTTTTCAAGTTATTCACCCGGTCCGGGACTTTTTGAACACCCTGTATATTCTTTTCTCACGGTAATCTTTATATTTATTATATATTTACGAATGAAATTTACGAATGGAATAATAATGATAACACATATATAATGCCATTAGATTTAATTTTAATGATAAAATTCTGTGTTTTTAGAGTATAAACTATGTGATTAATTAGACATGTTTTGCACAGGCTACATTTCTTATCATTGTATACATATTTTTGTCTTGTTATTTGTAAAGTAAATGATGAAACCATCATTAGAAGCATATAGCTTACATAATTGTTTTTTAACATATATTTTACATTATAAACATTGCATCTTTATAAATTTTAATTTACATTTGGATATTAATCATAGAACTTTATACATAATATTTTAATAAATAATTGAGGCGTAATTTCTTGATTTTAGTTTATTTGTATAGTTATGGTTTTGTAATTTATAAAGTAATTTTTAAAGCATAATCATTTATTGACTAGAATTTATAATATATATTTAGCAGTGATACATGTGTATAGACTTATATTCTATAAATTAGATTTTATGCATTTATTTATTATGTATCTATAATATTATTTTCTCTTATGTGTGTATTTGTGTCTGTGTAATAAAATAATTAATGTAAGATGCATCAATCGTTTAAAATTATATCATTTATTTACTACAACAAAAATTGCCATGTTTTAATTGCTTACAGGAAAAGTTCAGAAATATAAATAAAAAAAGAAGAAACATATTTTTATTCCCTTAATCAATTATTGCATTAAAATTAACATTTCAAAATTAATATTATAAAATTTTAATAATTTAAAACTCATTTTCTAAAAAATGTTGTTATAACAAATAAATGATATATGTTAATAATAAATTAAAAATAGATGTTGCATCGGTTTTCTATTTTTTAGCAATATCTATCACGTACAATATCTATACAGTCTTCGATAATTGATAAAGTTATATATGAAATTTATGAAGCAGTGTCTGCCATCTCAATTAATTATAAATATTTAATTCTACTTGTGATAATAGTATGTATATTATGTGTGTATAAGCTTATAATTTAAATTTATAATTTTTTACCTAATTTTCTCTTAAAATATAATTAGAGATCTTCTAAAACCTATTTATAAATTTCTATGTTCACATTTATAAATTCGCATAACTAAATATACATTATGTTTCTCTGTTATCTTATGCTGTTTATAAATAGTTTTAAATAAATTATTATACATATATATAATAACATAAATATATAACACACACACACATATACACATATATATTAGGTGTTGGAATTAATTCGTAGCGTTAGTATTAGAATGAAGCATTCGATGCATGTAGCAAGTTTTCCTCAAAGACATAAAGTACAAGATATAAAGTAAAATAATTCGAAAAAAACGCCACAGGAAAAGACGCCATTTTGTTTATAATTTTTTTATAAAACATGCGTTGGTTATATTGACTGTGCAAAAGCGTGTAGTAGTAACAGTTGCATAATTATCGGCAGAGAGGAACATGTTCATGCCAAAATCGATTGGTAAAGATTATACGAAATACGAAAAGGTAGGTCGTGAAACATGCTCTTTGTAATATTTGGTATGCTAATAGCTAAGATCTGTATTTCGATGCTGTAAAACCGAGCAAATGATATTTTAATTAGTGTTCTCTGGAGAGTATGTGAATGATATAAATTATAATTTGTAATATTCTTATATGCGTAAAAGTTGCAATTGGATATTCCTCTTACACTTCGGCATAAGATGACAATAAATACAAAACACAATTTTTCTTGTTTGAAATCGTCATAAAACGATTTAATGAATTAAAATTTTGGATGCTTTAGACAATTCGAAATATTTGAAATTAATGAAATGCTGTTTAAACGAATAAAAGTATGTCCAACTTACTTTCTAAATTATTCTCTTTCATATTTCGTCAATTTATGTTTTATCATACCTTTATGTATTCTTATATATTGCTTAAACTTTAATTATAAACTATAAATAAGTAAAATATGCAAGTTTATATTGCATCACATTATTTAATTGTTTGTGACATCTTTTTCCATAGGAGGTGGCATTTTATCCGTATATATAGAGGGAATATGTTTTTTGCAGAGTATACATATCAATTTTTTTTAATAATACGGAACATCAAAAATTTAATTCATTGATTTGTATGAATAAAGAAAAGTTGCTAGAATATAAATAATATTTTTTCGTTCGTTATTAATTATTTTTAAGATCAAGAAGTTATTCAAGAATAAAGGCTTAAGTATGGCGTCTTCCCCCCAATGACCTTACATGTGTATTTTTGTATTTACTTTAGTTGCATAAAAAGATACGGAAAGAGAGTGTATACATATAGTAACACATTAAGTAGAGATATTTTAATTATTTATCGTATACAAATATCACGAATAAATACGTATACAAATATCATAAATAATAACAATGAGAATATTGATCACAGATTAAATGTCACTCGTATATTTTTTCAATTAGATTAATCATTAACTATAATACTACTTATAAATTTTCAATTTTTATTTTTATTTCCAAATTATTATGTGCTTATTAGCAGGATTGGGTAGTGTTAACTAATAGTTAACTAATAGTTATATATATATATATATATATAAAAACAATAAGAATCTCATTTTACCATAGACCGTACATGTAAGAACACAATCAATATGAACTAGAAATTAAAGTACGGAATACAAGAAATCCGAGTTCAACTCTAGGCCGAGGTAATATTTTTTGCAATAAATTTATTTATAATTTTTTAGCACATTACCATCTATTTAATATAGTGTCTGATTGAGCATCAAATAAATATACTGTGAAAAAAAAAAAATATAAAAAATTATATAAAACAATTAAATTTTTTCTTTTTCTTCTTTTTGAATTGTTTTTTTGGCCTAAATTTAACTTTAAACTTTTTAATTACTTTTTTTTATTAATTTTTATATTAACTTACCCAATCCTTATTAGGAGAATTCGCTACATGCTTCGAGTTTATTTCTTCACAAGTTCACTTACATTTTTATATAAATATAAATACATAATCTATTGCACATAATGTTAAAATATTTTTAATATTGCCTTAATGAAATTGTATTATATACATATAAAAAATGCATTATTGTAAATATACATTATTGTAATATATTTATATCGTTTGATAAAATTTACTGAAAAAAATACAAAAGCTTGTAAAATTTTTTTAAATTCAATTTAATTGAGCTTGATAATTCCAAACTAATAGCATTTAACAAAACTACGATGTTCAATTATTTTACACATTGCACATAAAGAGAATGACTATTTAGGCAAACCGAAAGTATTGCTACTCGTACCCGAAAGTATTGTGCGTGTGTATAGTGAAACATTTATATTTTATAAAATCGCATAAGGACTGATTGATTGGTTATAAGTTCATACTAAGTAACATACGTATATAGTTCTCGTACGTGTCATTCATTATTAAAGAGACCGCAATTATGAATAAACTTGACTTAATCACAGTCATTCTAATACCGGACACCACATAATTGAATAAGTTCGAAACTTTGTGAGGAACTTCACGTCCTCGACATATCTTTCTTCCAGTTAACTGAAGCGGGTAATTTCCGATTTGTGCCATCCAAGTTTAGTCTACTCTTCGAACATTTCCTACATGTTAGTCGCCAGAAGGCAAGTCTGAAGTCTGCCGAATAGAAAGCGTAAATAAACGGATTGATGGCTGAATTAATCCATCCTAAACACATAAAATAATTTTTTATTTAACTTTGTGAAAATATTTAATAATAATACATTATGTACTTATAATTCTAAAAATATTGAAATAAAATAAATTCAAAGTTACAGATGTTAAAGATAAGATAAATAAATTCATTTAATTAACTTATTTACTTTCTTTGTATCAAATCGCTGTTCGTTCATTTTAACTTTAACTTATCTAAAATAATCTTAATTTAAAACATAATTGTTATTTAAAATTATTAAAACAAATATAATCTAGATATTCGTTAGTCTAAATTTGTTAATCTATAAATATTAAAAGAAATGTTTAGAAATATATATTTGAGAACATCGTATGAAAAAGTGATTACCTAGCCATGTCAAGGCTGGCATGAGAACATCCGGCGGTTGTACGGGCACGAAGGGTGTTACCAGATACAGAATGAAAAACGGCAACCAGCATGCGATGAAACCACCTACAACCACCGCCAGGGTGCCCGCAGTTTTCGTCTCCCTAGCGACCCTGTTAATGCAGCTTTGCTGATTACCTCGGATTGTACTCAACTTTTTGCACATATTTGTTAGTTCGGTATCCTCGGATGGCCTGTCGCATGTCATACCGCTTTCGGTATAATCCGTACGTTGTGCCTTGATGCTTCTGCCACGATCAATCTGTAGAGAAATAATTTCATATATTTTATGCATTGAAAGAGATGTATTGCAAGAGATATATTGGGAATTACAAATTTGTTAAATCAATTTAAGTATTCTTTATCAATTTAAGACTTGTCAAGCTCAAATAGTGTAACAGTTTGAAAGCTTATAACGTTGCAAAAAGTTATATCTAATTAAATTATAAAGTGAGCTTTGTAATGCAGTTTTGTAACTTTTTAGGATTTTCAATATCTCCAACGTAACAAAAACGTATTAGAGAAAATCTTTTACAAACCACAAGCGTTTGTTTTCTTTGATTCTTTCGAAACATTTCTTATTCTGCCACCGTAATAAATTGCTCCATGTCTACTTGTGTCGTTTTGCTTGTAATCGAAAGAATTATTTGCTAAAGTACTTTTATTCTTTCATAGTATAAAACAATGTCATCATTATAAGTCAATACTAACATACTTAAATCTTGTAAAAAATTATATTTACTATAAATAGAATTATATAATCTACATTGCATACTTTTCTTTTTGCATACAATTAATTTTTGTCAAGTTATATCATTATTGAACGACAAAAAAATTTTCGCATAATTTTCTTTTTTTATTAAAATGACATTTCTGTGTGCAGCTATGTAATTAAATCAAATCCGACTAAGCCAATAAGATGTATTGTGCAAAATGATTGATATTCGATTATATAAAGTCGGATAATGTGGATTATGAGGAATCCGTATCTTCCATCATAGTGTTAATGCCTGTGCCATTTTATCGTCGTTGGTGAGAGAGCCGTTGGTTTCAGTAATCTTCTTTTCAATGAAACCGAAAACGGTCTCTTATCTTTGATCGATAGAGCCATTGGAATTACAGTACAATTTACATTAAAAGCAGAAGTTTTTATTTCTTTTAAAAATACACTTGCTTTGAATTCGGAATAGGTTATTATAATATTTGCATTAACTACTGCTTTGTTGTTGTAAACAATTTTTTTAATTATCCGTTGTATTTCCGCTTTTCTATCTATATACGTATTGAAATGTCATTTTTAATTATAAAAACAAAAGGACATTATATTCTGCCTACTTGATAAAAAATATTTTCTAAGAGAGTTTTTTGAAGAAATAAAGAAAATATAGTTTTCAATTTTTTATTATAAGTCTATATCTAGATTTCGATGTTACACATTTTTAAGAGTTTTTATAATCTATTATTAATGAGATAAAATCGTAAATTATAGAATATTGATCGAGTATTTTAGCAATAAGTCATTAATATCTTCCTGTCATAATTTGTTTACAATATCATCTACCGCTCGAATAACAAAATATAACATTAAGAAGATTAATGCACAGGTATTTGTTAGCATAGAAAAACGTGCTATGTCATTATATTAATCATGTTAAAGTTTTTCTCTTATAACTCAGCTCAATCATAGATGACAATGTTATAAAATTATAAAGCATACAAAAAGAATATAAAAAACAAGCGTAATTGTATAAGCTTCTGAATAATATTAATGTCTGAAAATTTTCAAGATCTTTTTAAGTAAAAAAATCTTATTTTAACAAACACAAGAGAAATACGTCTCTCTCTCTCTCTCTCTCTCTCTCTCTCTCTCTCTCTCTTTCTTTCTCTTACACATTAGATTCTATTAAATTACATAGTAAAATAAGTAGCAAATAAAAGCAAATTACATGAGATGAGCAAAATAACAGATAACAACATACAGGTTATATATCGAAGATATAATAATATCATCATACATCTATAGTAAAAACTAAAACAATTCTCACCGTGATTTTATGACGTGATCGGATATTCTCTCTCTCATTGGTTTTTTCCAGATTTCTATGTCTGCTTGCTATGACGCATGAAATTCTGCCGTATACGTACAGCATTACTAACATAGGCAGGAAGAAACTGCCCATCGCCGAGAATATTACATAGGAGGAATCCATATTGTAGGAGCACTTTTTGATGTCCCGATTCGTCGCACGTGGGAAACAACCCAGTAAAGGCGGACTCGTTATTGCACCGGCCATAATCCATACCGCGACGATCATCAACCCAGCCAGACGTTTGCTTCTACGTCGACGGCTATATATCAGCGGTTGAGTTACGGCTAGATATCTTGAACAAGAAACCGATAATAATGCGATTAATTCCGTAAATTTTAGGTATCTGCTATGTCTCCGCAAAATACAGATATGCTAAATGCTTTGCATAATATCAGAGTAATAAAAAGACAATAGTATAGTAAACAAATTGTTTCAAAATTTTCGAAAAATTTTTATCTTAGAATAAATTGTATTGAGTAAGCGCATAGCATGTAGCAAAATTGTATTTCTGAATCGTAACTTTAACTTATTTTCAGGTTGTGCAGTTTGTATATAAATCAATGGAATCAAAAGCTTTTCACCGCACACAGAATATAATGCAAAAAAAAAAAAATAATTTGATTTATTAACGTAGAAAAAAGTTTAACTTGTATATATATTACAAATACGGTTGCCACTTTCCGAAAAGTGTTTCGCCGGAGATCGATGGTTCTCTTGCCTGAGATCGCTCACTTCAAGCTATTCAAATTGTTATTAATGTTCTTTCTTATAGTCCTCTCTTTAAAAAAAGTCATTACGGAAATTTCTTTTCAAAACCAAAGAATAATTGAAACGAGCATTTAAAAAAATTACGATTATCAAAATTAAAAACAATTAGCTGGAAATTTTTTCATCTGCCGGAAAATAGGAGATTTAAAGAAACCGAAATTTTCTAAAATTTGAAGAAGTGACAACCGTAAATATACAAACTGTACTAAAAATTAAGAACTTATATTACTTACAGTCAATTCTTTTGCTTTTAAAATTCTATTAAAGTATAAATCTTTATTTTAAGTAATATATAATATATTGTTTTTTATAATATATAATATAAATTAAAATGATAATTACCTCTATATCTATATATAGTAATATATAAATAATAAAACAGAAATGTTTATGTCATGCATGCATAACTACAGAAAATAAAGCGTGATACTTTGTACTACTTTTCTACATAAGATGGGAAATCCAGAAGAAGAAAACAAAGAAAGAAGTTAAGAAAAAAATGTATAAGGAAAAATCGCTCTCATTAACAACGAGCAATGTCGACTCGTTTAATAAAATCAATATAATACAGAATACTTTTTATGTAAATGAACTTTCTAGTTAAAAATCTATCCACTGTGGCTGCCGATTTTTATCAAGAAACCCCCGTAAAGTCCAGACATTAGAGGATTTATGTTGCATAAAATCTCTTTTTTAATAATCAAATAACCTATCATTCTACAAAAGATTGAACGGTTGACAGGATGGCTTTCCGGTAATCACGTTACCTACGTGACGAGATTTAGAAATGCGTATGATCGGGTTTACCTGTCTATAGAAATGGCGCATAACGAGAGAATGCTGGCTGTGCAGAGTAGAATATCAAGGGAAACCCAGAAATCGCACAGTATTTCGCCCAACTCCCAAGTCCCTCCTGTAAGCTTCAATGAATATCCCATTTGATAAGATGTATGAAAATGCAATTTGTACGAGGTAAGAAAGAACATCTCTTTTTGTATAACAATAATAATGTTGACTGAGGGGGGAGGAGAGTTATGATTTATGGTACTATACGTGCCCATTTGTAGGATTATTAAATGCCAGCAGTAATTAAACGTCGCTCTGAGTGTCGTTATTTTCCAACAATTTATTTTTCTTTGTGAATAATGCATACCAATTGCGATAATTAAATAGGATTCATATTGTAACGACACGAAAGTTCAGAACTTATTATCGAAGATGAATTGGACATTTCACGCTCGTTTATTGTATTTTATCTCCTGACAAATACATGCATACCTGTAACAGGACAGCCGGTGGCATAACCGCTAGACCGACTAACAAATCCGCAGCAGCCAAGCTAGACACAAAACAATTAGTCACAGATCGTAATCTCCTCGTGGTAATTACAGCTGCAATCACTAAAGTATTGCCAACCTGTAATAATAATTCGAGAAAGAGATCATGATTATTAAAAATATATATAGTTTTAGATGAACTGCACATTAAATCACTCTTATTACAGAATTATTATTTGTATGTATGTATTAGGTGTTGGAATTAATTCGTAGCGTTTTTTATTTTAAATTTGTAAAAATTATTATTATTACATATTTTAAAGCGCAAATTATTAAAACTACTTAAAGCATTATATCTTAATATTATAATATATTTATACATCCGGCGAGTTATTAAAGCAGATATTCTGATGTAAAAATATATATTCGTGCATATAAAAATACTGGAAATTTCAATTATTGAATGTGATTTTACTTACTATTGTAATAATAATTAATATCGTGAACAATCCTGCTAAAATAAGATCAGTCCAATTGGGCAGGTAATGTTCCATCTCCGTATTTCCTTCGTCCGTCGATACCGTACGGTTCCATTGGTAAATGTCTTCATGGTAATCAGTTGTTTGATTCGCCATGACGTTTACCCTCGATCCATAAATGATAATTTCTGTTTCGCAGTGCATATGTTGCAAGACATCATGATAATGTATTCATTTATATATATATATATAAAAGAAATTCATACCTTAACTATACATACATAACATATTTTTTATGCAATTTTACTATTTTTATTAAGTCTACAATTTAATTTACAGAATCTCCATAAATTGTTCAAGCTGCTGTATTGTTCTCTTTGTCATAATAATTAGAAATAGTTAAAAATTTTACTTTATTTAATCTATTATCACAATGTTTAACAATTGTAAATGTACAAAATATAAAATAGTATAAATCATTACATACTCATAATAGCATATCACAACTAAATATCACAACTAACAATAATACGTTGTTCAACTGTGCGTAGATATATAATATAACAAATGAAATTCTCTCTCTAAAAAAAGAAATTTTAAATACTTATTTGTCAGTTTTTTTTTTTTTCATATAAGCCAATCAATTACAAAAGCACAAATGCCTAGATTTTTATTTGCATTGTCACAAAAAGTGGAGAATATTAAAAACGCTTGTACGACATATCGGATCAAAATGTGAATCCTGCAAACGATGAGATGCATATGAATTTAAAATTGATTAAAAATCATGACATGTGCACGTGGAAATATGAATATAAAAAAGATTGAGGTGGAACTTTTAAAACTTTCTATGATCACACGAATATGTGGGCGAAATGGCTCAACGTCGACATTTTTGCAAAATATGGAACTGGATCACATTGGAAAGAGGCAAACGCTCTGGAGTTTACTAAAATTGGATGAGAAAAGTCAAACAGACTATGGAAATAAGACATAGTATAAGAGATAAAGTGCTACTAAAAAAAGAAGTCGTATTCCAAAGTATATGAAAAGAAATGCGCGTCAAACAAAATAAATCCCTCGTCCAAATTGGTATTGTCACTGTCAAAGTATTAGGTATAGTAAAAAGAAATCCATTATTTTTCCAATAGATGGCTTTAGTAATCTATATCTCGCGTTCGCGAGATACAGATTACTAAAGCCATCTATTGGAAAAATAATGGATTTCTTTTTACTACACCTAATATTTTGTCGAAAACGCACATTTTATCCAGCAAATTCCTATATATATTATATATTGATAGTTACAATTTATTTATTTTAATGTATAGTTCTAAATTTTATTTTATATTAAACTTTATTTTATATTTAAAATATATCTTATATATTTGATATATTTTATATATTTAGTATAATAAAACATTTTTTAACACAACTTTATACCAGTAAATTACTTGCAGCTTAAGATATTTATTCTGTAGTGTAAAGAACAAAGTTACAGAATTAAACTTATACTAAGGGAATAATTAATGTGAAACATTGCTGCATTAAGTATTTAAAGAAATTAGAGATAATTTTCATTTATATAAAAGAGCAAATACATTATTATCTTGTTCATTACCGATTAATATAACATAATCGATTCATAATGAGACTGTTATATAATTAGGAACTTAAATATATATTACGATTACAGCAGTCTTCAGCCACCGATTTGTTTAAATATTAATAGCGTCATGATTACGCTATTAAATATATTGAAAATTTTAAAGCAACGACATTTACATTAACAAAGTATTGTGCCAAAAATAATAAAAAAAATTAGATTCTCCTAACTTGCATAATGATTTTTTAATCAACCGCATCATTCCATTAACGGTTCCAGCAACAAATGGATTTTCCTCTGGTTCGCCGAATTAAATAAATTACAGCATTGTTTCCGCTTTCACAGCGTGACTAAGTAATGGCAACCTGAACTAAGAGGCAATTTAAAGAAAGCAGAATTCCGATCACGTACATACTTAATTCTAATAATTATCTAATAACAAACATAAAACAAATTATAAGGTGTCGTCTAAATGAGCATGGACTAAAATTTCCTTTATTATGATTGCAAATATTACCCGCTTCTTTCCAGCTACACAAATTTCCTCTTTTTTTTAATCTTTCTTGACATGTATATAATTTATTTTTCTAAAGTCAAGCTACGATAATTTTTATTTTTTAATAAAATCTCTCTATTCTTATAAAAATTATATGTCAATTTAAAAAAATATAATATTAAAACAAAATACATTAAATTTATATTTATTATTTACATCTTTTTATAATTAATTATTTTTTATATCGTTGTAATAATCTTTTTGTTATTAAACTAATTATCTTTCTATGTTTATTTTATACATAGGTATATATGTATATATATAATGAATATAAAAATATTCTAATAATACGAAAATTTTGTATGAATATGTATGTCATTACTTGCGATGAATTTAAATCATCTATCTCAAGTATAAGGTAAAATTTTAATTAATCATGAATAATAAGCACGTTTTCAGAGAGATGTGCCTGATACCATTGCATTATCCATGTATTCCACATATCATCATCATTCGATTCTCATACTAAAAGCTATTTTCACGCACAAAAGAATTTAACGACTTCGTGAAAATCAGAGCTCGGATTATCCCATGGGAAACTCGTATCTGCGAGAAACAGTATCTGTGTAAAACTCAAGGTATGTTGCGTTGAGGAAACAATTTAAATGGTACTGGGTCGATCAATAAACATTTGATAAAGATACTCCCACTTAGAACGACTGTAGATTTCCGACCAGCCATAAATAATCCAGTACGTATAACGTATAAAAACTGGGCGGGTACTTCCGCAAGGTATGGAAGTCGGATAAGACAAATGGACCAACGAGATCTCACGCGATCGTTATCGATCCTGTAAGATGAAATAGAACGGATTGTGGTGAGAGATTCTGAGTTTCTGATTCCATCTTGTTATCTCAGATAATAAAATATTTCGAGAACCTGGGTTATGCATTGAATCAAGACAAAACATGTTATCTTTATAAGAAAAATAACAATTCTAAGTGAAATTTATTTTGTTTTAATTTTACTTTTTATTTATATTACTAATTTCTCTCTCAAATTCATTTATTTTACTTTATTATTTTATAAAACGTAAAGAAATTTTATAATACTTATAAAAATAATGATAATTAATGGAACTGTATAAAGTACAGTGCTATTTATATGTTTACAGAAAAATGAGAATTATTTTATTAAAAATTTTTATAAAGTAAAAATTATATTAGGTGTTGGAATTAATTCGTAGCGTTTTTTAATGAAAGAATGTTATTTATTTCACATGAGCATTAAAAAATACATTAATGAAAGTACTTCCCATCACTTGTAAAACGCTACGAATTAATTCCAACACCTAATATATTTAATTTACATATTTCCTTATATGCAATTATCATTAAAAAAATAAAGCACAAATATTGCTAATGTTTTTAAGAGAGATATCTTTTTTAATATTCCAACATGTTGAGAGCAAGAGCGTTTACCCTTTCAACAAAGGAGAATTGATTTCTAAGCATTAGGGATATATTATAGATTTTTAAAAATATTATACATATATATTTGAAAAAAGTGGAAACTGTTACTATCTTAATTTTATATACACACGCGTTTATTTAAAAAAAAAGATATTCATTGCTTTGGTTAAAACTTACCGTATTAATCGCGAATAGAATTATTTCAAATGGTTTCAATTACAATTGTCTATATGCGATTCGTCTAAATGATCGATTATTCTCAGATTTTATTATGGTAGCTTACACACAGATAAAGTAAAAATGTGCGCAATTGAGAGATAGAATGTAGTGTAGCAATGAAAACAAATATTTCCACAAATTACTGTACATAAATATAAGTAGAACATTCATGAATTTAATAGTCCAGATGTAATAACATCTTTTAAATATGTTTCTGTAAGTGAATAATTTGATGTGAAAGTGTAATAGTGCTATTTTTCGTACTATTTAAAAAAAAGACAAAATTTAAAACTACTCAAAAAAAATTCACCGCAATTTTTTGCTTAAGAGGCACAGAAAATAAAATGGAGGTAAAAATTTTTGCTGCAATAATTTTAGTATAAATATAGTTCTTTAAGAATTTTTAAAACTTATTAGGTGTTGGAATTAATTCGTAGCGTTTTTTAATGAAAGAATGTTATTTATTTCACATGAGCATTAAAAAATACATTAATGAAAGTACTTCCCATCACTTGTAAAACGCTACGAATTAATTCCAACACCTAATAATTAAAAAAATACGGAAGTATAACAGAAAAGTGACGAAAATACTGCTTATAATCGTTATGTCTTCCATTGTAAATATACTTTAATTTCTTTATTTATAAATGCAAATATATGATGGCATTAATTGATAATATTTCAACTGTAAATACATTAATCTTATTTGATTAAGTATTTATTTAATTCAACAAGCGATTAGTTTTCTTAGATCATTATTTCACTGAAGTAGTAATTACTGAAAAGTCTTTCTTTTTTATCTTGAATGTACTTGTATATTTTTAAAAACATTGTTAAAAATTTATAAATATAAAAATATTAAACAATGTAAATATTTATTTATTCGCTATATAATACATTTGCCAAATGTTTCAATATTGTGAACTTTTAAAAGATTTAAAATATCTTGAAAACTAACGTGGTTATAATTTTAAAACATATAAAAAGAAGAGCATAAAAAACCACAGCACAAGTTATAGTTTGTGATATTTAATTAATGTAATAATAATTAAATATCACAAACTATAACTTGTGCTGTGGTTTTTTTATGCTCTTCTTTTTATATGATTTAAAATATCATCATTTTTTAATAAAAAAAAGATAAAGATCTATAATTGTTTCAGCACAATTCGTTCTAATGTTTGATCTCTTTTTTAGATATGGGTCGCTGTAATCGATTTCATAATTGTGTCTACATGCTTATGCACATAGATTTTGCACATACGTGCAAAACCATTACATTCAGAATAAACCTATTTATTGGAGAAAACATAAAACAGAATGATAAATTTTTTCAAAGCTTTTTTATGTTAATTCACACAAAACCATTTTTTAAATCAAATTCTATATTATTCTATAATAATAAATCGATAATGTTGAAATATTCTATCATTTTTCATTTCTAGGTTAAATATATTTAAAACGTAACCGTCTAATTACAAAATTTAACGATAATTTATCAAATTAATACTTAAAATAATATAATATAAGATATAAGACTTTAAAGAATAAAGTATCACGTTATTTGATCATAGTTATTTAATCCGTGATTGTGTTGTAAAAAAGTTGTAAAACTTTTAGCACTAGGTATATAAACAGAAATAGGAAATTCTTTAAATAACAGTCGAGCTACCAAATAAAGCAAAGAGAGTCCTCGTGTACACTGTGAAATAGAAATCGAAAATGTAGTTTCAATATTTTTCATGTTATAGACATAGCAAAACGTATTTTGCATCAATAGTTTTATTTTGCTTCTTTGCTTCAATAAAAGTAAATATTCAAGGAAGTATCATCTCAATAACAACGAATATAAACATTTTCATCATTTGTGAGTTAAAATAAAATAAATAAATACAACTCGGTATCTAAATACTCATCGAAATTATATCTATCTTAATTTCTGATTTAAAATGGATAAATATAATAATTGAGAAAAAATTTCTCTTTAATATTATCTCTAACAATAAACAAGAAACTTTTACACTCTAATTATTTCGTTAACATATTTATAAATATATTGTATCTGCAAAAGTTACTGTTGTCATCGTAAATTTAAAAGCATTAATAACAAATGTTCAGATGTTTATTTTATGCTATTACAACATCGCGATGTTAAATTACAACGTTTTCATTATAATCACATCAAGCTATATTGATCTTTCAACAAAAATTGATAACATACGTAAAATTTTGCAGATAGAGAGTGCCATGAGTGTCACGTTCCTATATACATATATATTTAAACAGTTGTTTTTAGATTCTTGATAATGTCGGACAACGTTAATAATTAAAAAATGGTAGTCGCACAGTATTCATGTTATAATGATCGGAGTTGCAACTACGGAGTTGAATTCAACTGAATTTTCCGCAAATGTGTAGAACTGAAGGATTCTCGTCAATCAAGACTTTTTGTTTTAAGAAAATTGCTTTTGAAAGCAAGTACGGGTATTGTGTTTACAAATAATAGTCGTCCGTAGCTGCCCTTTGAGATCATTACGATTTATATTGGATTTCTTTGAATAAGCAAATTCAGCTCACTTATAATTTCATCTCAAATTATCTATTTGTAGACAAAGATGTTTTAAACAATTGTATGTAATATAAAAGTGATTTTCATTTAGTCAACTATACATTTTCATGTTTTATTGTGACATTTCTAAACTTTCAAATTTTATAATTATAACAAATTGTAATTGATTACATATTTATAAATAATTTATAATTTAAATTAGATTCTTCTAGTACTTATTATATCTACTAATTAGATTCTTCAGAGATAATTAATAACTTTCATTTTATTATATTTGACTAAGAGTATTTGCAGAAAAAAATTGTTTTTTTTATGTGTTATATTAGTAAAACGTAACAAGTCAATTAAATATTAAGATTATAATTCCTCAAGATTTGATAATGTTTCTTATGATATCCTAGACCATTTATTTAAGAGACAAAGAAATATACGTACACGGCTTTGCAGGCTATTTATATAAGACGTAGTTTTCTACTTTAAAGGCATGATACTCTATAAAATTCAGTATTATAGCATAACTCTTCTAGAATATCACGCTTCACTGCTGCCGCTACAATATATGTCCCAATATATTTTTAGTATATAACAAAGAGTAAGATATTTCTGCATTGCTAACAAAAGTTTTTGCTAAAAAAATAAAAGAATAACATACAGTCGCAAAATAAATTTTTTTTGTTAAATTATGTTATTGCTAATTGGAATCAGCGAAATAAAAATATGATTGAAAATATTATGACATTTTTCTTAACAATGATGTTTATATGCATAACACATAAAATGATTTGTACAATTAAAGTATTGAAATCTTAATGTTTCATATGTTGCTGCGTATATTGTTTGTGGAATTTCACATACTGTTTGTGTAGAATGTGTACATTTGAATCCGAGATCGGTTTTAAACATATGTAAATTTAATCCAATTTGATAAGACCCTGCTATGTCTTAAGATAACATAGCTCTAAATTCTAACACCAACGAGTCAAGCTTTTGGTATAAATCCCCGAACCTCCGATATTCTATTGTAGCTTGGAGAATTCTATACTTGTCATCGCTTCACGTACGCGAGTTATCTTTACGTAAATCTGTATATACTATTCAGTTAATATAAGATGTGAGAAATAAAACATTTCTCATATTTGTAGTATCAAAAGTAACTATGATTGACATTATTTTTTAGCAAATTAATTAAAATGCTTTTTGAAAAAAATTGATACGATAATTTTTTATTGTGTAAAAATTTGTACAATAAACTTTTTTTAGTTTCGAAATTAAAAAAACATTTTAGAAAAAGTAAGTTTTTACACAATAAGATTTTATACAATAAAAAATTCGATATCTGCGAAAAATGATACCAATTTTTTTACCAAGCTGTACATATATACATATATGTATATACATATTTAACTTTTCATGAAATGCGACAAAAATATTAGTGTCAAAATATTTATGAGCGCTACACACTATATACATAATTAATTTAATTTTAAAAATATAAGGTTTATTACTATTTCTAAAAAAAATAGAATTTTTAATTAATTATATTAATGCTCTTCTTATAATAACAGTTCATAATAATATATTATAAATATATTTTTATATTATATTATATTATAATGTATAAATAAAATGGTATATTAATTAAAAATTATAAAAGGTACGTCGTCTTATATTCGTATGTATACACATATGTTAAGTAATATAAAATTAAGAATAGTAACATACATTTGTATTACATTCGTATTACTTGAAAAGTTACAATATAGAAGCCAAATGCTCTAATCGGTTTTAGCATTTCTCGTGCTATCATTTATAAACTTTACACGATGTTCCAGTCGTCCCGATATCGTAGAGACGAAACTCGTTGAAAATACGTACAACTGATACCGCTGCACTTTGTTTTGCGGCAAATCGGACCATAGATAACATAACTTTGACCACCGCAAGGTAACATACGAGAAAGTAATGTGTGCCGATGGATATCATGGTTAGGAATTACAATTTATAGAAATTTTATTTGTCTTATCAATTTTAACAGCTGCTGAAACGCATTGTAAATTTAAGTTTTATTGGTAATTAAAAAATGAAAAATTTTTTAACTCAAACGAGCATAATATATCAAAAGATAAAGTCTTAAATAATCATAATGCCAAAACAAAATGTTATATTTAATAATACTGCAAAGAAAGATTTTTTGAAAAAATTATTTGCCATATGATCAAATGCTGCCGCAAGATAATTGTGAATCTGCGGAAATAATTCTTAGTCCATTTCTTTTAAGTACCAAGAGAATTATCTCGCTAGCGCTTTTAAAGTTCGCAATTCTCTGCAGTCCGTAATTTTTCCACAAGGTGGGTGGCGGCGCAAGAGATTAATCTGAAACGAATATTTCTCATTAAGCGATTCTGCTTCCTCAGTGCCAGCATCAAACCGGATATTAGTTCGATGGTTATTAGTTTCCGACCGAAAAGTCGTAACTACTCGGAATGTTGCTAAAACGAGCTTTAATAAATTTTGCACGTGCAATTCATATTATTCAGTTCACGCGCGAGAAATTTTATCGATACTGTATCAAAACGTTTTCGATAACGTTATCGAATCCTTTGAACCGTTACTGCCAATAAATTATCTTCACAATAAAATGCTACATTTTAATATTTAGAGCCATATTGTAAAACGCGTTACAAAATGAAATACAATATAGTAATATAAATGAAAATGAGAAAAGTTCAAGCAGAGATAACATGCAAAACGGCAATACATAATAATGACATGATAAGCCAATAAAATGATACGAACTGATAAAACTGAATTACCTGTATTGTTAATAATGATTAACAGCAACACTGATTAGTACTGTAACTATATTTAGCCTTTGGCTACAGTCCAACACATACCGTTCTATACGTTGTATTAACTCTGCTCAACTACTATATCATTATCTCTATAACTAGGAAGTAATTGTTTTACGAGGAAGGATGTACAACATCCTGCAAAGATATATACTCATTATGTACAATAGGCATTAACATAAACTCGAGAGATATGTGTTAAATTTTTCTTTTCTTTTTTAAAAAAAAGTTTATAAAAATAATTAAAATAATATAAATAATAAATATTAATTCTTAACATAAAACTATCAAAACACATGACAATATGCGTGTAACAATTAATATAATTGATATAATTAATATTATTAATTAATGTAATTAATTAATATTTACACACACACTATTTACACACGCGCGCGCGCGCGCGCAATCGATATTCTCTTGATATTTGATGCAAATAAAAACATCATATATTTCAATATATTAATCAATAGATATATCGGCATGTCCAATGTCTAAGAATTTTTTTATTTGTAAAATTAATTGTTATTTAATATGTGAAGATTACACACCCACACACACACACACACACACACGTATACATGTATATATTAATAATAAATAATTAGGTTCTAATAACATTAAATAATTATAAAACTTGTGCCATCTGCACATTGTATAAAAAAATGTAATTTGGATAGTCCCCAGAGAATCAGATATAGGTACATGAAATGGAAGCAGGTGCAATGCCACTCTTGAATATTGGGTGGACTCCGCAGTTAAATAACACAACCTCCTGTGGGCTATGAATATATGATCTGCCTAAACACTGTTTAAGGTGACAGTTTAATCTTCTGTATTCCGGCAAAATTATAACTATTTCCTAGCTTAAGTTATAATCATCAAATCACATGCATTCCATTAATGATTAAAGAAATAATGTAAGCAGTTTCATACAAAATAGATTAATTTGTTATCAATATTTTTTATCAATATTTGAAATTTTTTAATCTTGTATTTATCTAAATATCTGGTAACTATACTTGAATTCTTTCTTCCTTTTGTATTTGGAAATGCTTTGCTTTAGAAAAATCGTATATACATATTTTCACGATAACATCGAGAATAATAAGCTCATAAATTTGTAGTTTTACAAAGAATGTAGGATGCGGTGATATATGTCCAATATACAAAATAATCACAATTCCCATAAAATTTTTTATAGAATATCGATAATGCACATTATTTTGCGTGCACATAACACTAAACATTAAGTTAGCTAAAAAAAAATTTTTTTAAACAAATGAAAATTTTGTGTACCACTTATTATATTGTTAAATCCTGAAGTATGCATTTAATGGGAAAACTTTAATTCCAAATCTAAAAGATTGAAGTTGTGATATAAAAATAAATTAATTTGGTACTAAAAATTGAAGAAGTTTAAAATGCAAGCAAAATAATTTTTCAATCGCTTATGTCTTAATGTGATTAATTTTGTCTTTGCCATCTACCTTTGTGTCTAATCCGTAATCATGCTTCTGTTTACATCAAATATATTAGAGAATGCAAATTACGTATGTATTGCAATTTAAAAATCTTGAAATTTCTCTCTTTAAATCGCAAAATTGTAAATACGTGCTTCTGTGTGATTTTAAATATTGTCACTTAAATTCAGTGTAAAAATAATATACCAATGAAAAAAATATGTAAAAAGTCGATACTCATATTTAATTATTATCTCTTTCCATGATAAATTTATATATGTCTAATCCGACGACATTCTTAAAATTCATTGATTAAAATCATGCCAAATAGTCCTTGTAATATGATACAGTGCGCGTGTAGTTAGTTTACCAGCCATGGGAATAATTTCGCAACTAGCATAGTCTCCCAAGCATATAAGTGTCGAGTGGCTGGCATCCCCAGCTTTACAGTCGTTAAGGGTAGCGTTCATCATGAACGTAATTGGACATATGCTGCAAAATTTACATACGCCACCGCGTCGGTGGATGTTTGTAGACACTACGAAAAAGGCAACTTCTCGGAATAAATATAAAATACCAAAGAAATACCGTGAAAATACATTCGCTACCAAAATCACACTGTATTGCTAAATCGTCAGTCGCTTTTCTGTTTTTCGAATGTACATATATATACATATACTCTATATGTATATACCTACCCAAAAAAATATTCTGCCGATAAAAGGGGAAATTTTTTTTGGCATTTCCTCTAAGCAAAAAATCTCACATGAATCAGGCGCATGTATTTATAACATGTATTCATCTATAAACATAAAAACACTTGAGCTATGATCAAAAAATAATTTCTCTATGGAAAAATTTCAATTATAATAACTTAAATAGCATTTGAATAGCATAAAAGAATATATAGCATACTAGCGGCACGCTTATTTGTTAGAAGAAGGTTGTCATTTATGTGCTACCGTAGCTATGCGTGCAAGTTAATATAAGTAAGACATTCTTCTAGCATTAAAAGGATTGCAATTTTAAATCCAGCACCTGATATGGTTCACCTAATATAGATCTTTAATCCAGCACTTACGATTATACAAAATTCCTCTACTTTGTAAAATATCTTCTTGAGATTGTATATAAATGGAAAATTTTCTGACATTAACCGCTATACGGTATATTATTTGGGTGTGTACATACTCTCACACACACACACACACACACACACACACACACACACACACATATATATATATATATATATATATTCGTTAGATCAAGAAACATCAGTTGTGGCCCAGATTAAATGGAAATATTTGAAACTACTTCTCAAATTTTTCTCTTAAGATAATTTTAGAATATCGATATTTATGAATATTTATGAAATGATAATAATATCGCGTGATATCATTAAATACAAAGATCAATTTATGCAAAGTATAAATAAGTATTTTTAATATCTGCCATTTTCATTTTAATATCTTACTTTTAATTTATAATTTCTTTTTGGAATTACAAGTTTTAAATAGATATTTTTTGTCTATAAATAATTTACTTTGAAATATGTTATAATTCATATATATATATATATTGTATATATATATATATATATATACATGAATTATTTAATACAAAAATATAGTACATAATAACATATCTGTATTATTGTAGGTCAAATAAATCGATGCAAAACTGTCGAAAATGGGGCAGTAGGTGAAACGACAATCTATCGTGCTTATATTCTGCATACATGCATTTATTATGAGATGTAAGAATATCGGTATAAGACTATGCCACTAGGAAGAGAAAATGTAGAATTTTC
>NW_011626951.1:2501565-2513568 GCF_000204515.1 Acromyrmex echinatior
ATGCATTTTTATACACTAACAAGCTTATGCACATTGTGTGCACTAGTGTGTAATATATTCTACATAATCTTTTATTTGTAAGATGATAATTATTGTATTTCAACAATCATTACTACTTTAAAATTAAAATACAATAATAACTATATAAGTAAAAGACCACATATAAAAGTGCACTTGCTTTAATACATTGTATTTCATTAAATTTATTTGACATTACCACAGTTCACAATTGACCTGTAGAATAAAAATTTAAATATAAAAAATATTATAAATATAATAAATTTATAATACCTTTAATATAAGTTAAATATTTTTTTGATAAAATATAATGTATAAAAACGCTAAAATTTTACATAAAAAATATACATCATGTAAATATTTATGTATTTAATAAAAGAAGTTGAAAGCTTTGTATAACATCGAATATTAAATAAATAACAAAGACCAAATAGTGTTGTTTTTCTGATGGTATATGCGCGTGCATAAAAAAATTAATATTTAAGCTTTGATATCAAAAGTTCAAAGTGGAATGCTTTGTTATATTATCTACGAAAATATTGTTAGTAATATATTACTGTGGTTATTCTAGTCTTATACAGAAGAACATTCTTTATTTTCAGATCTAAGTTGAAATACAATATATTGACTAATCAAAAATAAAGATTATATTTCAGATACTTACAAATAGAAAATTTGTTTGAAAGAATGTGTATGCATTATTCAATCTGCATTATTCAACCTGTAATCGCAATTAAAGTTGCATTTCCTTATAATAAAAGCCGCATCCTTTTTGTCCAATTTTAGCCTGATTAAATGAATGTATTTAAAATATATAGAACTAGTTACGTAGCTTTTTTTTAATAAAAATTCTTATATAATATAAAATTCAATTCGCTCCGTTTGATTAACATCTGGAGATGGAGCAGTATGAGTTATGAAAACTTTTCCTCTAGGAAAGCTGTAATATTTCCGTCCAAATAGAACTACCCATATACAAACTATTTCAGCATTAATCGATATTTTTTAAAAAATCTGATAACATGTTTGGATGATAAAAAAATGAATTTTAAATTATAATATAGCATTATGTGTATTTATATAAAATATTTTTAAGCACGTATATATGCATATATAAGATTTAATAATTATATATAATTGCTTAGTCGATTATAAGCTGGACCACTATAGCGAAATGGAACCTGAAAACTGACAGGCGCATGAAATGTCAGAAGTGATCTATATTTCTGATACCATCCTCGTCGGGTACTAACTCAACGCATGTTCTCGTATATGCAGCAGCGATACGCGCTGCTGCTACGCACGTTCAACCGATAGGGCCAGAATATAGTGCGAATATTGAAGTCTGATTACTGAATGATTGACATATGGCAGGCTGCAAATGAATGGCAGTTAACTGCCAGGTTTACATAGAAGCAAAGGATCTCTACCTGCATAACTGTACAAAAGGAAACGCGAACGTATTCCAGGGTTCTACAAAGGGTAGTGACAGATCTGCGGCTTCACGTAGTGAGATTCCTTGAATAATTCGAATCGTTCGCTTGCATTCGTGTTCTATATAATATTGCACAAACTCCATTTGAATTTTCTTCTTAAACATACCATAATATTTATGCTGTAATACATAATGTATAATATTGTAAGCATGTATGATACTTTTAACACAATAATATATTTTATATAATCTATTTTAATTCTGTTTTCATTATATTATTAATTTTAGTTTATGTTATATCAGACACTTTAATTTTCACAATGATATAGATGTTATAGTTTTTTATTATATTACAGAAACCTACGATATCACATTTTTCTAATAATTTGATGCAAGCTGTTATTTTTACAGCTCTTCACATCTAATATTAAATTTATGTATCAATAATTAAACATTAACGTATTATTATTTAAAAATATCTACTTATAAAGTTAATTAAATTGTATTTTAATATTTATTTTGACTCCATACTTTTCTTTTGTAAAAAATATTTTTTTAATAAAATTTAAATATTTTAGGCTATTTATTATAATGCTATATTTTTTTGCTTAAAATATGAGGTAAAATCAAAAACATTTTATCTACTTTTTTAGTTATCGTTCTATGTACGCGTTTTTTAGTTATCGTTCTATATACGCGTAAACAAAAGGCTGGCAATATCAAATAACATAATTCCTTGACACAAATCGTTAATTACAAAAATAGACTATGAAATAAAACGCAAATAAATAGAATAATAATACACATGCGTTTGTTACTAGAAAATTTTATATTTGGGTATAAAACTGATCAATTGAGGGCATCGATTTCACAAAAACCATGTATTTGATTTTGAAAGGAAAAATAATGCTTTTGTAATATAAATTCACTTCCACAAAAATGAATAAACTTTATAAACACATGACATGTGTTTGTATATTATTTATAATAGTTATTTGTAATAATAATAATTAGATATGTATGTATATATATGTATAGTAATTATTATAATAAATTATCAATTGTTATTAATTGTACTCTAGATTATTATACTTTATATTGATTTTAATTTTTCTATTTTAAATTATTTAGATATAAATAAGATCTTTTACCGATTGGAAAGAAAAGTAACGTTTTGTAAAAGTTTATTTAAGAGTATTTATTTTTACAATTGTAGTTCAAATAAATTCACATTTTAACATAACGCATACTGTGCTTTCCGTTTTCAATCTGATGCTCATTTAATATTCCTTCCTGGTACGCAAGTAGTATAATATTTGTATGATTTCCAATGTGAAGATAAATTGCTGTCTTTCTCTTTCTCTGCACACTAATAATTTTTTTTATCTTAAAGTTAATTTATATATGCTTTATATATCTCGTTGTACAATATAATTACTCATCTCATATTTTACAGACACATAAAAAAATTTTTCCGACTGCAATTTTTGATAATTATCATTTATCTCAATTATACAGAAATTTATAAGTGCGAATATTCATAGAAAAAATTCATGAGAGAAGAGACAAGTTTCTTCATGTTTTGATATCATATTTGAGAAATGTGATTCATAAAACATTGTGACAACGAAAACAACTGGTGAAAACAAACCTATTTTTTATTTTTTTAGTATATGATATATATATATATAGCAGTTACATAATTTGGACTTCTTTATATATCTATATAAATTAAAATACCGTGACAACAAACATTTATTACATATTTTAATGTTAATTATATTATTGAAAATTTTAATATAATTAATAGTTTTTATATGTTCATGCATTTTTAACTAAAAAATAATTATTTAATTAATCAAAAAGTAGAAATACTTAAAAAGCTAAAAGAAGAATTCTTTATCAGTTGTATTATATTTAAAAAATAAGATTTACTATATAATACAAAATATATATTAGGTGTTGGAATTAATTCGTAGCGTTTTTTAATGAAAGAATGTTATTTATTTCACATGAGCATTAAAAAATACATTAATGAAAGTACTTCCCATCACTTGTAAAACGCTACGAATTAATTCCAACACCTAATAACATAAAGAGTTTTATGTACTAATAATACAAAAAGCTGTAAATATATGCAACACAATATAGTTATATAGTAATGGATTTACTTAATGTCTCATAACGTTATATTATGAAAAGATTAATAGCATGCACGACGTGAGACTAGCATTCCTTTCTTATGACAAAGAAGAACTACCGAAGACCTTGGTCTTACACTCTTTTTATCTGCTTGTTAACAGAGTCATCATTTTTACTTCAAAGGGATACCTTGTTGTAAAATACTAGAATATATTAGGTATTGGAATTAATTCGTAGCGTTTTACAAGTGATGGGAAGTACTTTCATTAATGTATTTTTTAATGCTCATGTGAAATAAATAACATTCTTTCATTAAAAACGCTACGAATTAATTCCAACACCTAATATTATTATGTATGCAAAGATTTAAAGAAATTTTGAGATTAATTTAAAGATGTTTTACGGAAATAATATAAACATTGCTTCATAAATTGTAAACACTGTGATAGCATTTAAAGCTTGATCACGTCTAGATGTTTTATCGGTTTATTGCATTTAATCAACTTTTTACTTTTGTCACATAATCGTACGTTTCGAGAGTCGCTTGAAAATAATGATTTTATTTTTACTTAAAAGCAATTTAAAGTTTTTGCAAGCTTGACAAGTTGTTCTTGAGAACTTCTAGAAAAAAGTCTGCAATATACAAAATATAAAACGTCGTACGTGCAATATGGAAAGGTCGTATCCATAATGAAGTATTACGCCATTCGTTTGTTTCGTGATTTCGTGTCATAAAGAGAAAAATGTGCAAAAAAATGCATAATATGAGAAACTAAAATTTCTTTTAAGACAATCAGAAATATCTTCATTAGTATTACTCGCATTCTTCTTATCTAAAGGTCGCATTTTAGTGCATCAAAGAAATATTCAATTCGCATATATATTAAAATATCATATAAGTGCTAGTAAATAAGATTAGAAATTGAAACAGACATTTTAAGAAAGGCATTTTGTAAAAGTGTAAAACTAGAAAATTGCTCTTCTACACGAACCACCGTAGCTTTCAAAAGTCTATTGGAAATTCTACGCATTGCAAGTTAGTTTTTCACTTTTGTCACGTATTGCGTCTGTTCGAAGAGAAGTGGGTTCGAATTTCACTTAAATCGAGTTTACACTGGGAAAGAAAAAGTTTATTATATCGGACATAATATTGTTTCATCAAGATAACTTCTAACAACACAAAGATACATATTCGTGATAAGTATCGCATCATTATTTTTAGACTGTCCGAAATATCGTCGATATGAAATATCGTCGAGTAGTATGAAATATTCAGCATTCTAAAGATTGCTTTTCAACCTATCAGATCTTTCTTGCAGTACCGAAAAATTCGCGAATTTGTTTCAAAAGACTTCAAATGGAACTCGACGATTTATACAGCGTTTGTACTACCAAACTTTTTGTTCGTGAGAATCTTTCTTCATGTGAAATTAGCGGAGTGTCTAATTGACCGACTTTTAGACTAGCCACTATTCATAAGATCTTACATCCACAAAGAACTATATAATCTCTTCCTTGTTGTGGAAAATGGTTAATTACATGCAGTATCTCACTATTATCCTATTATTTATTGTATTTTATCTTACTTTTTAACACAATATTCGGCAAATCTAAAAAGATTATCTTAAAGAAATACGCTTAACATCATTAGCAATTAAAATTGAAACTATAATATTTTTCGTTAAGTTAAGCATAAAATAAAAATTATTAAAAATATTTGTAGTTAAAGTATAACATAACTAATAGAAACATTTAATCTTATATGATATATAATTCATACCGTTACATTTAATATCAAATAACGCTATTCTCATCTTTGTCACTTTATTTACAATCGTAACATGTAAACGTACGTGATATCCAATACATACTGGTCTATGTCTCTTCTATACACGTCGTATCTATTGCTGGCTTACTCGATAAAGCTTTATACGCGCGCAAGGTGAAAATGTTCATATACCACGATTTCTATACATGTGTTAAAAGCACAAAAATGGAAAAATATAGTGTATCTTTTTAAATAAAAAATTTTAGTAACACAATATTTGTATTTATAAAAATTATTGATATATCAAGTATTAAGATATTTTTAAATTGACTTTAGTGCAAAGTTATTATGTTCAAATTTATTGTCAATAATAATAGATATTTTTAATCAATTTACATATTTATGTAAATAACTAACACAGACCATACTTATAAGTGAGAAATGTGATTATAAATACATCATATAGTTAATGTAATAATAGGCTAATAATGACAAATTATGAACTTCGCTAATATGCTAATATGCTAATACGTCGCAATTAAATTGACGCATAGTACAAGGATCTCATAAATTATGTAAATTTTCCGTAATAACAAATGCGTATCAAGCAGAGTAGTTTCAGATTTGCGGATTTGTCGTATTGGGAAATGTATAAGTTCATGTTGGCGAATGTACAGACAGATTACTATACAGAGCATACTTATACGAACACATGTAATGTGCGATAACGGCTATGCTTTAACGATATAACATCATCTAAATTAGCATATAGAGTAAAATGCAAAACTGCTTTCTTCACTGGAATCAAATTTATGGCGGATGGGATAATACGCAAGCTTCCGTAAGTGAAATATTACAAATGCAAAATGAATGTGGGATGTCAATTTTTAAAAAGCACACGGAAGACATTTATTTTTATGAATACCGAAACAATCGCAGCAGCAAGTTTTTCTTAAATTTATATGTATAGTTATCATTTTTTTATTTTATAATATATTGTTGTAATTATAATTAGAATTATGTAGCTACAAAAGACGGTTTAAATCAATACAGTTTTTTAAACAGAAAAAGAAAAAATTATATATGTATAATAAAACTGTAAATTTTGACATTTTTTAATAATATATTTGTAATTCAAAAGTAACATTTATAATATTTTAAATTTTATTACTGCAACATTTATTAATACAACATTTATTTTTAAATTGTTTATAAACATTGAACATACTCAATAATTGACCATCTCTCCTATGTTCTCTATTTAGCATTACTTACTATTCTCTACTGATATAAGATGTTTAATGCATACGACAACACTCCACTTAAACAATACAAGGTATGCCACGTTCGACGGAAACTAGTTTGTGGCGAATTGGATGTGACAAAAGAGGTAACGCAAAATGGTTGCGGCAAAACGGAAGTGACGAAGGGGCTGCATTGACTCAAATGTTATTTCTAGATAACGTATCTTGAAGAAGTGCCTTTGTGTTATCGTATATGATTATATGATAGTGCGTATATATTTAAATTATGTCTCTATTCTTTGTTTCATCATGTCATCTATCAAGTGTTTCACAAAGATATAATAACAAATTTTACTAGTAAATGAGCAATAATAAACTATCTGAAAAATGATAAAAATGATATAAGCTTTAATAATTTTTTCTACCAATCTCTGTTCTTTTATCTTTTTCATCTAACAATATCTTAATTTTTTATATTCAGAATAAATATGCTATTCTATTTTTGAATTATTTTTATATTTTCATTCTCTCTTTATTTTGTTCTTTTTAATTTAATCAATCATTTCTTCTTTGAATAAATATCGAATTGTTAATAATAAAACTTTTTATCGATCAGAATTCGTTTATATGCATTATATGATTGGTAATCTACTAGCATTAAAAAAAATTAATTTGCGAAATTCATCTCTTATCTGTAATTAAAAATCCATTATTTTTATGTAATTATTCGATTTATATTTAATCATATTGAATATCAAACTGTCAATATAGCTGGTAATATCAGTTTAGTGAGTTCAACATCAATTTGGGATTCTGTGCTGACACTAATTGTACTCACAATACGTGATAGGATTAACGAATCAACCAATTACCAATCAACGTAAAATATTATTTAACAGATATACTCGGATAACACTCTTTTTAAATCGAATACATCATTCTTTTATTTTTTATCTGCATTTTCTGACATTACGAGTACATTTGCATTTCTTTTTTTATGTTTTACTTTTTAATCTTTCTTCTATCAATCACTTTATTTAATGCACGTTAAATTGTTAAATGTCCTCAATTGTCAATACAAAATCTATTGATTCAAATTTGTATACCCAAGGCAAATGAGAATCAATTCGTATTATAAAAAAGCTATAGCAATTCTCATAAGTCATCTTGGTTATGTTTAAAATATTAATTTTGTATTTAGAAATATATGTATGAATATTATATGTATGCTTATTTTTTTAAATTATTTTTTATAATATATTTATATTTTTCTCATGTATGAAATATGATCATTTAATATATGTAATATATGTATATAGTCTTCTTTAGATTCTCAATGTTTAAAAATAATTAATATATACAAAATTGAGAGAATCGTATTCTAAGCAAAATTTCTAAATAAAAAAATCTCTATTACTGTCTCTCGTTATTACCTTCATCTCTTGTTGTTAAGTATTGTTGTTAAGTTGCAAACATTTTAATATCCAACCACGCCAGAGTTTCTTTAACAGAAAATTACTTCTTTCAGGGTATTAACTAAAGAAACTTTGAAAGACAAAAGAAATCTGTATAAAAATCTAATAACAAGTAATACTTCACATTTATTCTTTATGTGAAACGGTCGACAATTTTTTGATGATAATTTTGAACTCTTGATCGTCCTTCACAATAGCCTTTTCTAGATTTTGGTGGAAACAACGCAATCAGAATTTGAAATACGGAAACACGTCAGTAGAGACATTGCGTTCTATGACTTTTCTACCACTAAATAAATATTCATACTTATACATCCGTGAAATATATTCCCTCTTAATACAAAAGGTTCACATACCTACGTCATATATGAGAGTTTATATATTTCAGCGTGAAATCCGCGGAATTTTTATGCTTTGCATTACACTTTATCACTGGACAGAATAACCAGACTATCCTTATATTTAATCTAAAAGTTACCTTCTTTGCTTTTCAGTCAAACATGAATGCGAACGCAGCGTGGGACGTTTTGACAAAAAGAATGATATACCATCAAGCGTCAAATGCAACGTTTGGTTGCCACACGTTGGTGCAGATCAGCATACAAAAATTGTGCAGATGGAAACTGCAAAATCCCCGCAGGCTTTCGTTCACGTCCGATAGAAATTTTGATTGCTCAGTTCTCACTGTGAGATTATGATTGTAGAAACGGTTTTAAAATATAACGGTTTTATAATAATATATATCATTCTAATTTTTATGATAAAAGCGCGCGATTGATTCTTTGATTAAATTTACGCCTATAGTTATTTTTAAGTAATATTTTTATAGCCATACACTCATTGTTATATTATTTAATATTTAAAAAAAATTATAATTTCTTTAATTTAGTATGATTATAATATTTAATAAAATTATGACATTAAAAAAAAATGTTTAAAGGGATTTGTGTAAACTTTTAGGGACTTTTATAAACTTATTGCGTAAGTTGCTTTATGAAATCTCTCTCTCTCTCTCTCTCTCTCTCTCTCTCTCTCTCTCTCTCTCAAATATTTTTTATATTTCTTATATTAATTAATTTATATCTTTCGTTTACAAAGATTTGATAACATTCAAAAAATTAATTAATGCGTTAGTCTAGTATTTTAAAAATATCTTGCATTAATAGAGATAATTAGAAATAGTATTTTATGCTATCTATAACTAATATTTATTTATTCTTTTAATTAATATATGAGCTAAAATATTATTATAATGTCGCCTATTTCCGATATATAATAATAGTTTTTCATTAAATTAAACACATTATACGTGCAACAAATATGTTAATTAAAATTTTATCCGTAAAAATTGTACGACAAAATAATCTTTTTATTAAAAAACTTTTCAAGAGAGCGATTGTATTAATTTAAAAGAAAATGATAGATGTATCATTAAAAACATCAAATAATGTTTTAAAACAATATTTATAATTAAAATATTATTCAATTAAATCGATAATTTTACAAAACTATTTTCATCATCAAAAACACATTCTTGAGTATCTCAAGTTCAGCAACGGAATAAAATATATGTAAACAACGTCAATAAAGAGTATCCTATATGCAGGGACTGCATATACATATATATATAATATATTTTATAAATCCTGTTACAATATAAACAAAAAACAGAAACGTGAGAAGACGGCAATTCTGTATTTAACTGTAAGATTATTATGTACTTTTTGTTAATTTTTCGTATCTCTTCGAATAAAATCAAGCGATGCAGTAGTGGCGCGACGCCAAGTGTATAAAAATATGTTATCAGTATCTTTCAAATGCGATCAGTCCGAATAAAATTGATTAACCAATACTAAGATCTGGAGATCGTATCCCGAAAAAGGACCATTTCAGCTTTCCAAATTTTTTTAATCGTACGTGATACATACATATAAAGCGTTTTGTTCATTAAGCTTTTGTTCATTGCTGTTCACAATGCCTTTATTTAAATTTTAATTTTAATATAAAATTAAAATAAAATTAGCAACAAAAGTGAACCTTAATGTGTATACGGGTATAATTTATGTACATGAGATAAATAAACAAGGAGAGGGCGAGAGAGAGAGAGAGAGAGAGAGAGAGAGAGAGAGAGCGCAAAAGGGAAAGCTTGTGGAAAAATAAAAGTGTAAAACAGAGAAATAATAAGAAAGTCGAGAGCAAGATTTCAAATATTAATATTAAATTCATATCCCCGTCAAAAATTTATATTGATGATAATATTTATAAAGTTAATATTTATAATATTTATAAAGTTAACAGTGCGATTCTTTATCATGATAAAAATATAAACGAAGGACATTACACAAATTTATTACGAGATAAAGGTACAAAATGGACATACTGTAAATGATTTAAAAGTTGAGATATGTAAGTAACCTCGAAATGCTAAGAACGCATTCATATTTTTCTTCGAACAAATCTAAATAGTTAGTTTAATATTAAATAAATATATAAATTTAGAAAATAACAATTTTAGAAATAATCTGTATTTATTTTTAGAAGATTTAAATTCTACATTATTACATTTTCAAAAATTTACAAAAGCAGAAATCCCTAAAAAAACTTTTTTAAAAAAAGAAAAAAATTACGCCAAGTGCATAAAAAAAGATGTTGAATACATTCTTCTTAATCAGAAACGGATATGAAATAAATGTAATTAGCCAAGTATTTCACGCAAGATAAATAAGACTAAAAGTAATTAAAATTGTCAATTGACCAATGTCTAACGGTTGCTTTTCGATCACGTTGATTTGTGTTAACAATTGAGCAGGCGTTGCTCTTCGTATAGTTATTCCATCGTTATTGATGGTCATTTCCGTCATCGCTAGAAAATCACTACCAATTATGATGTTTGAATTTGTAGCTTCATTTGGCACAACGTGCACTACACACGGATATTCATCAGCATCTACTTCTATAATTATGTTTACGCAACCCAATGAATGTACTTCGTTTTTCCCAAAACGGGTTAAACAAATACTGTTTCCCCGTAGCTTGTCTAATTTCATTCTATCGTAAACGTCTTTGCGCATTACCGTGATTTGACTGCCGGTATCAATTAACGCATTAACCCGCACACTGTTTATCGTGATTCGTTTAAACATTCTATCGCTCGATGCATCAGTAACCGTATTAATTACCGCCATTTTTTTGTCCGCTACCGCTTCACTATCATCTGACAACTGAACTTATAGTGAAGAAAAAATTTGGCGTGCTCGGATCGCATTAATTGCACTTCTGTGAATATATTAATTTTAAACACACTATTTGCATCAAAAGTCAATGCTATAAACTGTTTTACAATCGGCATTTATATAGTGCAGCAAAAATTGTAGCATAACAAAAGATGATTCTTTTTTTATATGATATATCGATTCTATTAGAATTCTCTTTGTTTTATTAACATTTTAAAATTTTATGATGTCAGCATAAAAATTCCGATAATTATTAAACTAAACTATTTTCTATCATTGCATATACCTTTAAAAAAATAAAAAATGTATAGAATATAGTATAGAAGTTTTTGTATAAACTATAAATTTATTGAAATAAAAATAGACGTATTTGATTTGTGATTAATAAAAAAGTACTAAATTATAACGGAAAAATATTAACTAAACAGAAATATAATTTTAATACATATTTTGTGCATTTTTTAAATATGTATATTTTAAAAAATTTTATGTTACTTAAAATTTTTCGGATATCTTATTAAAGTTAAAAAATGATTTTAAAAAATAATTTAATTTAAATAAAGCATATTTTACTAAGACACTGCCAAAATGTACAAGTTAAATTTTGCATAAATAAAATTATTACATATAAAAATTTGTGTCGTGGTTTAACAAAATTTTATTTAAACTAAATCGATTTTTAATATAT
>NW_011626951.1:2515155-2567117 GCF_000204515.1 Acromyrmex echinatior
TATATATATATGTATATAATTTATCTAGACCATACATGTAATTACATTAATATATACAGCAAACTTATATCGGACAAAGTCACATTTTTTTCAATCAATTATAAAATATAGCAAACTTTTAAAAGTGCTAATCAAAACAACATTATTTTAATCTTTTCAATTAAACAATTACTTAATTAAGATTAAACAAGAACATAAATTGATTTTCATTACATTCTGCAATTTACATAAAATTAGCGTACGCAATTGCGTATATAATAAAGTAACATAATTTTAATTTGCAAAATGAGAAAATACATCCGTCAACCTTTAATCTAAAAGCATTGTAAAATTAAATAACTAATTTTCAGAAATGTTACAATGTTATATATGGATTTTGAAATTAATGAATTCAATTAATAATTACGCGTTTACTAAATTGCGGCAAGTTACATCGCGCTTTTGTACGTCACAACAGCTGTCAGTAGTTGCAATTAACTTACCGAAAATATATCTATTACCGTGGTAGATACATGGTTATCTAATTGCAAGTGGTCATCTCACATTGTGTTTAAATACGTATAAATGCTAGGAAAATTTGTAAGGGACACTAAACGACAATTTTAATGTTCTACTTTGGTTCGTAATTGTGAACAATTATATTTGTCCACCGATGTTTCTGGCATTTTTAAGAGAGTTTCATTAATGTATGTTTCTCATTGGCACTTTTGTGCAATATTCCGCAATGCAGACTCGAGCGAAAGCAGGAAAATCTGTTTAATTACTGCTGTACACATTTGATTTGATCTTCAAACCGCAATTAAGTACGCCTAAACGCATTTTCTGTATTTCGAGAATATAAGATCGAAAAATGTTGCTTCCATTCTCGATCAAGTTTTCAATTAACTCCGGAAAAGCATGATACTACGTATAACACAGAAACATTTGTTCTTATTCTAATTATTTTTGCTAGTATTTTTTATATAAATAGAAATAATAGAAAGATTTTACATTGTATTGCCAAATTTAACGTAATTTTCGTCATTTATTTTATATATATATATATATATATATATATATATATACACATATATGTAATTGTTTAATGTGCAAGATAATATAAAAATTTGCCTTCGTGTTATCGATTTTATATATATATACTTGTTAGGATTAATTTAAAGAAAATTTTCTTAGTTTATAAATAATGCAATTTGTAAAAAAATGTAATCGTTTTTTCTCAATTTTTTTTCTATATTCAAATTTATTATAAATTACAAAATTTTAAATTAAAATTAAATAGCATTATTTATAAACACTAGTGACTATATATTTAACATTTATTTGTGTACTTAGAAATCGCGAATTATTATTATGGATAGACTCGATCGTGTCACATGTAATTACATTTTAATATTTTTGAAACCGTTGTCTTGTTCAACTTTTTGCGCTTCTTGTCCTACATTCACATATAGATTTCAAAAATTTTTATTTCATACATGAGTTATGCAGCTTTTTGCTTGCTGATATTAAATCGTATTTTATATTTTTATGTATAATATGCAGTGTCTATATACCAGTTGTTTTTCTTATCAATTAAATTGTAACATCTATTTCCTGTTTCTGTGTATTTCCACTGACTCTGACGGATTTTTTTTAGGATTTAATTAAAATATGTTTGACATAAAATTAAAATATATAAAATATTTTAAAATACTGCAATAAAATAATATTCTTCTATAAATACAATGTTATAAATTTATAAATATATTTAAAAATTATTTATATATTTTTTACGTTTATTTCTTTTATAACATATTTTATATACATATCTATGTATGTATATATATATATATATATGTATGTATATATTTATGTATTTTTATATAATATTTATTTTACTTTATTTTAAAATCATATTTATCAGATATATGTGACAGAATTATAAAAAGTTTATAATTAATTTTATATTGTGCAGCTATATGAAATCTGATATTTAACACACATATTGTCACTGACACTTTCAATAAATCGAAAGTTAATAGAGGAATCTCATTTTCTCTTTTTGTTTCCTATCATTTTGTATTAACAATAATGTATAAAATTTTACATTAAAGTTTAATAAAACTTTTTATTTAAAATCTCTCTTTTTTACAAATTTTTTTTAAAACATATTTTGTGGTTTTTATTTTTTTATGTTATACATATCTAATAAATAGAATTTTTTTTTACGTATGGTATTTCTTTTTTGCCATCTCATCATCTAATAATATGATAGTATATTTAGAATGCGCAGGAAAAAAAAATTTAGTGCAAGTTGTTAAATAAAAAATTACAAAAATTTGCAAAAAGTAGAAAAAATTATTTATCATATAATTTTTTTATGAAATTAGGTAATTTTAAATATTATTGAAACATATAATTTGATTTAGTGTATATTGATGTATGCACTATAATATTATTATATAAAGATTAATAATTAAAACAGTATATTAGTAAATAAAGAAGAATAATAGATATACAATAAAATATAATGTATACATTCATAACAAGTTATTAAATTTTTATTTACAAAAAAATTATTCACAAAAATTAATGAAAAGTTTTCTATTTTATTTATTATGTTACTATTTTCAATAAAAAATATATTAATAAATATATTAATAAGAGATTTGATTTTGATATAAAGCACGGAAATAGTGCAAGTAACAGTTGATAGCATATATGTATCCATTAGTGCATTCATACCGTATAACTTCATAAACTCTTCTTTGTGCCATATTAAACTTGCTATCGACAAAGCAATTGTCACGCACAACACATTAATTCACAGCAGCTAAACGATGTAGCCAGAGAAATGATTTTCACGTACACAATACTACGCGACGAAACTTAGCGCGCATGTATTACGTCAAACTTATCTAATTTGCATATGCTTTTCAAAGTTACGATGGAAATTATGTGTCAAGCGAAAATTGAATAGGAAGGTGCATAACTGCCGTGCGCTTATAAGCATGTGTACAATCAATTGATGCATAATTGTTGATAATGTGACCTTTTAGCTCTCCGCGAAACTTACGATCTTGTCATAATTTCACACTAATGGACATCTCAAAGGACATATATTATGTTTTATTTCAATGACAATTTGCAAAGCAATAAACATTATTTTAACGAGGGATAAACATTTAGTACTAAAATTTATAAAATATCTGAATACTTATGAAAAAAAGAATGAGATTTTCACATATACAACATGATCATATATCAATAATTCAATACAGATGCGATGGAAATTACGTTTGCAGCAGCAAAACTCGATGCTTGTCAATTTCTATCGAGAGAAATAGTATCGTGTGACGTTGAATTATAAATTTATTATCCGACACGAGACTAAAAAGATTGATAAAGAAGAAGCTTCTACAAGTTTTCTAAAAGTTCAACAAGAAAATCAAAATTCCGTTTTTTTATTAGAAGCTCTTTTCCAATTAAACAGTTTTTTATTATTAACTTTAAAAAATAATTTTAAAACTATTAAAATTAAACTTTCAAGCTATTAAACAAAATTAAAATCCGCAAGAATAAAATTTTATTATATTTTATTCATCAGTTATTGCGTATAATTTTCTCTGCATTCCATATAATTTTAATTTTTTTTCTTTAAACTACATAAAACTGTTGCAATAAAGTTATAATATTTTTGCACTAAATATTTTAAAAAAATTACATTTGTTTGTCGAGAAAAGAATAGACAGATATGATATAAATTATCAATTCGAATATACGTATTCGAATATACTCACAAACAAAGAAAATATGATGAAATCTTATTCTTTATATAAGTTTACATCATTTTCAATTTGAAATATATATATTATTAAAGATAAATATTATTTCAACGTATGCAATATTACAAATTGAAAAATTATTTAAAAGTCCCATTTCATTCATATTACCGTTAAAGGAAAATTATCTTCACGTTTGCCTAAAGCTTTTTAATCAAGAAATGATGTACTTTTAGTTCAGTAAAAATATTTTAAATAATATCACATATTCCATAAAACTTTTCATTCTATAAGCTTGAAAACTATTCTTTTATCACTTTATAATCTGTGGATGTGTCAAACCTCAATTTCAAATTTATAAAATAGTTTCTACGTGTTAGGAATTTTGCAGATTCTGGCACAAGATCTGTCTTTTTTATCCAAAGATATATATCATTAATATGTTCTATAGCGTGTGCTGCAATATCTAGTACAGGAAGCGAAACATAAGACGCACACGTTCTACATCAAAATGTACTTTACTTCTTTTTAGTATACAAATGCTATGTACATATAGACAGCACCATCCATAATATAAAATAAACATAATATCGTGATGTATATTTAAAAGAAAAGTAGAAATATTTGTTATCTTGTTTAATTTATTGAATAATATTGAATATGGATCTTTTTAATTTAATAAAATTCATTATTAATCGACACTAATCGCCAACGTAGATATGTAACATGTCAATTATCATGTAAACATAATATTATAATATATAATATTATAATACTATAAAATTTCATTATAATCATATAGCGATCGATTAAATCCTAACTTTATTTTCTCATTGAAAATGAATTGATGCATAAATTATTAAATAGCTAATCAAAATGAAAATCAAAATGCTATAGTTAATACTTAGTACTCCATATTATAATATCAAATGTTTATCATATAATAACAGAGCTCATTACAATATATTAAGTTATATTATGTTATATTATATTATTGTTCAGAATTTAAATGATAAGATAAAGTGAGAGTTAATTAATTGGGTGTAAAGATGCCGTTTTTTATAACGTTTCTTTTTCCTTACATCACACGGTAATGTTACTTTTGTAAAAGTACATAAAGATATAACCATACAAAATAATTTTTATTTTAGTCGATAATAACTATATCATACTATTTTTAACATTAATTATAAATATTATTTATAAATGCAAAAGAGTTTTTTTCTTTTGACATTAATATCGAGTATTAAATGTTCAATCTTTTGTTACTTATAAAAAGATTAAATATTTATTATTATCAAATAAGAGCGATACGTATACAATAATCTTGAGTCTGATAACCTGAGAAATGATAATAACAGTAATAATTTCTTCATCACTACTTACTTGATTAAAATCAATAAAGAAGATCGTACAAGTATTTATTCAATTTAAAGTTCTCTATGAAAAGAGAGAGAGACGTTCTACTACTTCGCAGATTATATTTCTTATTACCAGCTCTTGACGAGTTATACGAGCGGCTTGTATGAAATTCTAGGACTTCATTTTTAGTTACTTTTTTTCTGTAACTTTCACGTATACTTTATATATCAATATATAATACATATATACCTGTACCACTTTTTGAATTTCAAAGGATTTATTTTTTCAAATCTAACTAATTTCTTTACACTTTAGTTATTTTATTTAACTTATTCAACTCTAAAGTAAAGTCTATATTATAAACTTTATTTTTTAAATAAGGTTCCTTTCTTTTTGGATTATTTTATTAAAATACCAGTCTAAATAGAAAGTAAACTGTCATACAAAATTTGATAAAATATTATATATAATAATACAAAAATATTTATATATTATATAAAATAAATATAAAAAAGAATAATCATATGATCACATATTTTACAATTGTAATAGCTACAAATGTAAAATATGTAAACATTAAAATTTTACTGTCAACATTTTATATTTATTTATGTACGCATGTATCAATTATATATTATTATATATATAAATCGTATGTATAATAAAAAAAGCTTAGATATAAATAAATACTAATAGTAATATAAATAATAATAGTTTTTTGATAAATGTACATGTACAGATATGTACAAATACTTGCTGCAATGTATACAATATATAATATCTCTTATTGCTTTAATTTTATTTCTCATAAAAAATTTTTTAAATGCAAGGATTAATGCAAAAAAGTTTGATATAACATCAGAAATAAGTATAAAAATAATGATAAGTCAGATAGAAAGTTATTTATTTAAGATTAAAGATTTTAATAAATAGAATTGAAGTGACTTATTTTATGCCTCTCTTATAACAAACGTTGTCTGTATTTAAGTTTTCTACTACCATAAAGATAGTTTACACTTGAACGGAAAGATTCTTTCTCTATCAATTATATACTGACCCTTTTATTGTAAGCTATTCTCGTTTATTTGTTTTTATTCTCCGCTCGTCGGTTTCTCCACTGTATCGTACCGTTTTATCTTATAATCTTTCAACTATAATAATGAATCTCTTACATATATATTCATTGCTATATAATGAATATATATATGTCATTCATAAGCCCCTGCATTTTTATTTATAGATCGTACTTTATCCGTAATGTTACAGCTAGTTTATTATAGATTGTAATTGATTTGGATATTTCATAGCTGCTATTATTTTTCTTATTTTCTAAAAACATAAATATTGTTTATTAAAAACAATTCCCTATAAAATATTAAAAATTCCTCCTATATATGTGGAGGTATAAACATATTAGTTGCTTCTTTTAAATTGCAATTAAATAGCAGTAATTTATTACAATGTATAAAATTATTAAAATTTCGAATGTTAATTTTATATGCATGTGTATTAAAATTTTCAGCAAAACTTCGTACAATTAACATTATTGATTGTTGATAAAGTACCTGAACCGTCAATAACTTTCGAACAAGTTCCACTTGCACCATTTCATGTATTACCTATCACAAGAAATCTATTGAAGAACCTTATCGACAGAATAATTACACTTAGCAACATTCCATTCCTGACATGGGACCATCTCTATCCAATTTCTAATTCCTATTACAATGATTACAATCAAACCTTTTAAACTTATAGTCGTAAAGTTAATAAGATATAGGTGTAGAATCGGGATTTGATCCCAATAGTTCATATAAAAAGTTTAGAAATTGCTCGATGAGACTTAGCGACTATTTGCTATTAATACTCAATTAATACGTATGTTATCGAATTTGTATTTGTTTTGTAAATTTTTATATTTAAAACATTTTAAACTTGTAATAAACGTTTGTTGCTAAAAGACTAAAATTATTTAAAAATGTATGTGTCACAACTCAAAATATTATCCAAAAATATAAAAATTTCATAGATTTTATTATTACATCTGAGTATCTATGTAAAATTTGAGCATAATACTCTTATTGATTTAAACATTGTTTAATATTTTTATTTGCCTTGATTCTTATTTAACATCGCGTTTTATAGTACTCATTTGATGAGGAGATAGAATTACAAATTAAATTAAAATTTTTATATATATTAATAAAACTCTAATAATAAATGAATAAATAAATATTTGTGCAAAAGTTTAATTGGATCTGCTTTCTCGTTTAAAAGTTATTATCTAAAATTGTAGTAAAATATGATAATTTTACTGCATAAGTCATTAAAAGCCAAATATTTTGTTGTTTTATTTTTTATAGTTAATTTAAAAAATTTACGATACAATTTTTTTTACTAATATTGGCTAATCATAGACTATGTCTGTATAACTTTTTAGCTTTTTTGGCTGATTTTTTTATTAATACTTTTAGTTATGTGTATGATATAGTCGAGGCATTATTAACGTTGAGATTTTGAAAAAAAAGCATAGCGCTTGATAAAATGTAAAAATATTTTCAAATGTGTTTTCTGAAAAATCAAATGTTTTTGTAAAATTTCTTATTTTATTAAAGTTTTTATATTTTAACACAAACTATAGAAATTAAAGTCTTAAAGGATCTAACAGGATCTTAATGCTTGTGATTCTTATGTGAATTTATATACTACGTATATAGTCTTCAGAAACGCGCGCCGAAAATGATTTTTCGGTCTTGAAAAATAACTAAAAACAAAAACTAGTAATATCATGAGTTAAATTGACTAGCAATTTAACAAATTTTTTATGCTTATTCACACCTTCGAAATTATTCGGTCTTAATTTTTATATTTTGTTTTGAGATTAAATTTTAAATAAAAAATTAATTGTTTTATTTAGTCTGCAAATAAATTTTAAAATGGCTTTATAAGCTGACGTTTTATTCCACCAAAAGGAAATCTAATGTTATTATATTTACATGATCCAAAATAAATTAATAATTTACTATTTTAATTAAATTATTAATGATTTTTCTATTTTGTAATAAAATTTTTTTCTTTAAATATAATTATTGACATTTTATCGAAATATAGTATATAAAATTTTCTATTATACCGTTCAATCAACTTTAAATATTACTTTTTTACGTTAAAGTAAATTCTATTAATTAAAAATTTATTGCAAAACTGATATTACTTTAAAATGCTAGAAGCATTCTTAATGCTTCAGAATAATAAATCACAAGACCTTCTTAAGATAAGAAACTTCTTGCTTATTCTTATCACGTCAACTTTGTACTTTAATATCCTCGAAAGAAATAATGCTTTACGAAATTTAAAAATGCATCGAAAGTGTGTATATCTGCTCTGTGTCAAACGAAATAACGGCACTTGGAAAAAATATTATCACCATGTTTTAAAATAAGATTTTTCTTTAAACACTATACGCGCAAACCACTTCATTTCTAACACAAAATCTTTTTCTTGTGCAGTGAGAAATGTGCAACGACCGCGAGTAAAAACCAGTATTATAATGTAAAAAACAAGGTGTCAGCAAATGTCAAAGAGCGAGTAAGTGTGCTTCGCGAGATTGCTTTGGTATAACAAAAGTATCAGTATGACAAAGTGGAACCTATAATAAAACTGTTTTTGATTATGACACAGAGATTAATCAGTTAATGAACGTGATTAATTAGTTAATATGTATATACTAATTCAGCAACACTTTGACACATTGTTCTATTCACTCCGTTCACGAAACCTACTAAATACCAGCTAAATAAAAATAACATAACATCAATGATGTAGTTTAATACTCAACAATGTAACTATTAAGTAGTACACATGTTATATTACATTTACATTGTTGAATATAAAATTGATGTTATGTTGAGTTGATATTTACTGAAGAACGCATATACTAAACATATAAAATGTTATTGCACCTGGTAGCAAGCTGACGTCAAAATGACGACAAAATGACGTAGCTTGCTACCTGAGTAATAAATACTTGCTGCATCAAAATTCATCTTGAATTGAAGAAGAATAAAGATAATAACAGATTATATGCAAAAGATGTGAAAGATAAAAATTTGTTATTCTGTTTTAGAATGTAAGTATTCGAAGTTCTTGTTCTTGAAATCGATATCTGATAAAAGTTGACATAAAGTTGTCAGTTTATAACTCATACTTTATAATACGATATAATATTTTCCTCGACAAATATGTTAAGAATAACTTTTAAAGTATAAATTATTAACATTAAAGAATTTTTCAAAATCAATACATCAAATCTATCAGCTCTCTAGCTTCACGCTAAAATTTTATAAAAACAATTTGTTGCATATTTTCTTCTTAAATAAAGATTAATTCTAATACAGTTCTTAACATCTCATAACTAAATTTTTATTGTTACAAATTCTGTTATTATATTCCCCTTATATAATTTTATTAATTTTATTTCAACTATTATTTAATTTACAGAATTAATTCTAAAAATAATTTTAAATTTATTAAAAATCAAAGAAAAGTTTACTCTTCTCAGCTTTTATTATAGAATTAAATTAAAAAAGAAATATAATGCAATGTAAATATGAAATATTTAATATGTATATTATAATATTAAAATATTTAATGAAATTTAATATTTAAATATTAAATATTAAATGTTGGATATTTTATGCAGAAAAGTTTGCATTGAGCAATTCTTATTGTTCCGATTTAAAGGAATAATATGTAATGTGCTTCTCGTTGTCTGTCTCGTAATATATTACATGAAATAATAACGAAATTTCTTAACAAAGGGTACCTTTTCATGTCAACTATTTTGCTTGCATTTGGCACGTGATGTGTGACAATACATAAACTAGAAATGCATGACAATCATAAAAACTGACATGGTCTCGTAAAAAAAAAAAAAAAAACAATGCGAACCTGATATGTACCTGCAGAATCATTTTTTTCTACTTCATGTTTATATGTATTTATTGCGTCACTAAAAATATATATGTATATATATATAAAACAAAGCACTTCTTAATTTATAAAGACTGAGACTCCATAAAAAATAAATTTTTTTTCGTAACAGAAAGAGGTATACTGGAAAAAGTAAAAACAGTATACAAGTTGAGATACTCAAATGAGTATAATGCAAATGAGTATGGCGTTTAATGAGTACGATGTTGTATTCAGAAATAATCCAGCACAGTATGAAACTAATACTTATTACGTACGTTCTGGCTCATATTTTCATCGAATACACACACATATTCTCACAGATACATTTTTTCCGATTAAAAATTATCAAGCACGTTCCTTCAAAAATAAGAGATTTAAAAAAAATATTTATTAAAAACCTTTTTACAACTTCAATATTTAAAAAAAAATCAATAGAAATAATTTTCAGATGCACAAATATATAAATTAATGCTAATGAGAATTAATGATATAGATAACAGGACGTACATATTATCTTATAATTAATAGCATAATTTATAAATGGATTAATTGCATCTTCAAAACAAATTGAATTAATCTTTCTTACTATATAGATTTAACACAACAAAAATGATACAGTATAATTTAACGAAGTTAAAGCAATAAGAATTCCACTAGTTTCTGAGAACAGAAAAATTCTTACCAGCGGAATAATGTAATTTTTGCTTTCTTTAAATTGCCTTTCTCTTACACTCTGACAAACTTTTGCAATCATAATATTTTGTATACATTTTGCATTACCTTTCTAAAGTTACATGTAGTATATCATTTTCAATCAATTTTCGCTTGATGACGGTTTGCTTGATGAAAATTGCAAACGAAAAACGTTTAGTTCAATTTGCATAAAATGTAGTTGATTAATTTAAACTACGCTGTTGCTATATTGTTTATATGCCATTATCTCTGTTTTGGCTTTTATTTTAGCGTAGTAATTTATTTTATTAAAACAAATTTTTTATTTCAACAAATTCGACATATTTTTAGAAAATTTTATTCTCTTTCTTTTTGTTTTAAAAAAATTATTTGTTCACTTTATTTTTATTTTATATTTATATTTATTTTTATTTTATTTATTTTTATTTGTTAAATTCTCTATTTTTCTATTGCTTCTATATTAATTAAAATGTTCTACAACGCAATTGTCAAATAATGTTTTAAGTTGTCAAATTTATGCTTTAATTTCTACTAACATAAATTTTATTCATTTACTGACTTGTGTTAATCTGTATTAAGATTTTCTGTAAATAAAACAATAAATAACAATGATGGGATTAAATAGCGGAAAAACAAGACTAACTTAGCAGCACGAAGAATAGAAGTAAGCAAATTGAGTTGTTTGTGCAGTTGTGGTCTAACTTTTGTGAAAACATACTGTTCAAACAACGTCGGACATTATGGAGGCGACAGTAATAAATTTACAGTAATTCTTCAAACACTCGATGAGCATGCGATGAGCGATTTTGCATAAAAGTACGCGCCATTCATGTAAATGTCGGTCCTTTGCGCTCAAGTTCCTCGCATATTGATTTTAATTCAAACTCACTCGTAAAATTGTATCATTAATGATGAATTGTTCACAAGACTAACGATCTCTCGTAAAATTTTTAATGCATTTTTTAATTAAACTAATTATTCTAAGAATATTGTAATTATTATTTATTGTAATTGTGCAATCGGTGGGCAGCCGATGAATCATTGATTCACAAAATTTACGTTTATTGTACTTAGAAATAGTAACAAATTTGTAACAGCAATTATTTTTGAGAAATAATTTTACTTGAAGTCCATTTACTGTACAGTATCGCGTCTCGACTTAGTATTCCGATTCTTCTTAAGCTAACGGAATGCCAGCATCAGATCCTCTGATAATAGATAGGAATTCCTCGAATACTAGAATGCAACCTCACTTCAAATTCTCACAAAAGCAAACGCGATTACAATGCTCAATTTCATTTCGCGACACCTATTACTAATTTCTCCAGCCATAAAATTGTTTATTACAGACAAAATCTCCTATTCGCGCTATGCTTTCAACGCTATTTAGGACAGTAAAATTTGCATTTATAATCTACTAGAAGAGCAACTGCTAACAAAGAAAATATGAAAATTGTATTACGCTGTAATATTCTAACATGATGGTTTTCCCACGGGTTACTTCGTTTATCCGATTAATTATACGCAAGCCGAAAGTAATTCAATTTATGTAGTAATAAAGGGTGCATGTAAAACTGTTATATTTTGCTTATAAGTTTGTTGACCACAGTCATACATATGTCCAGTTCAAGCTTATATACTCCTATTTTCTAACTAAGAAGCTGTTAAAAGGAGTTATTTTAATGTCTCTCGTGCGCGCGTGATAGAAAGTTTAAGCCTTTTTTTATAAATACATAATAAACTCTGTATCTTAAATTTTTTTTTTTTACTATTTTTATTTATGTAAAATAATCTCTTCTTAGTCTCTCTCTCTCTCTCTCTCTCTCTCTCCCTCTTCCAAAATTTTAATACAGTTTAACCTATAATATAATTTATAATATCTATAATTTATGTATAATCACGCATTTGCTATAATAACGTAACTTAAAAAATTACTTGTAGAAAGAGAAAAAGAAGAAAGCGGCAAAGAAAAAAAGAAAGAATATGTTTTCACTCCTCTATCAGTTATTACACCAAAATTACATTTCAAAATTAATGCAAAATTTTAATTATTTAAAGCGTTCAAACTCATTTGTTTAAATACTTTATTTTTTACCATAAATAACGCTATTTTTACTTAGTTTATTTTTTAAGTTGTGCCGTTGTTATAACAAATAATTGCTTTAAAAATTTGTAAACCTATGAAAATCTGGTAATGTAATATTGAATTTCAATTAGAAAGCTTACAAATATATATAAATATATATATAAATAAATATTTATATATAAATATATATATAAATAAATATTATAATAACATTAAATCTGTGCACAACTTACCAGATGATAGAGTTAAATTTTCACATTGTTCACGATTTATTTCACATGTGATATCAAAGTCAATTTGAGATTGATTAATTACCTTATTGGCATTATGTAAATAATTTCATCTATTTAAATACAAATAATCTATTCAATACATATATATAACATTTGTTATCACAATAAATGACGTTCATATTATGAGTATTATAACATAAATGTCGAAGTTGGTGTACATTGGTGTACATCGCGTTAAATGTCTATATACTTCCGCCTTACAAGACTTCATTAATTAAAGTGTTCACAATATATAATACAAAGTGCTCAAAAGCCAACGTTCAACGTGCCATATGTCGACCATAAAATATAGGCCCATAATATCGCATATTTTGCATCATAAGTACGTAATATGTAATATCCGGAGTGCCAGCACCTTCACTATACAAATCAGCGCGGAAAGAGAAATGCACATCTAAACGTACGAACTAACTGCAATTAATACGATTATAAGTGACTTATGAAAAGTTAATTTCGTGCAATAAACATTTAATTTTTAATTAACGAGATACATTTACGTATTAATATTTCGTATGCAAATTAAAAATTAATTTACGTTTACCCGCGCACAATTAATTTAAATATTGTTAAATTTTTGACGCACTTTCCATTCACCATTTATTTACAACTTTACATTCTATGTATACTGAATGTAAAACTATAATACTATTCTTTATTTATAATAATGTATTATACTATCTTTAATATTATTAAATATTACTGTATTTTGATATTAATTTATCAGACATTTATATTTAATTACCTACAAAATTTATCTATTTATGCGTTTACACCATATATCATGTCATCTATTTATGAATAGCTGAATTAATAACAGCATTTAAACGGAAACCGTCGGCATGATTAATTCACTAGTATGTAGATATATAGCTAATTGTCTTTTGATAAACATTCAAAATCACGATTCGTCATTTACATTATATACATCCAATTGAGCATATATTTATCGCGATTGAAAATTAACATAAATATTTATTGCCAAATCGTATTTTAATACTTTTTCCGTCTTACGTTTTAATTAAAGATAATTAATATTATCGTTTTTAAATTTTTCACTTTTGCACAACAATATGTTAAATATAATTTGTCATCAACAGCGATTTTTTTTATATAATTTTTATTAGTAGCTGATTTCTCACACGAATTTGAAGATTATACTAACTATTATACTAACTAAAGAGAAACATGTTTTCGGCACGGAGATCGCGCGCGTACTGAAAATCCCAGCAACCACCCTCATCGACCCTCTCTATCTGCCCTCGTTCCAATACAGACAACAGTGTATATGTAACGCGCGTGTATGTAAAACGCATAAGCTGTAGTGTATATAGGATTGATAAAAATAAAGATGCATTTGCGAAATTAAATATAATTTTTATGAAATTTATTATTTATCGTCTTTTATCACAGATATCACTTCTCTCGATTGTATAGCGGACGAAATATCATGAATGTATTAAGTAAACATATTATGTTAGATATCAATTATTAAAAGTAAACTAACTTAACTTTATTAAAATATTGTCAAAACACAAATGAAAAGAAGTTGGTTTTTTTAAGAGTTATGAAACTAAAAATGAGAAAAATGACATTTGAACATATTAAGAAAATATTATTATTCCGATATTATTTTATTAGTCAATAATTTTTTAAGTAAAAAAATAATTTTTTTTCTTTTCTGAGAAACTTAATTTTTTGAATTGTGACACTTGTAAAGTAATGATATAATATGTGACTATGATAATATAATAATTACGTATAAAATAATTAATTGTCAAATTATAATTATTAAAATTGTTACAGTTATCAGTGTAGTTCTATATAATTTGACTCATATATTAAGTTTCATATTTTCGTAATTAAACAAAAAAATTTATATCTAAAAAGCTAAGGTAATAAAGTAATTTTATATTAGACAAAAGTCATCGATACCGACATACCATTTAGTTTTTAAACAATATTTCTTTTAAACAAAAAGTAAATAAAACTTTAAAAACATAAGTACGAATTAAAAAGTGTCTTCTATCAGGTAGTACAATCAATTTTTATAATACTGTTTGCAATTTTGCAATAATTAATTTTTTCGAAAGATAAACAAAAATAAGCGTCTGTCAAAATAGGCTCCAAAACTGACATAATAGGCAATAATGCTATGTATTCCTATTCTTTTTTGTTTACAGGAATTATCTGTATAAAGTACTTACAAGTGAAAGTACGTATATAAGATTTTCAATAATCTTTTCACTTCATTATAAAACATTTTTATTGAATTATATGCATATTTATTTTATGTTCTGCAAATATGTAACGCGATAGTTTGTTTTTCTATATATGCATGATTATCTTCAGTTCCAATAGAGTTATTTAACATTATAAAGCAACATATAAAGATTAAGTCAGCTCATGATCTGTTTTACTGACAGGTGGTTTACGCTGCACTCCAATTTTTAATTTAAAATCGTATTATGAAAAAACTAAAAGAAATTATATAAATAAAACTGATTTATAGGAAATTAAAAGCATTTAAAACGACATATTATCAATAATATAGTCACTACTATTTAAATTAATTTGCAAAAGAAAATTTTCGCAGAATTTATTTTTAATTGATTTGGTATAGAAATAAGCCACAAATATACGAATTATGAGCTTGTACTTCTTTAATTCTAAACAGATCTTGATTTTATTAGTATTAAGGAGTATAGACAGGATAAAATTTTGAAAAAATTGATTTTTTAATTTTTTAATATTTTGAAAAACATAAAAGTATCGAGAATACATATGCCAAATTTTAAAGAGATGTTCGAACAATTGACGGAGATACAGCAGTTTTTGTACGCACGAAAATGCTTAAACGTTAGAACTGCTTCTGGCGTCTTTCGAAGAATCGTTTTTAGATACGGAAGAACTATTATATGATCCAGGGATTGCCAAATAAGAATAACTTAAATTTTTTAATTTAAATTTGTGCAATATAGTAATCTGAAAATAAAACTTCAAACGTGTTTTTCTCAAAATCATTCTGGTTGACAGCAAATAAAAAATCTACTCGACCTATTGACTTGATGTAAATTGCATTTTATTCTAAAAACTTACCTCTATCGCCGGACGTAGCCGTTTTTTAATAAAAATTTCACAATTTTATTCAATTTTTTTGTAAAGAAAAGTCGCCTATATCGTACCTCCTAACGTTTAAACAAAATGTAATAAAAGTACTGAAGAGATCAGAATATTTCTGTACTTACATAAACTTTGGTTCATTTGGCAATAAAACAAATTATTGTTTTATTTACGAAAATAAACATTAAATTAATGTTTAAATTAGATTTTAAAAAAAGTAGCTTTCAATATAATTTGGAGACCGAGTCGTTAAATTGTATCATCTGATTCCTATTATAAATCGTACTTCTTTAATATAACAAACAAGCTGACATTGTTTATTGTCATTTTGACATTAAAATAACATTTTTAATCAAAATGACGGTAAATAACGTCACTTGTTTACTGGGAAAATAAATAAAATTTTTTAACTCATTTATTAATAAATTTATTTTTAATTTTAAATTGAGTATATTTAAGTAGGTACAATAAAAACTTTTCTATTATAAAAACAGAAAGTAGATTCTGTGTTTTTTAAACTGATTTAAGAAAACAAAGTAAAAAGCAAAATTGATTGAGAACTTAAATTGATTTAAGCTATTATTGCACTATACTAGCTTGATCAAAAAGTTTCCGGAATTCATTCAGAAAATTCAAAATACAAGTTTATTCATCAAAAGTGATATTGTCCCCTTCAAAGTACTCTCCAGCGACTGCAACGCACTTATGCCAGCGCTTGATCCAGCTCTCGAAACATTTCTGGAACTCTATTATTGGTATAGCCATCAGAGCCGTCTTCGATTTTTCCATTACCTCCTTTCGGCTGTTAAAACGCGTTCCCCACAGTTTTTTGACTCGATCGAACAGAAAAAAATCGCATGGAGCCATATCGGGTGAATTCGATGGCTGTTGGATGGTATTCGTTTTGTTCTTGACTAATACAAACTCGTTGTTGCAAATTCAACTCCATTTTTAAAACTGTAAAAAATCGAAAACACGCGCAGAGGTAGATGTACTCAAGACGGCGTAATTTTTACAAATGTCAAGCTATGGCGATAAAATTTGATGGAAATGTCAATGATAGATGTGGCAACCTAGCCAAAAAAAAGAACTCAAATCAGCTGACTCAGAGCATCACCTGGTGGTCTCTTCCGGAAACTTTTTGATCAAGCTGGTATTTCAGAATATTAAAATCTCAGATATTTTGAAAAAAGAAATTTTAGAAATAAAATCCATTACGGATTTTTTCGTCACAATAGAAAAGATTTAATACAAAAAGTCAATAGAAAGACTCAATCGAAAAATTTAATAGAAAGACTCAATAGTTGATAAGTAATCACTTTCTTGAGCACTTATTTAAACAGTTTTGGCAAAAGTTAAGATTGTCACTACAGGTTTCGTGCATCCACTTAGAACATCTGACTGAATCCAATCCACTATAGGTTCTTTTTTATCATAATAGTAACTTCCACATATTGCTCGCGTCACTTGCAAAAATCGTACAATATAAAGATCAGCGACAAGTACGATTTACCCAACTCCCTCTATTTTTACTAATTTAATAATACTCTCTAAATTTGCCAATAACAACATAACTTACAAATATTTTTCTAATTTGATGCTACACTCGAAAAGAGTTTAAAAATCAATTATAACCATAAAGAATACTATAATTCAATTATCCATCTTGTACTAATAAGTTTACCTTAGGTAAATTATACCAAAACTTAGATCAGACACCGAACAAAATCAATTTTAAATGTCACTCGTAAACAGACGACTCGAAGACAAAAAAAATGATAGTTCTTAATTCATATTACCAGCGTCACATTAGTGTCATTATTTTAAAAAAATGTTTCGTTTAGAAAATATAATGGAGGTACGATTTAATCGTCGATTTTTCAACTTATCCAATTCCATCCTAACAAAAAAAGGCCAAATTAAAAAAAAGATTCACATGTCCGCCATTTTGTTATTTTTTGCGATTTTGTAGTTGCCCTACATCCGGCTATAACTATATTCAGTTTTTACTATCACAATTTTTTTTTGTGTCGGATAGCGCATATAGTCGATTATTTGTCAACGAAGCAAAAGTAACTGTTCAAGATTACTCTTTGTACAACAGCCTTAAATCTAACGGAGACAAAAAAATTTTTTACTTCAGTACTGATAGAATAAAAACACCATAAAACAAAATTACTTGATTTTATTATAATATTATAATATTATTTGTAATATTAAACAAATAAATCCCAAAAAATCCCCGATTTTTCTTCACCCTGTCTATAAAGTGCAATAGTTAGTTCCTTTTCTTAGATTAAAAAAAATAAGGGAGCGTCGCTTTATGAAACTTACGTTAGGCGACTTTCCTCTATTATAATAGTATAATAACTTTTTCTGTTATATTTCTGTTATAGAAAATAAAATTAATTATTTGCATACATGCTATCTTTCAATTAAACTTTCAATCAAAATTTAGATATACAATGTGGGTCATTTTTCTTGAAATTGATTGTTCAATTAAGTACGAGACACTTCGGAAACTTACTTTGATACTGCGTAGTCAACTTTAGTTGTCAACCGCAATTGTAACAATTTTGCGTCTCCTTTGTGACAATTATACTACCTTTTTGTCTGCTATTCAGAAGATATCATATTATCTATCCTATTATAGTTTAACTACGTTTACTGAGTTGAAGTAATAATTCGAATATCGATTAATGCAATCAAATACTGAATAGAATCCTCTCATTATAAACTGCTGAAAATAAAAGTAAAGTGGAAGTTATTACTCTGTAATTCATAAATAGAATAAAAAGTGAAATATATTAATTTTAACAGCATTTTTTAATGCAAAACATTACTATATATATTTGAGAAAACGAAACTCTTTTTATGTAAGAACCTCTATATATTATATAGGCTATATTATATATTTTCATTTTCTAAATTAAGTTCTACAATGCATCGTAATAATGCTATACAAATTATGACAAGAAATACATATACCATATCTTAGTTTCAATATGTGTGTGTGTGTGTGTGTGTGTGTGTGTGTGTGTGTGTGTGTGTGTGGGTGTGGGTGAAGACTGCAAATATATTTTGAACGATGATCGGAGCCGGATATAGCACACGTAGTCTGCAGAAAGTCGGAAATCAATACCAGTCTACTTAAAGACTTCGTAAAATCCGATTACCACATTGGATGTTCCATACTTCTTTATAAATAAATTGTATCAAAATTCATCTCTCAGTAATCTTATAAACGTATTGGAATTGTATTTCAAACTCTCTCAAATTGTTCAGTCTGCTTTAGTATGTTCTTCTTCGTTATTTCGTTAGAAGTACTTCCAAATGGTCGTTGTCGTATCCACACTTAATAAAGTTTTGACGAAGATAAAAAAAATCTGACATCAGAAAATTGTTGTGTTATCGTTCGTAATTCTTCAGATCAGATCATCGTTTAACATCAGTATATATGCTGACAAGTAGTACTGATTAAAACTTAATTTCACTATCTTCCTCAGTTTATGCAAATGCGAACGTTTTGTCGGAATTCCAAATCCATTTGCTTGACCCTTTCAATGCTAAATTAGGATGCGGCCAACCGCTTATAGGTGTTGACTTAAGAAAGGCAATTTCAAGCATTTCAGAGATTGGTCCAAATATATAGATATAAAGTGGAAGAATATTAAAAGTTTAATATCTTTCAAATATCACATATACACACATACATAAATCAATTTTTTAATCAAATCAATATTCTTTTATATATTAATGACAACAATAATTTCTTTATAATAACATATAACTATTTATATAGTAAATATAACAAAAATTTATAAGATTTATGATCATTGTTGCATGAAAGTTTCAAACAGCAACATAAGATAAAACAACACATGCACACAAAAAACTTTATCAAAATAATTAAAACTGTAAATCATATGTATCTAATAGACTATATTCCGTAGCGCGAAACACAATAATAACAAACACCGAAATAAAATTTGTATTATATGATAGATTTTTTGAAGTCTTACAACTTTGCTTTTATATATTTTTCAATAGAGTTAATCTAGAGAGAATTAATCTCTCTATATCTCTTTTCGAGATATAGAGATATTTTAGCGTTTCCAGAATTTTTGAAGACCCTGTGTGTATATATATATATATTAGTATAAAATTAGTATAAAATTATATATACATAATTATTTATATTTATATATATATATGTATATATATATATAGGGTTATCTAAAAAGTATCCGCGGTTTTTTGTCACTAGATGGTATTGACCATCAACACTATCTAGTGACAAAAAATCGCAGATACTTTTTAGATGACTCAATATATATATATATACACGTAGAAAGTTTACTATACGCGTAAGACTATGGTCGCATGGAATTTACTTAACAAAACTGTCACTACGATGCAATTGATGGCAGATGTCTTATTAGATGCCTTATAGATGTCAATATTAGACATACTCTATCTCTGCAGTTTATCTCAGTTTTAATAATTTGTTCGGCCACGTTTGTTCAATCGAAGTATCCGATCGAATAAAAAGTGAGACGAATGTTTTAATTATCAATAAAAATCTTTACTTATTCAATATTTAATAGAATATATTTATTCTTACATATCAAATCTCTGTTTCTTTTTGTGTATTTCAAATAACTCGTAACTGAAAAATTAAATATAAATTTATGGTTTTTATATATTTCTCTGATTATTTTAGCTTGTATACATAATTTAATTTTATCTTGTATATGTTACGTGATTGACCTCTCCTTGCAAATTATACTCAAATCAATCACCAGATACTGTTGCTATGTATTTATAATTATATTTTTCAAAACACTACATTAAAATACTAAAGCATAAAAATTAAAGCATCCATATCAAATTTAATGGATGATTTCCATTTAATGACACAAATGTCGTTTTATTTATCTTGGCATTTTATAAGTAATGAAGACAGAATAATACTTATGTTGAATAATACTATATTAGCAAATTGCAAGCATTTCATGTGTGTGTGTGCGCGCGCGTGCGTGCCTGTGTGTGTGTGTGTGTGTGTGGGGGGGGGGAGTGTGTGTGTAAAATAGATTATTACTATATACTTTTTCTTAATTAAGTGTAAACTTTTTTGGAATATAAGAAGATATATATTTGCTACTGAAAATTTTTATAGTCAAAGACAAACATGGTTGCTTAGATCTCATACAAATAGATTGCATACTTTCATATATTTCAAACTATAAACAAAATAAAAAACTATATTATACATATATATATATTTATAAATATAATCTACACGATAAAAATATCATTAGCACACTCTTAAAATCAAATTTAAATATCAAACTGTAAAACATTTGTGGGACGTTGAAACATATTAAGCGAAGTACATATATTTCAGAATCAGTATTTAACAAATATTAGATATAATATAAAATAAAATTATTTTTTAATTATTTTTAATTTTCCGTTACATCTTGTTAGTTATTAAAAATTAAGTGCTTTATATGATATTATATATTTAAATGTATACAATATTAAAAATCTTTATTTTAGAACATATGTATAATAAGAACACTATCAATACTAGAAATCAAAATGCCTGTAACGGTCGAAGCTGGATCTTCATTGTTTAAGATGTATGCAAATACATATATGGTATATAGTAATTCAAGATTGAATTATTTAAGCAATGAAGATCCAGTTTCGACTGTTATAGGTATTTTAATTTCTAGTTTAAATGTATACTTTCATTATCAGTTCGGTCCATGATATTTTCAAAATCAAAGTCAGAGTTTTTTGTATGATTGTATGTAGACAAAAACCTTCGGCTTTCTCCTGTCTGTATTCTTTGACTAATAGGAATATACGATTCATTAATAAAACCAAATTCATCATCAGAGTTATCCAATTTTTGCTTTTCATTTTTTGTATGAACATAATTTTCTCTAGTGCACGTCACAGGTTCGTCAATTATTATACATTCTTCTATGTTTTCTGCAGATTGGCTAGAAGATTCTATAGATTGACAATTTGTTTTACTAAATTGGAAGGTTTGTTTGCTACATATATTTTCTATTACATTTGTTATATCTAAATCATTATCTTCATTTTCGCTTGTAAAATCATCAGGAGAGAGTTCACTAAATATTCTGTCCAACGTATTATTCAACTTTAAATTTATCTTTTGTATTTCCAGAACTCTTTGAAATTGCGGCCCACGTTTCATTTGTTTTATATTCATTATCTCAACATTTTCAGACACGTCCCTCACTTGTAATGCATGCGCTCTATCTCTAATATTTTCTTGCTTTGATCTTTTTGGTGAAATTACCATTTGCTCAAAGGAATCTTCTAAGGATATTACATTATTTTTAGTTATAAATTCATCGATATTCTTATTTTTTTCGGTTTTCTTTTTTACTTTCTTTTGCTTTGATTTCGTAGTATTTTTTATTCTGGTATCATTGTCTTCTACATTTGTTGTAGCCTTTTTTTTCCGAGAATTTACTGTTCTTTTTTTCGTCTTTATATTTCTGGTATTTTCATATACTTCAACTAATTTTGGATAACATTTTAAAACCAAGTCTTGTGGCTCAATACTTGTTAGTAAATTATTATCTACATCATCGTCATCATTCTCATCGCCATTCTCATTTATTTGCTCTTTATATTCTTTTAGCATTTTTATTACATCATGCTCTTTTTTCCATATAATTTCATAACTGGCTATAGATCTAATATTACGTATCTTTTTTATACTATCAGGAATAAATAAATCTGTCATAGATAAGCGTTCATCTAAGGTAAGATTTGGAAGATGCAAAAGTTGCCATCTAGTAATTAATGTAAATATTTTTTCGAAAGTATATTGCGGTTCCCAACATACATATTTGTTCATAAAATCCTGATGAGAAAAAATAGTAAAGATAGAGAAAGATTATTTAACATATTATGACATACATAATGATAAACTTACAATAAATTCATTCACTTGAGGTTGCTTCCACTTTATATCTAATTTAGTAGGAATTGAATCCTTCCTGATAAGAAATTCATCTATTAATTCCTGATTTGGAAAATTTTCATAATAAAGTGCCTTCTTTCTTAGCGATATTTCATTTAATATCAATGCTCTTTTTTCCCTACATAAAAATATAATTTCTCATATAAAAAAATTATTTCTAAAAAAATATATGTAACAAAAATATAGTAATTTTTACCTAAAATCATCATTACACTTCCTAACAGTTCCACAATCAGCACAACCTGATTTTGTATGCTTTTGCAGTTTTCCTGGGTGACCACATGATGTACATAAACTTGGATTTAACAAATCACATTCAGCTTTGTTCAATCTTGTATCAGTTCTCCAATCTTGAATTCTGAAAAAAAAAAAGAAAAACAGTTCAATTGTACAGTTCAGTTACAAAATTTGATAAATTTGATGAGCATACAATATACTTAAACCTTTGTAAAACATTTTCCTCTTTCACAGTCTTAAAAAATTTTAAAGTAGCCTCTTTTCCAACACCATTCACTCCCTCATCATAATCACAACCACACAGTAAGGCTAATGCTATCATTTTATTTCGTCCTATATTTAATGTCTTCTCTATTTTTTCCATACTATAAACATCTACAGAGCCACCAGTAGCTCCACAATTTCCATGGGTACTCATACAAAAGTTTCTGTATACCACTTTTGCACCATACAAGAAACAATCACTGTCTTGACTTATACATCCATCTACAAGCTAAAAGTACATTTTTCCTTTAAAGGTAATAAATAATTTATTAAAAAAAATTAGATACATGAACATACTCCATCTTCATTTAAGTAAGCACACATAGCTTCTGCTTCACCATAACTTTGTACACAAGCAACACCCATGTATCTTAACAATTCTTTACACTCGTTTAGAACTCGATTAAACTGTGTTCTTCCTCCTTTCTTAGCAGTTTTTCTCTCTTGAAATCTACTACGAACATCATTCCTTCGTGCAATAGTTTTATGTTTTAGGATAGGTGGCTTTCCTTCCAATACAAATACCGGAAATATCCCATGTACAAGGAAATACAAATTTCTGCAATAAGTAATTCAAATCATATAAATGATAATTTATTGACAAAATAATATATATTTTATTGTTAAATACAAATTTATTATACGTACATTTTAAAAATGTGTATTGTATGTTAATAATTATCCATTGTATTGATCCATTATATATTTAATATTTTCTGATGTTATTTAATTAATCTGATATCATTTTATATTTCAACGAATAAAAATAAGTTGAATGAAAGCAGGTTACCTGAGATACATCCTCGGTTGTACCATATTATCAACAATCGTTTGGCTGTCCACGATCCATCCGCTTAAATCGATCGCGATGGTCTTCCCCTGTAGCTCGTACAGTGGTTTCTTCTCACATAAAGGCGACAAAACATTCCATAAATCTTTAACGCCCATTTCGTATCAACTAGAATTCAATTCAAATTAAATCCTTCAGCGGATGCTTTCATAACGTAAACAACGTAAGTCTTCACAATGCCATCTTGTGTAAGCAGTGACAAATGAGATGCATAAGATGCGTTTTTACTCATAACCGATAATAGAAGATTTGTTCGCATCACATGCTCCAATTATTTCTACAGTCCTACTTCCTCCAACCGTAACTTCTATTCACTCAAATACTCGTTAAAGTGAGTAGGAGCTATGGTAAGAACATGTTAGAGTATACCAAGCAATAAATCTAAGTATTGCTCGTTTTCTGTACATCATTGTTACGATGAATGTCAGACGTCGATGACAGATGTCGTATATAGTGTGAATCCTACATTTCAAGCACGATGGATTCATTCCGAGCGACCGAGCAGCTCCCGAGAAACAAAACGAACAATACTTTAGAGTGACTTATCTATGGATATGGCCAACGCGATGTTGTAAACGCTTTGAAGCGTTTTTTAATTGGTCAGTTTGTAAAATTTGTTTTTCTTCTAATTGGTTCATCAAACGCTTCAAAGCATTTGTAGCGAGACTTTGACCACAGCCTATGTGGATTATTCTAGTTAAATCCAGTTTTTTTACAATAACTGACTGTTTTAAAACTAGATTTAACTAGCATTTATACAATATCTTACGCAATCTTTTATCCTGATACCATGTAAATTAATCTACAATGTATATAATAGAGTCCATATTTCTGTTCTGAATTATTCATTATCAAGTCAATAATTCCACCTTGATTCACGCAATTCATGTTATTTCACAAATCCGATTTCCTGTAAGAAGAGGTATAAATAATACAATATATTGGGTCAGATGATGTTGATGGTTAACACACCTAGTGACAAAAAACCGCGGATACTTTTTAGATGGCCCAATATATTGAATTATCTCAAAGGTCTCGAAGTAACTGATGACAACTATGATGACAACAGCTTCAAATGAATGAACATTGGAAGAGTGTGAAGATGAGAAAATAAAGATTGTGAATAAGAAAATAATATTTTAATAAGAGTCTTTGGATTTGTGCATTGAAGTATTCAGTAAACGTTTAATCGAAGTCATAAGCTTGCGTTCACTGTTCAACAAACTCAACTATCGAAGTGGATCCGTGAGCGTCCGCTACTATTCTTCCGCTGGTATATTCTTCTAGATCATCCCATGATGTAAGGATACCAGGTGTTCCGTTACACATAATGGCGATAACAATAATGAAAACAACCAATCAAATTTTTGCCTAAATTGATTTTCCTGCGTGTAATAGTGCTAGCATATTGGAATAGCCAATCCAATTTTTGCCTAAATTCACGCTGCTACTGCGCAATCACGGGAACGGAACATCTAATATTCTTATATCATGGATCATCCAATAGCAGTGAGCGTTCACGGATCCGTTCCGCAATCATTGTTTATATTGTATCGCGTCACTCACGTTATTTCATGTTTCCAGAGGATCTGTGTTTCTTTTATTTATAATACTTATAATAATTTTCTATTTATAGTATAAGTACTTCTCAGTCAGAATGAACTTGATAAAGATGACAGAAACAAATCGATAGAAAGATATATGTGTACGAAAATAAAACGCAATTGCTACGATTAAGCAAGATTTTAATTTTATAACCTAAAATTAATTTGTGCGTCTTGAAGTGATTTACAAAATTTTATTCAATTAATCTATTAATCTCATGAACGACATTGGTATTGACAGTAAAATGATCGGTGGAAATACCAGTGGCAATTCGCCACTACCAACAGAAAAATTGCCAGAATGCTGGAATCAAGAAGAAAGGATGAGCGCGCTGTTCTCACCATTTCGCAGTAAATCCGCAAACCCGCAAGATTGGGTTTCTAAATACAAGTTCTGGAACAATTTAATATACGAATGGCTGAAACATACCATGCAATGCAGTTTTTCTATCGTTGATTTGAATGAAGTTTTCAAAAGAAAAGGCTGCACACCGCTATGTCTAGTTACTGTAATTGAGGAGCTTCTAAGGTATTATTGCAACTATTAAAAGTATAGATTAAATATATTTAATATAAATATTATATATTAAATATATGAGCATATAAGTATATACATTTTTTCAAATATTTTTATTAAATCATCAGTGGCTTATACTAACGGCAATTATAATAAAAAATAGAATATAATTCAAAATTTAATGCTTTAATGTTATATATTCCTTTCTGTTTTGTTAATATGTATTCTATAAATTTGTTTTAGAAATAATGAAATAATTCAAGAGAGTGACTTTTTTAAAGAACCATGTGAAACATGGACGGCATGGTCAATCGACATATTTGTAAAAAAGCCAATTAACTGGTCATTTTCCAAGGTAAAGAATTATGTTGTAGGCCAGAAGACTAATAGTATAGAAGTCAAATATATACATTTGCGGATTGTGCAAGAATTAAGTGATATTATCCTCTCCATCACTGAAATTAGAAAAGATAATATGTTGTTCCCAATATCGGAGATAGTAGAATATTGCAAGAGCAATACAAAAAAACAGATTTCAGAGAATGCAGTGAAATTAACATTAGAATGGTTAAAGCAAAGGAAAAAAGTGGTTTTTAAGAAGCGCTCCAATTCAAATAGTGAACTACTAGTTAAAATCTGTGTGCAAACGGTAAATGAAATTACAGAAGTAGAAGAAGGCATGTATAAACTGACAAAACAGGAAAATGAACTAATCAAAGAAATAGAACTTTTGGAACAAGAAAAGCTCAATATTATTAATGAAGCAAAGTTATATTTGGGAAAAGAGTTGCGTCAGATGGCAAAGGCACAATTAAGAAGAAAATTGGAATTAGAAAAGACCATAGAAAAACGTGCGCAAGCTCTTGCAAATCTGCGTGTTCTCATCAACAATATCAAGGATGCGCATTCTAACTCTGCTGTATTGTCTGCTTATAAAACTGGGTCCGATGTACTGAAGAAGATCGGACAAAATGGTTTAACAGAATTTGGTGTCAGAGATGTTATGGATGATATTAATGAGGTAAGTGGTTGTATGTGTTATATATGTACTGCTTGTGATTATTTAATACGAACTACTACCGAATACTAATATCCATTACTCGATGACTAGGTTTTAGAGGATAACAAAGAGATAGATTTAGTTTTATCTGAGACACTAAATAATGCAGACTCTGATACCGAATTGGAAAGGGAATTGGCAGAATTATTAGAGGAGGATAATGTAGATGTTTTTGCTGCAGTTCCCGATTCAAATCCAGAGATTGAAAAATTGAAGCAACGTTTACAAGATTTATGCATGGAAGGTAAATATTATGGAATTTATTATTAGGTGTACAAATAAGTTTCCGCCGTTTTTAATAAAAAATTAAGCATTTATTGTGAAAGAATGATACATAATGTTTTATTGATGTAAGTCAAAATTTTATTGATGTAAGTGCAAGTTCTTTTTGCGTTTGGCACGAATCTTCATTCAATAATGCTTTCAATTCCGCGTCTTCGTACACTTTCGGCCTTTCGCTACATTCTTTGTCTTCGACGTCAAATTCACCGTTCTTAAATTTTTGAAACCATTCACGACAACTCTCACTTAAGGCAGCCTCACCATATGTTTTTACAAGCAATCGATGAGCCTCAGCTGCAGATTTCTTCAAACTAAAGAAGTAAATCAAAAGTTCCCGCAAATGACGCTTATTCGGCTCAAAACTCGGCATTTTCGCACAAAAAAAATATATGATGCTGATACAAAATCGCTAGTATTTCAAGGTTATGTTGTTGACAGATGTCCAACCTTATGATATAATGTTTTACATCAGTCAATTTTAACCATAGCTTGCTATAGTGGCGCCGTCTTTTGTCAAACGGCGGAAACTTATTTGTATACCTAATATATTTTATATTATATAAAATAATAATGGAATGTATAATACACAGGTTTAGTTTCACCAAGCAAAGATGTAACTGCTCTGCCAGCTGTACCATCCAACAAAGAAAAGGTTTTGAAGAAATCTGAGTGTTTGTAAGTTGCAATAGTCAATCTATTGGTATTAATAACTTGATATTAATATCTTTATAGAATCATTTGTCTCACATTTTTTAAAAAATGTTTTATTGTAGATCATCTAATAGAAAATATATTTATTGTACATTATATAAAAAATGTTTAGATTTTTTTATTAAATATGTTTTGTATAACTTAATATATATGAAGCTAAAATAGATAATATGACAATTAAAATTCTATTTCTGTCTATCCATTTTTTATATCATATCTGTATTTATGTTGTAAAATAGTGAGAATTTTTTAAAAACATAAAATATTAGTAAGCGTAGTTATAGTTGTAAAATTAATCTCATTTATCATATACATACAAAAACTTATTTCTTAAGTTTTTAATTATTCCATTCAACAGAGGTGCAACTCTCTTCACATGATTATGCATTTAGACAAACAATATAGATTTATCAATAGTTTAGACTTACATGGCACAAGACAAATGCTTTTTTCAATAATTGCACATAATAACTGATGGTATCATTAATAAATTTAGGAACATCTCGTTTGAGATTCATTTGAACATAATATATGTATCTGATTTTGTTCTATTTTTGTAATTACATCTTGTATCCATGAAATATGCCTGGATATTTCTGTATATAAGGAATACAAGTTATTGTCACAATAAGCAGTTCCATCCTTTTGTATCGTGCCGAGGGAAACACTAACAATACCTCGAAGATACCACAAACTATTAGTTTTAAAGACTAATCCGCCACCACTATCACCATCGCAAACAGAAGAACCTGAAACACACAATACTTCGGTAAGTTATCTTTTTACTTTTCGCATCTTTGTATAGAACGATTTTAAATTTAAAAACAATTCTTAAATTTGTTCTTTCCTCTTATTATTTTTTTTTATAACTTCTATAAATTAAAATAAGTTTACATTTTTTACAAATATCTTTCTTATAAATTTAGTATAAAAATATAGCGTCATGCTAATTATATTTAATAGATCTTTCACTAACCATTTGTGTAACCTGCGCAAAATTTATCATTGGTAATAAATTGTTCTGTATTAGCATTTTGACTAGCGGATCTGCATTGGCTGAGTGGAATTACAGGTACTGTTAAAGCCTGTAAAATTGCGCTAGATTCACCGAGTGCGGTTCTACCAAATCCTGCTACCTTTCCATAAGAGCCTGCTTCTAATACACTTCTATCGCTTAAAGTATCTATACATACGGGAACCAACCAAGTTGACAATACAAATGGTCTATCGAGTTCTAATACTGCGATATCCCAGAGATAATTTCCTATAAGTCCTAGATAATTACGTACGATGTAAACATGTTTCACCTGCAAGAAGATATGTGTAAACACTTATGACAATGTACTTTCTAGATTAATTTGTTATTTGTATTATGTACACTTCCAAACCTGATTCTTTTTAACGAGGGTTGGATTATGAAAAGGATAATCGTAATCACGAAAGATATTTCCCGTTAATATATAAATTGATCTGGCATTAATCGGTTGCCTATTGATCTCATCATATACACAATGCGCTGCCGTTATCAAGAGATTCGGTTGAATAATGCTCGCTCCACAGAAGAATTTCTTTGACTCGCCTGGTACATCGCGATACATCGTAGCGTGCCACGGAAATTCCGTGATATTCGGCCGTACACCGCCTACAACAGTCGGTGTAACGTCGGGAGGAAGAGTGCCGCATACTACAACAAATATTTTGATTGGAGAAATCATCGCGACGTAACAATACAAGAAAGCGTATTGAACACGCATGATTATACAAAAGGAGATAATTCACAATTACTGTAATTCTATTGCACGTCATGATATTTTTATGATTAATGGGATGGGAAAAAGATTGAAATATATCAAAAAGTCACATAAAAGTTTATTAAATATATTCGGTAAAATTTATACGTAAATGCGTACACTTAGTATATACATTTGTACACAGCATTTGTATAATAATTAAAAATTGAATTTAATACTTTCATTTCGAACTTTGGTTTATTAGGAAACAATTTCAAATCATAACTTAAACAGAAACTGTAATATATATATATAATAGGGTGGTTGTAATTTTAACAATTTTTGAAATTTAATTTCAAATTAAATGATGAGACATCCCCTAAAGTGGTTAAATATTTCAAAAAAATAACATCAGATTTGTTAAACAATTTTAACCCGTGCCATCAGGGCATAAATAGATATGCGATAAAATATATCACACACTTGCTCTATGGGTAGCATTCATAGTCAAATCTTATATTTAATACCGTCTTAAGTACAGTTTTTAGATATCGTGAACCAAAAGAGTATTAGCATCTTAAGACATTGTTTAAGACGATTTTAAAATAAGAACTGATTATATGAATACCGATCTATACGTATATATTTTTAATACCGCGATTTAACACGGACTTACACCAAATTTATTTTTTTAACAAAAAATTTAACTATCATAGCTTTTTAAAAGAGGACATTAAAAAGAAGTCGACTTTTGCCCAAAAATATGTAAATAAAAGGAATAACGTTTTTTTATAGATTTTGATCTGAATGTGATAATGTTAATAAAAAGTTCAGAATCGATAGGGGACACCTTGAAAATTAAGCATAAACATGATATATTTAAAGAAATTGTAATATTCTTGTTTATTTTTCAAGATGTTTCCTACATGCTTTTCAGGAGATCTACAAAAAACACTTCTTTTACGTACATCTTTTGGGCAAAAATCTGCTCTTTTTTTGGAGGATATTAAAAAAGAGCCGACTTTTGCACTAAAAAATATAAGTAAAAGAATAGTATTTTTTGTAGATTTTGAACTCCAGAATATAATAAAATTATTAAAAAATTCGTGACACTTGGGAAATACTTTGAAAAGTAAACAAGAATATTGAAATTTCTTTAAATGTGTCATGTTCATGTTCAATTTTCAAGGTTTCCCTATTGATCCCGAACTTTTTATTAACATTATCAGGAGGTTAAAATCTATAAAAAACACTATTCCATTTACTTATATCTTTTTGGACAGAAATCGGATTCTTTTTAACATCCTCCTTTCAAAACCGCATAGTGGGCAGAAAAATTCAGCTGATGCTCTAATTCTTAACCAATTTTAAAGTTTTTTTTTTTTGCTCAAAATTGAGTGATCTATAAACCCATTTTGCGTAAAATTTGATTACGGTTCAAATTAAAAATTGCTGATCTAATATTCATTTATTCATTTGTTTTTACTTTATTAGATCGGCAATTTTTACTTTGAACTATAATCAAAATTTAGGTAAAATGGGTTTTTAGTTCATTCAATTTCGAGTAAATTAAAAAAAAACTTTAAAATTGTTAAGATGTAGAGCATTGGCCGAATTTTGTCCACGAAGATATTCGTCTAGGGTGGCACGGATTAAAATTGTTCAAAAAGTCTGAAAAAAATCTGGTGTTATTTTTTTGAGATATTGAACCAATTTAGAGTATTCCGATTAAATTTTTTTCAAAAATTGTTAAACTAACAGCCACCCTAATACACAGGTATGTGAATTATCTCTCAATGGGGATAAGATATGTATAATTACAGTGCCAACTATAAAAATATTCGAAATTGTAATATTTACAATATATTATCATTTTTTCATTGTTTTAAGACCATGCCCATGGCTCATCTGTTACTATATTATTATTTGATTTTGATACTCTAATGTTTATATTTGGATAATTTGGATTGTTGGCATTCGTATATATAATGATTCTATCATCCAAAACTTCAATAAACGTAGCATTTCTATCGAAAGTAGTGTGAAACGTAAATTTAGTGTTATTAATGTAAATATTTATCATGAGCGGACCTGGAATGCATCGCATAGGTTCTGGTTCCCATTGACCATTTGCATTACATCTCACATTTTTTCTTTGTCCAGTTAATAGATTAGTTTCAGGTCGATAACTATTTTGACATTCTAATACCGCTTTTGTTCTTGGTGGAACTGGAGATTCACAAGATATCCATTCATCATCGTATGTACATCTAGCTTCGATTGATGCTGTAGTCAAAGCTTTGCAGCGTATTTCTATCAAACATTTTGAATAATTAATTAATAATTAATAATTCAGTATTTAAAAATCCATATATATCTTTTCATGAATAATTAAATATTTCAAAAATGTATAATTCTTGTTTTAAACCTGTGCAAACTGGTATATTAAGCCATTTTCCCTCAAAACTGCAGCTCACGTCAGTTGGACCTCTTAATTTATATCCCGAATTGCAAGAGTAGATGAGATGAGATCCTAATCCCAGTTCCGTTCCTTCTGGAACGTTACATTCTTGTCCACCTGAACATTGTGATCGATGTAATTTCCAACGACCATTCTGTGGTTGTGGAGGTGCTCTACAAGCGTTTGTTGGTGTTGGAGTCGGTACGGGCCATCGTGTTGGTGTTGGAGTCGGTACAGGCCATCGTGTTGTTTCCGTTGTTGGTCGTACCGTTGGTAAAGGTGATGGCCACCCTGTAGTTTCGCTGCATCTCGAATCTTCATCTGATCTATCGACGCATTCAATTACTCCGTTACATCGTAGATCACCATTGATACAAGCTCCATAAGAACAACGGAAAGCTGTCGGAGGACAACTGCAAAGAAATTAACAGTTATAAAACATAAAGAGAAACATAAAGTTTTGTTTCTCATGATCATTTAATCATTTTCAACATTTATAAAAGATTCTCACTAGATTGATCTGCATTTTTCAGAAGTTTCGTCAGAACCATCCGCACAATCTTGAATTCCATTACACATATTGTCCTTATGAATACATTCGCCGTTATCGCATGCAACTTGATTTGTGGTACATCTATTAGGTCTGCTTATAGGTCTACTTGTAGGTCTTCCTGTTTGATTGTTTGTTATATTTTTTGCGCACTGAGGCTGCGTTTCGTCACTGTTGTCAATGCAATCTTGGACACCATTACATACGGAATCTCCATTTACACAGGCACCGTAGTTGCAACGAAAGGCATACCTATGACACAGAATCTCTGGCTTTGTACATTCTGTCTCTGTCTCATCAGACAAATCCCTACAGTGTGGTGTGCCGTCGCACAATAAGTCGCCAGCTATACAGTCTCCATTGTAGCATCGAAATCTGTCTGATCTGTTCGGACAAGTATATTAATTGATACTTATTTGCTTAAATATTACATTACTTTGATATGTAAATACTTACCCACATTCATAAGTTTGTGCATATCCAGAACCAATACACACTGGAAAATCCAAAAAATAATTTTGTTCTAAAAAATCTATCTTCTATTATTTTATGTGTTGGATAATTGTACATGTAAGTTGAAATTATTTATTAAATTATTTTAATTATATAATTAAGATTTTTTTCAGTAATATACCTAAAAGAATTCTGTTTAATGCTCATATTTTTTATGATAGAGACCAACTATAGATTAATTGATCATATTAGCTAGCTACAATATAAGAAAATAATAAACTTTAATAAATGTGAGAGAGATATGCTTTATATGTATTCGTGTATCATCTTCGCTTATTATCTACCAATATAAGTAAACATGTATGAAAGATATTCTTCTACGCAGAGGTTCAAGGTCATTAAACTGGTTTCTGAAACTGGTTAAGATTACTTCAGAAATCTCTTGGAATATGCGAATCTACAAATTACTACGAAATATCAATTAATATCAATTAATATATAATATGAAATTTCTTCTAACAAATGCAAATAGATAAAACAAGTTTTACTAATAAAGTATTTTCTATCTATAATTATTATTTATAAATTATTAACTGATTGATCATTTAATCAAGATTAAAATATGCAAACTAAATAAAATTTTGTAAGTTAAGAAAATTAAAACTTCAAAATATAATTATTTGACATTTTCTAAAATGTATGTTATATATAATGTCATTTGACATAATTTCGATACTGTGAAATGTGTAGAAATATATAGATTCAAAATAAATCAAAACAAATGTTATGTCAGGACACAAGATAATAGCATGGTAATAGCATCAATGAAAACAGTTGCATTTATAAATATTTTCATGAATATTTATCAATGTTATTTCATCAGTAATTGATTCAGAAGAATAATAGAATATATTGTATCTTTAAAATTTTGTTACACTATATACCCAATTAGTAAAAAATAAATAAATAAAAAATCTTCGAGAAGGAATGTTATAGTAGAAAAAATTTTTTATAAAGTTGCAGTTTTACAATTACGAATGCTTTTTATTAATATCGTGATAATTCTTATTTATATCACGAAAATAAGTTGGCATCATATGTTTCTTTCTTACCATAAACAACTATTAGTAGTGTAGATATCCATTGAAAAATCCGCATGGTAAAATACACCGTGCAAAATATCAGTAATTGCAGTCTATGCCTCTTTATATCTCGGCGCTCGGTTATTCACTGCGATCATCTACACTGTGTGGCACGAGATTGGAATTACCCAACGCAAGCAAAGCGTCATCTTGGCGTGTATGGTGGGAAGTACATAAACAGGGAAAGTACATTCTACGATTTGTACGCTGCAAATTAATCTAAACTATGAACAAATCGAGAGGGGGGGGGGGCAGATGGCATGATGACGTGTGTTTTCAACTCGATTCAAAGAACTTTGCAAGATAGAGATAATAATACATTTTTACTAGGATGTTTGAAGGAATTTTTACTAGGATTCTGACATCATTATTGCTTTCGGTTTTACAAGAGGGAACTTTAAAACTATGACTGGAAACTTATAACTAATCTTACAAATAGGAAAGTTTAAAGATATAATTTAAAAACTTTCTTTAATGTTTCTTAGTGCATTTGATACAAAGGCGGAATTATGCATTTTACACCTAAACATCATTATGCATGGCTTCTTGTTTTTCATCATCCTCCACAGGTAGCATCTCTCTGTTACTAAAAGAATAAAAAGGGAGGCTTGTCAGCCATTTTAAGGTCCTATATAATATTGGTTAAGGTATATATTTAAACAGGAAGAAAAATTTATATATATTATATATATAGTGTTCAAAAAGGATACGTTTGTTCTGAAATTTCGGTGTCTATCATGTGTTGCAAAATATATGTTTTCTGAAACTTTTCTACTTCTTCTTCACACTCCTTCCAATCTAACGTTTCATGGAGACCGTCTGTACCATATCTTTTACTATAATTATCATAATGTACCTGTTGATACATTTAATTTTTGAATAAACTTTAGAAAATTCGTTTTTAGAAAACTTGATAAGTGATTAATCTCAATAGATTATATTAATAGATTAATATTAAATACTAAAATAATTTCACATATCAATAAAATGTGCTATTAAATTTTCTTACATGACATAGACACAATCCTAAACTAGGTGCAAGTGGTAAGTCCATCTTGTCCATTGTCTTGAATGCTTCATCAATTGTCTCTTTGGATATCATGTTCCTTGCAATCGCAATTACAATTGCGACCATTTTTCGGATTTGATGCAACATGAAGCTTTGCCCTTTAATTTCCAATACCGCTAATTCTATATCATTTAAAACGAATGTTTCCGTACAACAGAAACTAATTATATAGCGTCGCGCGCGTGGATCTAAGGGTTTCCTGAATTAAACAAAATTTGCTTCAGTTTTAAGTATCTAAATGAATACTTGTATATATATATTCTTTTGAATTGATGTCGACTTACACTTTTGACGTGAAGTTATGAAAGTTATGAGAACCTTCGAAAAGTTTCAAAATCGAATTTAATCTATCTAAAGATTCTGGAGATAATCTATAATCAGTGTATGGCTTTCCATCAATAATTGATAACTGTTTAATTCTTTCATCTTCATCAACTTCCTCTCCAAGTTTTAACAAACTTTGATCTTCTAATGCAAATGCATAGGAAGGAATGACATATCTATAAGTACGTGCATCACATTGATTTTTGCTGTTGAAACCCTTTGTCACACGTTTTATACCAAATACTCTGATAGCATCAGGTAAGAATTGATTTATTACTGTCTTATTACTATTCTCCGCTGTAAAGAAAATTAGATATTTATAATTTAATAGTAATTTATAGATATTTATAATTTAATATTCATAACATAATTCAAATAAAAAGTTTATTTTCTTTGTTACTTTTAAGCTTAATAAATCATGATTCTTTAGTATGATTATTAATATGATTCTTGCTGTTAATTCTGCACTATATCTGAATATATATAATAGATCAATCACATTAAAAAAATCTTGCAACAGTTGCAAAGCTGCTTTTTTGTTGAATGCAACCATTAAATAATAACTTAAATAAAAATAGCATTGTAAAATTAATATAAACATATAATTAATATAATTCAAATTTATAATAATAATATAATAATTCAAAATTACTTGTAAACAATCATTCTTAAAAAAGATATGTATAAAAAAAATTAAAATTTAAAATATCTATCTTACGTAGTTTCAGTGAAACAATTTGCCTAATTGCTGATACTCCTTTGTCCGTACGTGCAGCCCTTTGAAAATTAATTGCACGTGTATTCTCAAATTGTTCCTTAGTTATCAAGTCTGCCTTTAGTAAGGCAATAATTAAATCTTCCTCAATAGTTTTCATACCAGGATTTCTTTGCATACCGTAATAATCTTTACCAACATAGCCTAGTAACATAGCATGATTTTTTCTCTTGATTCTTTGTACCGTTTCTGTTGCTTGTACTGTTGTCACTTGTACTGTTTCTTCTTCTGTCTTTTGCACCTTGGCTTCATTTTCATTGCCATCATCTATGGATCTCTTAGTCCCATGCATAGTATTTACATCACCAGAATTTACTTCAGAGTCAGTCGTAGGATGCATTGCGACTGAACTAGTTCTGCGATAAATGTTTTCTGAGACAAATTTACACGAGTAAATAGTATTTAAATTTATATGGATATTAAGTAATATCAAGCTAAAGTAGGCTTGAAAAGAACTCAGTTAAAATTTAAGAAAAAGAATAAGTTACAATACAGACATTTTAAATGCTGCATATATAATATTCTTCAAACTTTTCATATGTTTATACGAATTTGTTTCATGTAAAAATTAATTAATCCATTAACATATTATCACTAATAAGTAATGTTATATATTTTGTATACCTAATTGAATCTTTACCCAATTTATGGATTTGCTTGAGAGGCTGTAACTAGTCCTGTACAACATTTGCGGCACCTTAAAATTCTTATCTTATAAACAATTCTCACGTTAAAATAATTCGAATTTCTTGTTCTATTAAAAATCACGTCATTTATAATATCGCTAAAAACAATAAGAATATATTCAACTCAGAATTCACATATACACAAGTCTTCTTCTTCTACTTCTTCTGATTTCCCCTTTTTTGGTTTTCCGACTCAAATATAGTCACAGTACTATGCAGTAGTACAATAAGATCCAAGATCCAACGAATAGTCTCCTCGGAGAGCCTCATATACATAAGTCAATGTTATTTTTTTTATAATTCTGCATAATACTCAAACCTAATATTGATAATATTGATATACCGAACAGTATCAAAATATCATTACCGATCATAGTATATTTGAGCTCTACAAGGACTGTACTAAAAGACATACGCTATTGAAATTGGAGATCCACGAGGTCTCTCTTGTATATATCGATACGTCGATATTATCGAAACGAAGGTATCGATAAAAGATATCTGATAGCAGACTGAAAAATATCAATAAAAGGTTTGTTCGCATCGCATACTCTAACATTCAATCAGAGTGAAGTCTAAAGGCCATTCTACATTGATCGTATCGTAGAGTCGAAAGCGTTGTAAGCATCATGGCTGGCGACTTTAAAATTGAACCATCGGATTGGCTGAAGCAACAAGCTTGTGACTTGCAACGTCTACGATACGAATGTAGAATGGCCATGCCCGGGATTTAGCTGTACGTTTACGTTTTTATGCAACGGTCAGTAAAGGTCTCTGCTCCCCACTTAAGGATTATCGAAAATTCAAAGGATTATAGAATCCATTAATTTGCATGGTATTGTGACTCTGCATTTGAATTGAAAAACCAAATAAGGGGAAAATAGAAGAAAAAGAAGAAGAAGAACGATCAATAACGGTACGTGTATAATATAAGCATAGCAACTTTCACATTTGAACTTGCCGATCTTTACTGTTCGGGACGGAGCCTAAGGGGCTCCGCACAATAAAAGGAACAGGGAACAGAGAACAGAGAATAAGAATTTCAACTTATCAGAAACTGTGTATTCTACAATACATGATTTCTGATAGGTTGAAATTCTTATTCTCTATTCTCTGTTCCTTTTATTGTGAGGAGCCCCTAACAATCTTCAGCCAATTTCAGTTCGGCAACACCGAGAGTATGCATTTCCTATAGCAAAAATGAGGTGCTAGCAGTCCATGTGTTTATAGTCAAAGGTTCCTACCATAACTCCTACTCACTCTAACGAGTGCATTTGATTGAGTAGGAACTACGGTTGGAGCATGCGACGCGAACAAACTTAAAGTATCATGCTAGCAGTCATACGGTCTTAAGTCGTAGAAAATTGACCAATCATAGGCTTAGTTTCCATCGAGAATTTAAACCGGATCAGAATGTAAAAACCAACTACAGTCGAGCATTCCCCTGTCGTAAAGAACCCTTTAATGCGTGATCTACAATGGCAGTATCAGTAATGAATGAGGCTGTAAGAGTAAGAAATTGACCAATAACAGTCGATTATTCTTTTCACATTCAATTGTGATTGATCAATTTGTTACTCTTACAACCTCATTCACGACTGCTACTGCCATTGTAGACCACGCATAAGCCGGTTCTACATTAGTTGTAAGCTGATCGCAAGTTTGTTGTGACAGTCAATATGAAGCTTGCATTTTGAAATCAACACTTCATATTGGCTGTCACAACAAACTTGCGATTGACTTCCAACTAATACAGAACTGGCTTTATGCATTTCTAATGACTCTAAAACCTATTCTAATGTGCTTTTCATTTCTTGTTTCTTGTTTTTACTTCTTTGCAATCGTTTTATTAATAATTGCATTTTCTTGCTACGTGTTTCTTGTTTCTTCCAAATTCATTAATTTTTATCTCAGGCGACATAAAACGAAAGACCGGATAAGAACTAAGAAGCAAAAAGAGAGAAAGAAAAAAATAGCAAAAAGCGAAAACAGAAAATAAAAAGCATATTGTAGAATAGGCTTAAGGGCCTGCGCACAATAGAACAAATATTAGAGCTATGTTCCAAAATTTTCCGGGGAAAATTTTACTCGAAATATATAGTATACGTAACGTACACTATACATACAAAGTAAAATCTTCCTCGGAGAAGAACGTCCAGAAAAATAAATAAATATTAAGATTTTAACCAATCAAATACAAGTTACATTAGAATATGATGTTTGATAGGTTGAAATTTAATATTGATTCCTATTCTTAATAATCTCACTATGCGCAGTCTAATTTGAACATAACCTATAACGGCCAGATCATTCATAACATTCACAACCACGACTTGACATAACCCTAACGTAAAACGTGATATGAAATATAACATAAATACAAAATTAAATGAAAATATTGGTAGATATACAATAATTTGAATGATTGTTTTTCTTCTTCCGACAGTTCTCAAGCAGTAAAATTTCTGAAAATGTTATTAAGATACGTGAGCCCGGTGTTTATTTACAGAACATTTTTACAGGTATGTTCTTGATACAATTCTATTTTTTGAAAGCTAAATATATAATGTATTTTATTCTTCTTATTTAATTACAAATTTGTTGATTTCTACAAATTAAATTTTTTTTAATTGGCAATCTTTCAAATTATGAAATAAATTATAAAACAATCTTTTTTAAATTGTTTTACTCTATTTAAATTAAAATTCAATTAAATTCAATTTAGCTTATAATTAGAAATAAATAGGAATATCTTAAATTCAACAAAAGAGACATATACTATCTGATTATAGTCAGAAAACTAATTATCCAAATGTAGAAATGTATCTAAAGAAATGGATATTTATTTCAGAACAATCTACCAGTATTAGTTGCTGCTACCAATTATCCTAATAATTCTATACAAGTAGCACATATAGCTAAGCACTGGAATCCAAAATGGAAGAAGGAAAGAAGACAAAAAGTCATTAAAATAAAACTTCCTAATTTTGACGATGACAATGATGATATTACTAAAATGGATAAGGAGCAAATACGATCACGTATGAAAGAACATGGTTTTCTACCGCAGAAACCGTGGAAAGAAAGACCAGCATTTATTAGTAGTACTTCATCAATTTTTGAATCTTATGTTGCTCCAGAAGGAGATGGAAAATACTCTGTCATTACCAAAGAAGTACATGCTCTTTACTATTATTTTATATATCGTAACTTTTAAATATAAAATATACAATGATATTTTTTTAAGTTTAAAATTAAAAGAGAGATAAAAGTGTATTACAATTATTTATTTTATTATGAAATATAGGGAGCAAAACAAAAATTCACATTTTTTGAAAAAAAAAGCAAATCTTTTATGGCCATCAGAAAAATTAAGTCATTTGATGATTCTTTCAAGACATCATTTTTTTTAGAAGAAGCTTTAGATATATATCAAAAGGCATATGAAGCTTTAGCTAGGTAAGAAAAAAATTGCAAATATAATAATGTTTTTATAATTATGAAACGTATATACGTTAAAAGAATTATTAGCAATTAATAAATACAGCGTTTTTTTCTTTCTATTTGTAGCAATATTACTAAATAAAACAATTTTTAATTATAGCAAAAATGAAGAGGAAATAATAAAATATGTTACTGAAATGGCATATCCTGTAAGTTAAAAATATATTTCGTGTCCTCTTTTGCTAATTTAAAATATTATATATTACATTTATTACTACATATAATAACGTATATTTCAATATTTTTCTTTTTTTAGAAAATAACACACAACACAATGAACAAAACCATACATTGGAAATTTTTAGAGTCTTTGGAACCAGCTCGCCTCGTGCATGCAAGGACTACAGACGTAATAACAAAAGAAAACGTATTTGCACAACTTACTGTTCGATTTCACACGCAACAGGTTCAATAACATTCTTAATAATTTATTCCCTTTTTATAATATAAACAATTTTTAAGTAAAAATTTCTTCATTTATAGGTTTTAGCAATTTATGATAGATTTGGCCATCTTATACAAGGAAGCGAAATTCTGAGGAAAGACGTATTAGAATATATAGTATTCGAAAAGCATTTAGCTAATGAGTACGGTATATGGCGAATTCACGGTAAGATTATACCAACTTGGATGACTCCAACAAACACAGTGGAAGGCACATATGTTTTACCAAAAGAGGAACATGATACTGTTCCAACTGAACCGCATCCTGTAGAAGCTACATTAACAGAAGATACGCCAAAGGAAGCGACAAGTGCACAACCTTCGTGAATTCACAATATATATGTAACTGTTTTAAGTAATGTTTAAGTAATGTTTAGATTATATTGTATGATGTTAGGATACAAAATATATTGCAATCCATATAATAATTTAAAGTGCATTTATATTCCAACAAAATTTGGATTAGTATTGTCACAAAAGTATAACATGCTTTCCCAAAGTTTTGTGTTTGATTATTAATAAGAGTATCGTTATTATACAATTACAACTATATTATCATTACAAAATAATTTAACGATTTTCTAATACTAATTAAATTATTATTTGCAACTAAACTCATAAAATATATTCATGATAGAGTATAAGGAAAAATGTTCATAATTGCTTTAATTTATAAGTAAATATAATTTTTTCGATTATGAAAATAATGAGAGCTATAATCGCCCCACAGCACATTACTGCAATTATTAAAGAAACTTGATGTAATTCAATTGGTTTCGGTGTCTCATCTTCAGCGTAATATTTAAAACCATTTTCCAACCAACGTTTTTTTAACACGTTTAATAGTCCAATTTCCATTAATTTAAGTATCCTATTTATGAAAATTATTTATTAATATATGAAATTATCATAATTTAAATCAGACTTACTACTACACAGAAAACTATCGTTGATGAGCAAATATAATATCAACTATTTATAAAAAGATGTAAGTATCGAATGTTCTTTTCTAGTAAAAATTTTGGAAATCGTAATAACATCATTTGTTATATAATCAATTCTTTTTTAATATTTTTTGACAAATATTTCTTTTTTTTTTTTTGGAAAATTAATTTAGAACTATCAACATTTTTGGAATTTTTAAAAATTGGAATCCATTTTTGATAATAACATTAAAAATGTGTAGAAATTTTTCTCTATTTAAAAAGTTTTTATTTTAATTATAAAGACATTTCACATTATAAATAAAATAAAAATTTTGTAGAAATATTACATATTGTATAAAACACAAAACTTCTCTAAAACTTTTAAAATGATTTTCACTCTAAGCAGTGAAATCTCATTCTTATTTCTTAAAGATTGAAGATTGAATCACTCTTTTTTTAAAACTGGTCAATTTTTACTTTTTAGATCGTATGAGACTCACTTCAAAGAATTTAGAAAGTACAGATTAAATTGATTGAAGATTTTATATAATACGTTTATATAATACGCTGTCGATTTCCAAAAAAATCAATATTTTTATATCTAGAATATATTATTCTGCACACATATATTGTTTACCCAAGATCAATACTTCTTTTGTATTTAAAATTCTTCACGATGCCGGAAGTTATCCATGTTTTCGTATAAGGTTCTCCAACGTTAATCAAATGACACATACTATTTCCAACCGCTTTATGCATTACTTCGGTTTGAAATATGACGTATTTCTCTTTTTTGGAAAAACATGCTTTTTTATGCATATCCTCAAATGTTGATGCTAATATCAAGCGTTCCATTTGTTTTGCTTGTAAAAATGGATCCTTATTAATCTATAATATTCAATCAACATTTTTCAAGCATTTAAGTTTTATACACAAAAAATCATAAATGTATAAAGAATCACTACATAAATTATATGTTCTTTACAAAAATTATAATTTCTTCTTGAATTGTGTCTTGAACATCATTCTCTAATTTTTATACAATTTTATACATTTTTTATCTAAGGAATAGTAAATTATGATTTCAGTAAGTATACCTTAAATATACCTTCTGCGATTGTATCCTTCAGACCAATAATGTTGTATTTAGTATTAGTTACCAAGGTAGAGAAACTATCAAATGGTGGCACGAAAATACTTTTAGATAGATGTATAAATAACACAGCACCAAATGACATATATATTATAGAACAAAATAATCCTAATGATACTTCTAATATTCTCGATTTTCCATCAAGATAATGGGGAATATAACCTGTTGCAATTATCCAAATTAATGATTTTTGACTTAATCATAACTTTTCATCATTATCAACATAATTTTTTATATCATTATGTTTTACGTTATGTTTTTCAATAGTCTTTAATATTTATTATCTAAATATTGTAATTTCTATTTTTTACATATTTTAAAATTAAAAAATTATCATGAAGTATTGAAGAACTAATTTCCAAATTATGCTACTTCTAACTCTAAAGATCCAATGTTTTAATATGATATCAAATAATTGCAATTTTATTTTAACGCGATATTTAGATTTATCTCAATGTAAAGATTTATCTCATTTCTAACAAAAATGAGCAATATTTTCATCAGTTAATTACACACATTTATTTTCACACACACCTTGATTGCACAGGTTTCCAAAGTTATAAAATAAGTGTTCGCTGAGAGATATATTTTTACGTTTATCTTCATTCTGTATGAGAATACTTTGTGTCAAAAAGGTGCATAGACTCAGTAGTACACACATACTCAATATAACGCACCATATTTTCCAAGAGAAAATTTTTACCATCCATATATTATCATATATCGTTTCGCGGTGAATATATAATTGAATTCTACAAAATTATTTTTAAATTATGACAATTATCTTATCGATCATATAACTTAATTGTTATTAATAGCTACCACAACATTACAGTTTGAATAAATGTTAAATCAGATAAACACTTAGAAGCTTAGAATAAATTAAGCTAACCTGTTTGTCCAAAAAGGTATTGAAAATTCGGTAGCCATGAGTTCCGGTGAAAAGTTTTGTAGTTTTGCTATTGCAATAGTTTCATTGCGAAAAATAATAGGTAATAATCCGTTTTTAAAAGACAAGGCATCTTTTTGTGGCATACCCTGATCATCTAAGTTTGCTTTCACTAGCTGTAGTCTAAAAATATGAAATATTTTTTCGTTACTTTATATTATTAATTATGTTAAAGTTTAATCTCACAATGCAACGTTTTGTTCTTGCGATGTGATACATGATGCATTCTTACGTAAAATTCAGCGATTCGGAAAGTAGATTCCATATTTCCCCACAGAATCCTGTAATCTTCATATTATTATCATAAAAATGAACCAAATACTGCTCCTATATAATTAATAAAGATTATATTATTCATCAATTTTTTTTATAATTCTTGTAATATCGTTATTTAACAAATATCTATTTTGAAATATGAAAATGGATATTTTTATAACATCATTATTTATAAAAATGAATAATAGAAGAGCTAAGAGCCAAATTTTTCGTATATTTCAATTCTTAAAAACACATATGTTTCGACCTATTTGTCAAGTCATCCTCAGTGTATACATGCCGATAAATTAAATAAAAATCAAATTTAATAAAAATCATAAAATGATAAATTGCGACCGATGTAATAGAAAAAAATCTAAAACTATGAAAATGATAAGACAAGACTCTCTTAGACCTTCTTTTATTCATTTTTGTTTATTATTATTGAGCCATTATCATTATTTATATTATTATTTCTGACGAAAATAAAAATGATTGGAACATAAGTTTAACATAAGGGGAAAATAACAGAAGCAAATAAACTTACTAAGCAAAAATTGAAACAACGAAATATAAAAAGAGGCATTTCTTTTATGTTTCATTGTTTCAATTTTCGCCTTCTATAGAAGCTTTTGTTACTCTCCTTTTCAGTGATTTACGCTCTGATTTTTATTTTCATTAGGGACTATATTTATAATTTTTGAGAGAAAAAGAGAGAGAGAGAGAGAGAGAGAGAGAGAGAGAGAGAGAGAGGAATTCTAGTTAAAAATAAAAATATTATAACTTTTTTATTAATTGTTTATATAAACTGTCCATATTTGAATATGACACACACACACACACACACACACACACACACACACACTGAATATTTTTTTTCAGATTTTATTAATCTCAATTTTTAGTTACTTAGAAAGAATAATTATATCTGATATTTTCAGAACATACCTGAAAAGATGCTAATGTCAAGTTTTGTAATTGAAAATTGTGGCATTCGAGTGCTCGACTTTGTCTGAGGCGTTCTTTTTGTATCGTGGCATACATGGGCACGCTAGAAATTGGCACGAAAGTCTTTTGAGTCTTACTCCAAATCACACCGTTCATTGTCTCTAACGATGACAAAATTATAATGTAGCCATGAGCAATAGTCGATTTATATAAATGTACTGTTTTAATGCCTTACATAGAGTAACAGAATTATTACTTTATAGTGAATGGCGTGATTTAAAATTTTTATTTACGATTTATACTGAAGGCAAAACAGAAATAGTTTATCATGATTGGATTGATTTCTATAATTAAGTGATAAAACATGTTATCATATTTACTTTAGATAGGATCTTATTTTATATTCTCAGATTATTGCTTTTTACTTGTATATTTATTTCTTATTTTATCAAGTACAGACAAATACCCAACGAATAATTATGCTAAGTATATTTTAAATCAGTGCAGTGCTGGAATTTACTTGCAACTTTCAGCCGATTTTCAACTTGGTTCCCGCCTCTCATCTCACCAACCAGCGTACAGTCTAAATACTGATCAGCATAACGAGGTAAGAGATGGGAATCAAACTGAAAATCGGCTCAAAGTTGTAAATAAATTCCTATTTTAAATTCATGAACAAAAATATAATAAATAATAACAGTAAAATAAAATCGTGAAAGTGTGCAACTTTAATGCATTTTTACTTTTAGCATTATTAAATCGCAAGAAATATCTCGTATTAGATTTTATACATATAGCGTTTATGTAATTCAGTCGTGACTTTAATCAATTTCAATCATTATTGCTATAATACGAAATAGCATTGTATATGATTATGTTTTGATGGCATATTTTGATATCGTTGAACTAATGCTGGCATTGAAATGATTAAAATCAATTTTACGTAAATCATGATTTTTTATACGTATATACATATATAAAACTGCGATTATTTTTTGTACATATTGATTTTTACACTTTGTGTAAATTTGTTTAAATATTATAAATGTAAAAAGATTATCATATATAATCACTTTATATTTTGATATCTCTTAATATTTTAATACTTAATTGTAAAACTATATATTACCTTACATCGCAATTATCACTTCGTAATTCGAAAAATCTGATAGATTTGATCAATTATTTTATATATTCCCCTTTCTGCATTTTTTACTCTAGTATTAACAATAAATTAATAATTCCTAAAATTCACCCATTCCAACTTCTTTAAATTTGAATCTGGCAAGAGAGGCTACCGGATACTGTTAAGTAATCTTTGAGATAATAACAGTTAGCATTTAATAGTTTCTCAAATAATAAATGAGTAATGTTAATTTATGCAATACGTTGGGCTTCGTTTAGCAGTAATTCTTCTGGCGAACATTACCCTCCTACGATCTGACTATCCTACGAACATTACCCAGGTTTTATTATAATTACCCCTGACTCGAAGCGAACAGCTATTTCTGTTCAATAATTCGATCTTCGATTTCATATAACTCATATTTTTTTAATACAAATTTTGTTATGCATGTCCTTCGCCCAATGGATTATCATCGACTAACTTTAATATTTGGCAAAATATGCCAAAACATGCCCCGGGAAAAATGTTTCATATATAATTATATATTTTATAAATATAATATTTTATACATAATTATATATAAATATATATAACTATATACAATATTTATACCAGTAAGAGTATAACCTTTATAAATTCACAATACATATGTAAATGATTTTAAATAATTTTTATGTTATATTAGGACACACACACACACACAAAATATATTACAAATTTATGTAATAATTCAAAGTGCATATTTTTACTTATATTCCAACAAAACTTGGATCAGTATTCTCACAAAAATGCATTCTTTTTCAAAACTTTCTGTGTGTAATTATTTAAAAAATATATTATTTCAATTACAAAATAATTTAACAATTATTTAATATTAATTAAATTACTACTTGCAAATAAATTTGTAAAATATATGCGTAGTATAAGTATAAGTAATAATTAAAATTGCTTTACTTTATAAGCAAATACAATTTTTTCAATTATAAAAATAACAAGTGCTATAATCGCACCACAGCACATCATCACAATTATTAAAGAAATTTGATGTAATTCAATTGGTTTCGGTTTCTGGTCGTCTTCATATTGTTTAAATTTATTTTCCATCCAACGATCTTTCAATGCGCTCAATAGTCCAACTTCTATTAATTTAAGTATCCTATTTATGAAAATTATTTGTTAATAAATAAAATTATATATCATAGACTAAGATTAGATTTATTGTTATACAAATTAATTCTGCTATTGGGTAAATATATGTATCTCAACTGTTTATAAAAGTATAAATATCGAATACGTTACTATATACGTTATTATATTGGAAATTTTGAGAATTGTAATAATTTATTAATAATAATCAACTTTTTAAAATATTATTTAATGAATAAATCTTTTTAATTTTTTACTTTTCTCTGCAAATTATTCTAAAATCATCAACATATTTAGAATTTAAAAAATTTGAATCCAATTTTAATAAGAATAAAAATATTATAAATTTTAATCCCTTCAAAAGTCTTTGTTTTAATTATAAAGATATTCCAATCCCTAAAAAATTAAATAATAAAATTTTGGTAGAAGTTTTTACATATTCAAATTAAATTGAGCGTTTGTATAATACCCTATCGTTTTGGAAGATATTAATTTTCAAAAAAAGTCATCTACATTATTTTATTTTATACAGATGTTTTTTTACCCAACATCGATGGTTCTTTTGTATTTAAAATTCTTTACGATGCCGGAAGTTACCCATGTTCTAATAAATTCTTCTCCAATGTTAATCAAATGACATTTAATCTCGCCATTTACTTTATGCATTTCTTCGTTTTGAAACATGGCATATTTATCTGGCAAGGAGCATATCTTTTTATGCATTTCCTGAAGTGTCGATACTACAATTAAGCGATTTGACTTTTTTGCTCGTTCTATTGAATCTGTCGTAAGTACCTATAACATTTAAGTATCAAACATTTAAGTTTTATACACAAAAAGCCTCAAACTATTATATATATCAATGAAATATATTGATAATATATGTACCTTAAACAAGGTCTCTCCTATCGAATCTTTCAAAGTGACAACGCTAAACTTAGTATTATATATCATAGATTCAAATTTATCAAATGGTGGTACAAAACCACTTTTCGATAAAAACATAAATAACACAGCACTAAATGATGTGCATATCATAGAACAAAATAATCCCAACGATACTTCTAATATTCTCGACTTTCCATTGAGATACTCGGGAATATAGCCTATAGAATATTGCAATTATTCAAATTAATGATTTTTCATTATTCTCAATGTGATAAAATGAAATTTTAATTTTGTTGAGTATATAATTAAATATATATTTATAAATTTTTTACTATATTATTATATAATCTGTAACGAATAATGTTCGAATCAATTATTTGTTAATACATACTTTGATTGCAGAAGTTTCCAAAGTTATAAAATATGTGTTCGCTGAAAGATACGTTTTTACGTTTATTTTCATTCTGTATGAAAATATTTTGTGTTAAAAAGGTGCATAGACTCAGTAGTACACACATAATCAGTATAGTGCACCATATTTTCCAGCAGAAAATTTTTAACATCCATTCACCATCATATATCACTTCGGGGTGAATATATAATTGAATTCTATGAAATATTTTTTAATTATGACACCAATTCTTTATCTTGTAATGTAATTATTTATTAAATTATTAAACTAAGATTTAATAAATGTTAAATAAAATAAACATTTAAAAAGTTTAATAAATTAAACTAACCTATTTATCCAAAAAGGTACTGAAAATTCGGTAGCCACAAGTCGCGATATAAATGTTTCTAACTTCGGTATTGCCATAGTTTCATTGCGAAAAATAATACCTAATAATCCGTTTTTAAAAGATCTGTCTTTTTCTGACATACCTAAATCATTTACATTTGCTTTCACTGGCTGTAATCTAAAAATATGAACTATCTATTTAATGTAAGATGTTACATCACAATAATCTATTTTAGCGATGTGAGATATATGCGCGGTCTTACGTAAAGTTTAACGATTCCGAAAGTAGATTCCATATTTCCCCACAGAGTCCCGTAACTTTGGTATTGTTATTGTAAAAATGAAGAAAATGCGGCTCCTGAAATGTACGTACAATCAACGAAATTATACAATTCATTAATTTATAATTCTTGATATGCCGTTATTTAGTAAGTTCATTGCTAACATAAAAGTATCATATATATTCGAATGTGAAAATAAATATTCTTTATACTATTATTAATTTATACCATCATATTTGTAATTCTTAAAAAATAAATCCTAGTTAAAACTAAAAGTACTATAATTTTGTTATTAATTAATTATATCAACTATCTAATCTTTATTATGGATTTTTAAAACTCTTGTTTCTTAATATTTATATTTAGAAAAGATAATAATATCGGATATTTTTTATAAAAGTATATACCTGAAAAGATGTTAAAGTAAAGTTTTGTAGTTGAAAATTGTGGATCTCAAGTGCTCGACTTTGTCTAAAGCGTTCTTGTTGCATCATCGCATAAGTCGGCACGCTGGAAATTGGCACAAAAGTCTTTTGCGTTTTGCTCCAAATCACACCGTTCATTGTCGTAGATTGTAGAATTCTATTTAATAGAAACTAGAAGTAATGGTCATCTTATACGGACGCATTTTTTTTGTTATAAAGCATTATAAAGATTTACAAGATTGTTGCTTAGTGAATAACGCGATTTGAAATTTTTATATATTTTTTACAAGTCCGTTAACATATTATTTTCGATCAATTTAAAAAAAAATCGAAGTAACTTATTATCATGATCGGATTGATTTCTGTGATTAAGAGAAAAAAGTGTGCCATTATGTTACGTTAGATAAAGGCGATCGATTTGGATGCTTTCAGCGCTTTTCAGTATTTCTATTTTTATTTTACGTCTAATGAACAATAAAGACAGAATGATTACAAGCGTTTAAAGTGCGTGAGCCAAGATCTTACCTTACATTCCCAGATTATTATTTTCCGTTTTTAGTATATTTTTTTTTAGTATATTTTTTTTAGTATATTTTTTATTTTTTATTGAATGTAAGTAATACGTAAAAAAGTAATTATACTATCATATTTTAAACTTAGCAAAAGTGAAATAAGCAAAGAGTTGTATTTAAAATATAGAAATATTATTCCAGTATCTAACTTTGATCATTTGGTCAATTGACGTTTAATTCTCTTAGTTGATGTATTTATATAAGCGTTCCCATTCTAAACTTAATGTGAAAATGAATAATAACAATAAAATAAAACTACCGTGGAAGAATACACCTTTTAGCTTTATTAAAATGTAGGAAATATCCTATATCGGATTTTATATACGTTTATATATATAAGTAATTCTTCCGTGACTAATCATTTTGAATCATTAAGTTATAATGCGAAATGCGGTCGTATGGCTACTTTATGTTTTGATGGCATGTTTTGATGTCATTATTAAACTAAATGCAAGCAAAATGATTAAAATCATTTTTACGTATGTCGTGATTTTTTTATATAGATACAATTAATGGTTTTATATATCGATTTTACATTATATACATATATATATATATATATATATATA